>CM055967.1:24407500-24972500 GCA_029531755.1 Holothuria leucospilota | reverse complement strand
CTGGAATACGTACATCACAATCATGGCCGTATACGCAGGATTTTTTGGCAGTGCAGAAAGGAGGGCGTGTGGGACAACATGTAAGGTGCGTAGTGTGCCAGCAACAATTCTACCAAAACTGATTCCCATATTGCCGGAAATGGAACTTTCTGTCCCTTACGCACCTAAACAATCTTTGCTGAAAAATGTTGAAAATATACAAAAATTTATGTGATAAAATTTACTCTGGATTTTTTTTTTTTTTTTTGGGAGGGGGGGGGGGGCAAATGCCTTATTACAGCATTGCTTTCTGTAGATTATACTTTCATGACTACCTGGGGGTAACGTTGCTGCCTTAATCCCACGTGAGAAGGAATACTGTTCCTACCCTCGTGTAATTATGGCCTGTGTCCAATCATCATAATAGATTACATCTTCATTTTATCAGGAATCTTCCTTAAAGCAAAGACCGAATTGCAGAGAAGCATCACAAACACCAAGAAGACCCACACAACGTGACTGTTGAACAAATCGCTGAATGTCCAGTAGTAGGCAACTAGAGCTATGAAGAACGAACATTCCTGGAGAAAAACGGAAAGAAAACTTTTGCCAAGTTTAAAAGTTTTAAGGGGCTAAGTTTGCCAGGTACTGTTAAAGATTCATTCTTGTGCAATATCATATTTGGGTATAAGATTGAAAAACTTTGACGGTGCTTTTTATCACTTTGGGTATGTTAGGTATGTCTATTTAATCAATCAGCTGACCAATCATTGCTGTTTTCTTAAGATCTGTAACTGACTGTCTCTCAGATCAGACTTCCAACTTAGCATTTGCAGAAGTGCATCTCATTAACCTCTATATGCAACACGTTCAATGGGTATTCAACTAAGGGTATCGAGGCCTATAGAATTTTGCACCATACAAAAAGGGCAATGTTTTCGGAAATACCTTTGCTGGATTGCTGCAAAGTTTTGCTTTTTGGCAGGGGGAGCATCTTCTCTCAGCTGAAACTTTTTGACAATTAATATAGGCCAAATTGAGCACAAACGTGAAGGTCCAGCGATCAAAATACTGTGAACATACCCCTTTAATTATTCACTTGAATTTGGACTTACAATTTAAATTTCATGGCTGTTAGTTTGTATGGTAAGTTATTGGTTAATTCACCTTACCCACTGAATAAGTGACTGTGAATATTTTACAAAGATTTAGTACAATTACAGGCGACCGTCCAGAATTAGTAAAGATTATGTCTTCTAATTTTGATTGCCAGATGTAAGGAAATACAACTTCACTTTACAGTGTCCTGTTTCCTTTTATTCCTCAGAACTACACAATCCCCACCAAGGTTTCGTACATTAAACGCTCGGAGCTTTGAAATTTGCCCTTACGAAATTTGCCCCTCCCCCTTCTGCACTTTGAAAAGTTCTGAAACCGCCCCTGATGTAAAGTAAAACCAACTTACCGCTATTCTAGTCCAATAAACATGCTTCTTGCATTCCGTTTTCTCAAATGTGTTGGATTGTAAACTCAAAAGACCAGCGTATATCATATAAGAGGCCACGGCTCCTGCTGGTACGATAGAATCACAATACGTTTCTGTCCTAGTCATCTAGGAGAAAAGATAAAAAGTCAATTATGTATTTAAACAGATCTGATGTATTTGAAGTTTTTGAAACAGGTCTCATTACAGAAGGGTTTTCGTTTCGTTTGGTTTTCGCCTTTGACCTTGGCCGTCAGTTGAGACATTTTAACATGAATATAAGATTTTCTCCACTCTCCCAGACCATGGAAGCAAAGGAGATAATGATCTGTGTTTGATATGGAGAGCCGTTGGTCGGAATCCTCAAAGTGACCTATCAAGCAGGATTCGAAACCAGCGGACCTCGAGTCCAGCATACCGAGTGGATGATCTGACCACTGAGCCATTGAGGCCGATGCTGAAGAACAAGGTCAAATGAGTTTAAATACTGTCGAGTCAAACTTTCCATTGTTACGTCATAAGAGCACGTCCCGTATAATAGTGAGCAGGTAGAGAGGTGGCGATCTTATACGAACGAGTTGAATAAACGCTATACCAAAAAGTCGCAAAGAGACCTTAGGCCATTTTATCCCTACCAAAGGCACTTGCGTAAGGTCTGTATGCGACTATTTAGTTTGGCGTTGGTTCGACCCATTCTTATACAGTTGCTACGTCATTTTCACCCATTCATATACAGTTGCTACGTCATTTGCTACGTCATTCTCTCTCTCTAGCTCTCTCTCTAGCTCTCTCTCCAGCTCTCTCTAGCTCTCTCTCTCTCTCTCTCTAGCTCTCTGTAGAAATGTCTCCCATATATACAATTTAGGGTCATATATATACATTAGAAAGAAAAAATGGTGGTAGTCAACTATCGGCAAAACATATGGGAAAAAAAAGCACCAAGTAGGAAGCTTTCGGTTCTTTATTCAATCTTCATCAGCCTTAACATTAACCAAACGTGCAACGAGGAACAACAGTAAAAGAGGCATTAAAAGGTTAAAGTTTCAAAAATTCAAGTACAACGGTGGAACAAAACATTATCTACATCTGGCAATGTCAAAGGTTAAACAATATTACAATTAAATAGACAAGACGAATTAAAGCAGACGTTAAAAGGAATAACAGGTAGGCCTTAACCTAAAAGGGGATACATTAAAAGGATTACATGATAGACTGAAAGGGGGGCGGGCAAGTATTTAGCGACAATAGCCATCCAAAGTTGGGCCATCCAAAATGCTTCCTGCTTGTTTAACAAATAATCGACTTTTACGGTGCTACGAATTTGCTCCATAACGAAAAGAACCCCAATTTTCCTGAGAATATGTGGAATAGAATAGAAGTGGACGGCTAATTCACACCTTGCTTTATTATTAACCACGTCATAATTATAATTACGAAAACGATTATTAAAAGAAGTTTATGCAGATTCTAAATATTGCAAATTACAATCCAGGCAAGTGGCAAGACAAATAACATTGTAACTAGAACAAGTAAGATTGTCTCTGATGGGCAGAAAAGTTGACACAAAAAATTTGCACAAAGGTGTGTATATATATATATATATATATATATATATATATATATATATATATATATATATATATATATGTACATACATAATACACATAGCGATAACATGTAAACATATATAAACATTAGGCTAATTTATGTATATACATATTATATATATAGAGAGAGTATAGATGTATAGATAACATAGTTGTGCTCAAAAACCAGCCAGAAATAAGTACAAGAGTTATAAACTCATGAAGTATATTTCGGTCTGCCTCAGCCCTTCTTCAGCTTCCACTGATACAGTATTGTTGAAGTTAAGTGACAAATTACAAATGACAAATTGTACGAAGCGTTTTAAAATGCTGTACATAGGGCCTCGGGCCGTAATGAATAGAAGTGCAGTGAACCGCTACATGAAGGTCAATGTCCTTTTTGCAAATGAATACCTGGACAACAACGCTAAATCCTCATTCAGACCCGTTAAGTGAGATCTTAGTTTGTAAATGAATTTGAGTTCACAGAGTTTCTTGTCGTTTTCACCGAACAGGTCAGTCTTTATAATGACGCATTTAAGGTGGGCTAATGTATGCTGGGGCTTACTAAAATGGGATGCAACGGGGTAACCGGGAGGGTTGTGTCTGATACTGGATAAATGATTGTTGAAGCGTAAACGAAATTTTAGGGAGGTTTTACCCACATAGACGGCAGCGGGAGATATGTCACAGAAAGGGATATATGCCACGTGTCCAGTGTCGCAGTTCGCGGGGGGATGGGAACACTTGACATCCACCTTGAGGAGGATATTGCCGAACTTAACTGAACTGTTAGTGACTATATGGTTACACACAAGGCAACGAGGTTTGTTGCACCTTGTGTTAGCAATTGTGTTTGGAGGGCTGTTTCGAACCAGCATAGAACGAAGGTTCGAGGTTTCTCAAACTTGGTACCTAGATGCCCCATATAACGAGGAAGAACCCTATTGGTTTTGGTGGAGGTCAAAGGTCATTTGGGGTCACCGGGGTCAAACTGAAAACCTTGTTAACACGATATCTCAAAGTAGGAAGTTTGGACAGATTTCATACTAGATCTGTGCGTTATGGCTAGAAAAAGAGTCGTATTGTTTTGATGGATGTCAAAGGTCATCTGGGGTCAAATTCTGAAAACCTTGTTAACACGATATCTCAAGGCAGGAAGCTTGGATAGATTTTATACTTGGTATGTAGATGCCTTATGATAAGAAAACCAAACCAATTGTTTTTGGTGGAGGTCAAAGGTCATCTGTAGTCACTGAGGGTCAAATTCTGAAAACTTTGTTACCACGATATCTCAAGGTAGGAAGCTTGGATAGATTTCTTACTTGGTATGTGGATGCCTTGTGGTCAAAAGTAGGACACTATTGTTTATGGTGGATGTCAAATGTCATCTGGGGTTACCGGGGTTCAAACTCAGAAAACCTTGTCAACACGATATCTCGAGGTAGGAAGCCGGAATAGAGTTAATACATGGTACGTAGATGTTTTATGGTAGGAAAAAGTAACCCTATAGTTTTTGGCGGAGGTTAAAATTCACCTGGGATCACCGGGGCTTAAACTCTGAAAACCTTGTTAACACGATATCTTAAGGTAGGGAACTTGGATAGATCCAAACTAGATCTTTGGATGCGTTACGACTAGAAGAACCTGATTGTTTTAGGTGGAGGTCAAAGGACATCTGCGGTTACCGGGAGTCCAACTCTGACAACTTTTTAACATATCTCGAGGTAGAAACTTGGAAAGAGTTCATACTTGTAATTTGGATGCCTCATAGAGATGGAAAAAATCTTTAAGTATTATTTTGGTGGAGGTCAAAGGTCAGCGGGGGTCACCAGAATTCGAAAAACAAAATTTTCCATGGATTCCCAGGATCAAATATGAACACAAACCTGTTTTTTGCAACACGTGTGGATAGCATTTGACCAGTGGTTGAAAGAAATGGGGCATGATGGCATTATTTGAAATAAATCACGTATCTTCGAAACCACAATGCATTTTTTTGCATTCTGCTTTATGTATGTAATACACCCTCTGTACTACGTGACTCGACATCTGTATGCCTAAAAAGTGATCCACTAGGCCATGCCTGGTAAGGTAAAACGTGTTTAAAAAGTTGTCCACATTTGAATAAAGTTCAGTGCAGAAACAAGCATGAAAAGAATAGTTTAACCATTTGCGGACATAGATCAGGCTAAAAGCTGATAGTACTGGAAAGACAGTTGAATGGACAGAATCAATGAACAGAGGACTCCATAGGCCTTACCTTCAAGTTCGGAATATTAAGTCTTTACGTTGTTCCATTGATGCTGAATATACGCTTTCGGCTACCCAAAATCTTGGGGAATGTTGAGATGGGCTTACAAATTTTAGGTCTGTAGTGTTGAAAAGGGGATAATATGAAACGGACGATCCAGGCCAGGAATTTTCATTTATGAATTTTGCATTGGTCACACCCTTCTGGTCATCTCACCCCCCACCCCCCACCCACATTAGACAGAGACTGATGATAACTGTGTGCGAAGAAGGCCTAGGGAAATAACCGTGAAATAAAGTTGTACCAATGAAAGGTTTAGTAAACACGGGATGTAAACAAGTATTTTGATAGAACAATAGCCAAGCAGTTAAAAAGTTGATAACAATCTTATCAATAGAGGTTCAAAGTGAAATCTTGGCAAATATTTCACTTTGTGGCTAAAATAAACCCAGTTGTTTCCCTTTTACCAAATCTAGTGAATTTTGAATGCCATATAGTCAAATTTGAAGATACTGGGGTGCTCCTATTGATTCCGTTGCTTTTTAGAGCAATGGGGCAGCTCGCAGAATTGAATGGGAATATCATTAATTACGGGCAATAATTTGAAGGCCCAGACTTTGTAGTTGCATGATATCTCAGTCTCTGTAATCACCGGAATTTAATTGGCAAACGATGGGTACAAAGCACACCGAAGAAATGACTTTTTCATTCCAATAGAAGTAACTATTACGGTCGCTGACAAAAATCAAGAGGGATGAAGGTCATTTCGTTCCCCTCAACCAAAATTCTAGGGATCATGCCTTAAAGGCTTTTACTCAAATATTAGTAAATAATGCGGGCTATCCTAAAATACGAAAGGTATTCCGTCCTTCCTAACCAAATTACTGGAGCGGACTGTCTCATAAAAAGTTAAAAACCAATTTTAGCGAATGCAACTGCAGTGGACCGACTTTTTGTGAGGATTGAACAAAGGTATTCCGCTCCCAATCAAACTGTAGAGGGAATATACATGTGTGCCTACGAATATTTTGTTAATCACCGAACAAGCGCTTTCATAAGTGTGCGTTTTCTATGACCTTTGAATCATCGGAAAGTCTGTTATTCACACAAATATCAGCAAATATTACGGCTTTTGCCAAAATATCAAAAACATGCCCTTACCTTTAAACCAAATTATTGGAGACTATGTCTCACGCTCTCAAATTCAGCAAATATGAGGTCTTTGACCTATATTTTGGGGGGACGAAATGGGGGGAAAGGTGATCCATGATCCACCCAAGTTATTGGGGACCGTGTCCCTTCACCCCCTTGTTTTCGACGTCCTTTGCTTGAAGTTACCTTGTTTCTGCACTAATTTGTGAAATTAAACTCTATTAATGGTGGCCTACTTGCTCTTTACTGAAGTGTGATTTCAATCTTTCCATAGCTAAATTAACCCAGCCACAGGCTTCTTAAAACGAGTTAGGAAACTCTCATTTAGGCTCCATTAACAAATTGGATAATGAAGCTTACATCACTCATCTCGGGACTTAACAAAGACCTTACATTACACCTTTCTCCAAAAGCTTTTGTTCCCTCCTTTATTTGTTATTACCCACCAATCTTTATGCATCTTATCGTATCTTCTGCCCCTTACTAAATATACTACTGCTCTCATCTTGCTGTAAGTTCACGTTTAAGAACGTTCCAAGGGGATCAGCAATTCAAAATACATGCAAATATTCTGTGCTTCTGAATCAACCAGTTGCGTTCTTTACAGCATTGTCAGCAATTTTAAAGTACATCTCCCTGAAGATAGGACGTTTATCCTTTTTATAAACTCTAAACATATTATTTCAGCACATGTTGTTTGACGGGGGGTGCGGACCCAAATGGTCCCTCCCTTTTGTCCCGAAGAAATATAGGAAGAAACGGAAAAAAAAAGAAGAAAGAAAAAAAAAAGCAAAAAGGAAAAAAGGAATTCAAATTATCGCTTTCTGTAGGAAGAGGTTAGCACTGCTAGTTAAATCATCTGTACTAAAAATGCTTTAATTGCGGTTGATGGGGATAGAGAGAAATAGGTAGTGAGAAAAACAGCCAATAAGCTTAGCAATGATCGAAGTCTACAGATCCCGGGCCGTGAAGGTTTAACGGTGTTTTGAGCAGAGGGAAGATGGATGGAGGAGTCACGGCTTTCTATGAACTGAAATCTTATGAAAAAAGTTATGTTGAAAAAAGGAATTTTTGAGAGAGGATTGAGATGCCACATTGTCGCCCTAAAGATCTTCATGGAAGATGACAGACCAGAGACCTGTAACCAAACCATAGACCCTTTTCCAAATAGCACTTGCAAAGAATTGTGGGATAGAGTTTTGTTACACATTGTTTTTGGCCACAGTAAAATGCCATTGACAAGAACGTCGCACACCAAAATTCTGTCCCACAATCCTTTGTAATCGCTATTTGGAAAAGGGTCAATTACTGGGACTTGCCTTCAAACCTACTACTGTGCTCTGTCCAAGTATCAAATTGCTGGTCAAAAGCGTAGCGGTAAAAGACTGATGCTGGTACTTATAACACTGGGTGAAAGAAATCTTTCTGCCTTCCAACTCTTTGTTTTGGGAAGAAAACATATTTGAAGGCAAGTAGTGTTCTCATAAGTCATGAATAGAGCATTGTTAAACAGGACGTATTTTCCCTGCACAGGTAAGTCTATTTTGTTCGAAAATTGAAGTCTGTCAAAAGCCTGTCTGAGCACAGTGTTTTACATGGAAAATGTCACCAAATTCCGCGTGCACAGTTCTTTCCACGCACGCCCTGTACATATTGTACCCATAACCTATTAATGTAGCGCGGTAGTGATGCATTTGTGTAAGTTCAGAGTGCTATTTCCTGCAATCTGATGGGTTCTGGATACATCATATCGAAGTAGACGCCTTGTGCGGTAACAAGCGGTGACGAGGAACATGTGTGTTTCTTCACTTTGGAAAGTGAGGGATATAACATTGTTTGTATCCCACTTTGGTTTAAAACTGTAATGAAATGTTATGTATAGGTGTTATTCTTTACCTTACGATGGCTGATTAAAAATTGGATTAAATGGTTCACAAATACTAACTTCAGATTTACATCAAAATGCATCTAGAACTTGAAATTTTACGCCCACTCGGACCCAGCTGCTAGGGCTTTATGCTCGCGCTCGGACTGGTTAACATCGAGCCCCTCCACTTTGGAACAGAATTTGACACAGAATAATAGCCTAGCCACAAAATTGTGATGAATGTAGGTTCCGATTTCCTGCGATCCGTTAGGTGACGTTGAGTCTTGAAAGTGTCAACTTGTTCGATCTCGGCCTCACTCATGCTTGGCCCGGTTGTACAACCATCCTTTTTGAAAGCGTCATATCGAAGAAAATTTTGGATCGGTCTTTGTAAGCAGTAAATTTGATTGGAATATTCACTGCTAAAAATACACCCAAAATGAGGAGTCTCGGTACTCAGTCGGTGAGTGTTAAAAGATCAGTGTGTAATAAGATACCACCTTCTCCATTGTCGGAAAACATACACTCAGCCTACTTTAACGCCTCCAGCCTTTCAGTCCTGACACGATCCTGCATTATCCACAACATGATCAAGGATTGCCCTTCTGTAGTCAATTATTTGACCCGTCCAGTGGTATGTTTAAAGGGGGTTGGGACACAGGCCCATAGCTCCGTGGCCAGTCGAGAAAGTCACACAGTCTGGGTATTTAAGGTAAAGGGAAAAGAGAGATTGGAGAGACAGACAGGGATTATTGAAGAGAAGGAAGAAACACCCAAAACTTAGATATACCAAACCGAGTCATCTTATTTTGTCGTAACCTTAAAATTTTCCATACAGCACTGATCAGGTAAGGTTGCGTTTCACCGCCCTTAATCCGTGAGTCAATATCGATATCCAGCCCGTGACCCAAGTACGTACCATTACATTTCTTTTGCGCTTAGCGCGATTTTCTGCAGACGGTAATAGCCGTCTACTTTGGGTAGGTAAGACACAGAATGAAACAAAGCACAACAGAGGAGAAAAGTTTTAAGATGGTGGAGAGTGCAATTTCTAGTGTAATGGAGTGTGTAGAATGCCACACATCTTCTATACGGGCCGTCTGTGCATGACAGTCTTCACGGCGAATTTATTCCTTCATTTTCTCTGAATTTCTTTGCTGACCGCCTCTAAACTTGAATCTGTACCGCCTCGACCCCAAGTTCGCGCTACTCTTTAAAGTAGAGATCATATTTACAAAGAGAGTACAATGAAATTCTCGGAACTCACCCTATAGAGTGTAGGTAGAGGCACAACGGTGGTTGCAAGATTGTGTTTTAGAAATTCTAAACACGATTGCCTTCAATCAACGGGTCGGGGATGCCAGATTTTTTCCCGGTACAATGTGATGACAGAATTGTAGGCTGCACAGGTTACTGAAAATGTCACTAGTTAAACTGTAGATAGTGACAAATTTATCTTAGAATGAAGTTTTCTATAATCTAGGGCGTTTGGTATATCGATACCTTATATCTCTCATGCTGGGCTCCAACGCATGGTACTAGACACATTCCAGTCAGTGCTGTTGTAGAGTGAGGTTTCTCTCAACCATGGACTTGTCTCTTCCAATCAGAGAGGCTGCCAAATGGGGCCAATTATCTGATTCAGTCCTGTCCTCGATCTGAGGTCGGGTTGGTCATGCACAGCCCCCTCCGCTTATTAAGCGTCACACCTATGACGAATTCTTCAAACCGCCACCAGGTTTATGACCATTCCTTTCACTTTTGAGGATACCTGCAAAATGTGTCTCAGTTGCGTATATGACGCAACTGAGACAGACATTTCATCGACCGATGAAGTGATTTGTAGAGTACCTTCCTCTCTACTGGCGGAAACAATTTATTGCACCTGCGTCACTAGCTCTTGCAGTCTTGAAACTCTTACGCCGCCTGAAGTCCTGAATCAACCATCCCCCCCCCCCCCCACACACACACACACTCACAAAATGGATTTTCCTCGTTCAATTAATTAGGAAAATGGGCCTGAAATATCCCTTCTGCTAAGAGTGAAGAGTGTTGAATGTAATAACTGCTTCAATCATCCTACCCATTATATTAACCTATGGCGAGAAAATTATCTCTTTAGTTCGGCAAAATAAGATATTAATAATCGTTCATTCATGGATATGTTTTAGAAATTCATTTGCTGGCTTCTGATTAACGTGTGCTCACAGTCATTACCATCCAATTTCACAAAATCTGAAATGAAATTAAACGTGATAAATAGCATCCTGAAGATGTTTTGGCGGTCTTATTACCTTATTTACAGGTTCTTCCGAGGGTTTTGATCCCTGGACCCCACCAAGGACCCTTACGCGGGCCTCTGTATCCCATAAGTGCAAAAATCCTTCTGTGCACTTATGACACAAGATCCCCTTACACCATTCCTCCATATACGTCGGGGAACCATACATTGTGCCCCCCCCCCCCCCCGACGAAATCCTACACATGCCATTGTCCGTCTACCAAGAAGCGTGGCAGCTTAAAATTGCTGAGAATGTTCATCACTTAATGACGATAACCAAATGCGCAGTGAGGCCTTTAGCGGGGACTCGAAGAAAACCATTTAAGTCGGCAAATATGAGGTAAGTTGAACTTAATAGAAACTTTTTTGACGTTTGTTATCAGGCTTTTAATTGACAGTGCTCAGCCCTTGCCGTATGTATAGAATTGTATAAAAATATGGAGTGAATAATATCTCCTTAAGCAAACATCAAGAACCGATTTTCTTCCCCTTAAACATGTAATGTTGCAAGAGCTTCCACGCGGTGCCGTTGGACTCCACCAGGGGGCCCTAACTTAGGCCCTTGAACCTGAACCTCACATGTGTAACCCAGGGCTTTGCTCCGGCGCACTTGAATTTTCCATCGTGCCCCTCCCCTCGAAAATTTCTGGCTCTGCACCTGTCACGTTTACTTCAAGACCCCTTGCCCAACCCTTTCTCTAAATTATACCTTCAGTTGGCTACTGATCTACATGCACTATCTCAGAGACGTAGCCAGGTTTTTGGTGTGAGGGGGCAAAGTCGACTCATCGTCCCCATTCTTGACCGCAGTCCTGGGGGAGGGGAAATTTTATGCTATCTCGAAGGGCTTAGATGCAAAATGGTGCTTCTTTTTATACCAGATCTCAGTGCTCTCCACAGGGGTTTTTGGAGGGGCGCAGGGGTGGCGCCAGGATTTGCCCGAAAGGGGCCAGACTCCTCGACGGGGAGGCCATCGACCCGAATCCCCGGCAGCCCAGATAACGTCAAGGGGTTGGTGAGGGAGGATTTGAAGAAAACCTGTGAACTATACCATGCCATTGCGGGGTATATGACATAAAATTTGTGTATACTGGAGGAACTAAGATTTACCGTTTTTATCCGGAATCTGTGAAACTGCAAAGCGCGCGAAAATTTTTAGACAAGCCTATACTAAAGAGAATCTGTACTTATTTAAAACTTATATAGGTCAATTGTTCGGGCAGGTGGGCCCCATCGGACATAACACACATTTTACTTCCCTCCTCGGGTCACTAGCCGTACCTCACGACAGACACAAGAGAACATTAACTAGGTTTAGGGAAATGAGATGACATTGGACTATATGTAACTGAGGAAGAGTGGGCAAAGCGTACCGAAAATTGTAGATTTTATCTCAGAAATGATCCTTCTGAAAGCCAAAATAAGTAAACCGACTATTGGTGGCGGCAGAATTTTCCCAAGCGGGGGCAGGGCCATGCCAGCGACCCCAAGTTCCGATAACTCACTACGTCGGAGGGGTGCATGGTGAGAAGGGGATTTGAAGGAGCCTAACTATCCCATGCCATTGCTAGGCATATTTTGCATACTATCACTTAATACTTCAAGAGCCAAGTTGAGAACTGATATAGTTTTTTGAATCTGAATCGTGATACTGCAAAGCGCATATGTAATCATTAAGAACAAAAAGAAAGAAAGAAAACTGTAGAGGTTGTAGACCGTATCGGGGCTAACATACATTGTATCGAAACCACTTGGACTCGCTCACCAACTGACCGTATAGCATGACACACAGTAACTAGGCATTGGGATATGGGATGAAATTTACGACCTCTACATAAGCTGTGTACTCTGCCTACATGTTACTTGGTAAGGGACAGAACTTGTGCTATCTAGCCACTGTATGCATGTGGAATGGAAATATTGAAGAAAATGGAGTGACCGTACAGCGCATAAGGACCGAAAGTTTTGGGTTCTTATTAGAGAAGTTGTCCTCTTGAGAGCAAAAAACAGGTAACCCATCGGGGCGATGTCGCCTCCGAGGACTGCATGCTTTATCGTATCGACTAAGACTCCCCGACGAAACTGTAAAAGTTCCCCGACGGGGAGGCCATGGTTCCCTTCCCCTTGCTCCCACCTGGCGCCTTCGATGGAGGGGCGGCCCGCCCTCCGAGTGAAAATGACATTAACAACCAATACTTTTTCGGGATTTATTTATTTTGTTTCAAAATCAGAATTAGGGTTCGAAAAATGGGCTAGGTTTCAGTCCCCAAGGCATAACCTGTTGAAAAAAGGAGAAAAAATCTGGAACAGTTTCCAGACGAGATGACACCATTAATACCCAAGGTTTTGATTGACTTTTCGGGGGCCTATTCCCAATGCGTCCTGCATAAAATAATTATGTCATCCGTTCTGGTGCGGATTCCACTGTCATTACTCATCCCCGAGACCTAGATCCCTACCCCCTCCCACTAGGCCCCACGAACTTCTCATCCCTCCCTTCTCTCACCGTTTTTTGGGGGTTTCGTTTTTTTTTTTTGCCTTCCTTCATTTTTTCAACATCGCCCATTGCGTCCCCAAAATTCTGTGGGGGGCACTCTGCCCCCTGCCCCCTCTGAATACGCCACTGCACTACCTGCAAAGGGCGAGAGCCTGCTTACCGTAAATGATATGATTTCTTCCGTGTATGCAAGCACGGATGTACCGAAAATCAGCATACTGATACTGTCAATCCGATCGTTGATACTGCTGGACTGGCACAGGCTCTTAACTTCGTGTGGTTTGTTCATCATTAACAACTGTACGAGGTTACCTAAACCGAAGTATACCGCAAAAAGGGATCCTTTCTCCTAAGTGAAAGATAACAAACACAAACAATCAGAAAAAGAATGACTGTTACATAAAGTTTACGTTGCAATATGTCTTTGTGTGACTTAAGTTTTACTAAGCTTGTTTTGCACAGGAAGTTGTAATAAAAGGATGATATATATATATATATATATATATATATATATTATATTATATTGGCAAAGACAATCCATTGCGCCTGCTTCAGTGCCTCTTGCAGTGCCTCCTGCAATCTTAAACCGGGACCGGGCCATTACCCACAGCATTACAAAGTATTCTTCCTGTACAATAAATCGACTCCAAAATGACACGTCTATTCCGGACTGTTTCAGGTTGAAAGTAATGAGTGTGTAAGATACTGAATCACGCTAGCAAAATACATACCTACAACGATGAGGCTTTCACAGAGAAGATTGGAAGTAGATGCTTATAGTATTCATTTCATAGAAAGGTTCTCGAAGTCCTTTGTAGGCTCATAATTATAAGAACTCCAGTCATTATCACTGGATTTCATAAAATGTGACGTTGAAAGTAAAATCTCTATCACAGCCTTCACAGTTTAACTGGAGCCCAGTTTCTGTGTTATCTGTGTAATTGAGAGAGCTTCCCAGACTTTCTTCCCTAGACTCCTGAGGCTTCGTTCCTACACACACTCAGGTTCTCTAACGCTCGTCCCCTGGGCCCTAAGTGTGCAAACTCCGTGCCGAACACTCTTTGTGCACCGAAAATGCACTTGAGATTTTTCATTGTGGGACCTCACGAAAATTCCTGGATTCGAGATGGGAAAAGTCCGCTATTGCCCTTCGTAATCTCCCGTAGATGTTGGAAACCTTAAAATTTATAATTTGAAGTGTCTAGTCAGTGTACTTATGTATCTCCGTTCTTTTACTGCTACAATACAGACACCATCGACGATCCTTGACATCATCATTGACGATGTCGAGGGTTATATCGAAATTCATCATTGTGAGAAAGAAATACGTACACTAGCTCTCAATTAGCTCTCAGCTTGCCAAAAAAAAAAAACAAGAATTAATCTCCACCTCATTTTTTTGTTTGTCTTCAGAATTACCTTTTCTCTGACGATGCAGCTTTCGAATATCGTAGCATGGCAGCAAAACAATGAAAAGTTCGTACGTACGTACTCACCGTAAAATGCAAAACCGTGGGAGAGAGGTTACCCATTCCAAAGTACGGAACGTGAGAAAGAGCCTCCAAGCAATATGCCTATAACGAGAAAGGCATCATATTAAAAATAAGGACAATATGAATATAAAAGAAGTCCCAAGTTCATTTTCAAAAATCTGCTTAATCTTACAGATAAATATAGTTCCATTCAGTGAACTTAATATCTGTAAACTGCGATGGGAAAGTAATGTATACATTTTATAATACCCCTACTGAGTACTTACCACCTCACCATGCTTACATACGTTCATTGCTATCACAGAAACAAATCTTTAAAATTTTTTTGCTTTGATTAGACTGATTTCTTTCGGTAATGAATAAATTATTTCATCTCGTTTTGCATACCTGCAATGTCCTCAAACTCATTCAGTATAATTTTGCTTACAGTACCTTATCATGCAAGATACGGTATGTTGAAATAATGACAGAGACTTTTGATTTGATCTGATGAATTTTTAATACGTGAATGTTTTTCCAAACACAACTAGATGGAATTCTGTCCCACAACTTTACTAAACCTAAATTCAAACTGTGTTTCTAAGATTCAAAGTTACACAAAACTTAAAGTGCCAGTAGTTTTACATCCAAGAAAAGGCAACATTGTGTCGGAAATGAAGGGAAAAAGCTGCTTCCACTCACTCGCTCATAAAGCAGAAAAACTATGATCTGGCCTCGGAGATATAAATACTGCGTATAATGATCAGAGAAATTCATCCCATAACCTTTCATTTCTTTAGATGGGCAGAAGAATGGATGCAATTAACGGTACCCCTAAAGGTGTACCTTGCTGGCAGAGCTGGTAGGACAAAAATATTCATTTCAAAATGAACGAAGAAAATGGGGACTACGAAAATGCCATACCGCAGTGTCGAGTAACGTTCACATCTCAGTCTGTGCAGACCTAGGTAAAGAATACTTATAGGACCTACGAGACACTTCATCCCGGCTTGCATCAAAGGACAACTTTGTAAAAGCTGTTTCAGTGCTCTTGCCTTCTCTATTTTCACTATTCCATATTCACGAATAAATGATTGCTACTGCACTCCCGATATTATATATCCTCCATGAACGATGATCATTTATTCCTACCTCTGCAACACTAAGGCTGACTGTCGGTTGTAGGCTACTTGACAACTAACAGTGCTACATGTAGAATCTATTTAGCACTTGTCATGCAAACTTTGATACAAGTCTCTAGTATGTACTAATTTAATCTGACCTACAGTATACTACACTAGTTTTGCCTAGTATAGCGGAGAGACATCCAACTCGGTCCCAAACCCCTTAAGCTAGGTTCATACTTCACCGACCTCACTCTCCGCACACCTCCCGCACACACACCGCAAACTTGCTGCAAACTCGCCGACTGTAGTCGGCGCAGAGTTTGTCAATCGTTCAAACTTACCCGCTTTGCGTGTTCTAAGTCGCCGAGTGTAAAACGGACACTTTTCGCACCCGCACCCCCCCCCCTCCCGATTCAATTCATACTTTGCAGCCAGTCGCGTAAATCCGTTCAGCACAAAAAGATCCAAAGTGGATCCGATGAGAATGTTTCTATCCTACGTTTAGAAGATTCGCAAGTGGAAGAGAAAAACGACAAGGCGCGGTACCTTATGTCACTAAATATTTCCAGGACGTACACGGTGGCGAATTTCACTCTACCATGGCTGATAGTGATTCACTCACTTCAGATAGTTTCAAATAAGGGCCTAAAGCCTCCTAGTCAAAAATGTGGTGGGCGGAAGTATGCTTCCTCCCCCTCTCATTTTAAGGACGAAAATTCCATTATTTGTTCCCTCTGTATAAAAATGTCTAAATTTTGCAGTGATTTTCCTTAAATGTGCTCTTTAAATGTTGCATCTTAGGACCCATAAATATTCAAAATTTTCCACAGGGTAAGGGAAAACTCCCTTAACACTCCTCCCCTGGACCAGGCGCGGATCCAGAAATTTTGAGGGGGGGGGCCCAAGATGGAAAACCTCATGTGCACCGAAGGTGCACCACGAGCGCGAAGCACGAGTCACTACGCGTGGGGTCCAGGGGCCCGCGTTAGGGCCCCTGGCGGGGTCCAGGGGCGGAGTCCCGGTGGGGGTCCAGGGGTCGAAGCCCCCGGAAGCTCTCGCAATATTGCATTTTAAGAGCACAGAAATCGGCTCCAGTTCTTATGTCAGTGAGATTTTATACCTTTTCATGTTGCATGGAATTTGATGTGTATGGCTCAGTATAAGTTACTATATGTACCTGCAGAAGTTACGGAGAATCTAAGTTATCTTAAAACTTACACGCCAACATTATGAGCCCGTGTAGGTAACTTGATATGATTTTTGCCATAATGAGTTTTTTATTTTCGTTATACGGTATTCGAGTATAGGCCGTCAGATGAAACAATTGCGCGCAAAGCGCGCCGAAAATTTGAATTTACATTTAAAACCATTGATATGACTAACGGTTTCGATTCCCTTTACGTGTGTCTATCAATAAGAAGGTGGGTTCGATACTAAGTTTTCAGTTCTCATAAGAAGAGGAGGGTGAAAAAATGAATATCAGTTGTTTTACATCCTTACAATGCTGACTCTGAAATCACGTTTATGCACACGAATAATTGGCTTATGGTAGAACCCCACCGATGAGTCATGCGAATACGTTTGGGACCTCATTGATAGTAAAAGGAGCAATTCAAGGCTAACAGTGCGCAGATCAAGGAAAAATCAAGAAATATTGAGAAGACTTTGCAAAAATCGTGAAAGATTTCAAATGATTTTTGGTACAAAATGATAAAAATAAATCCATCACTCAATGAAAACGTACCTCTCTCCGTGAGCGTAAACAATTGCGTGCGAAGCGCGCCGAAAATTTTCGGTATAGAGCCTCCCGGGAGCTCTGCATTAATTGTACACTGAAAAGGGGGACCAACAGGACTCTCACAACCTTACATCCATATGGGAAGAGAGATGATATATCACCTTCTTTATGGACTTCTGAAGGGTATACCCTTCAGAAATCTATGACCGATGGTGCCGGCTGGAGTTGGTGATTGGGGGAACTAGATAACTGCTAAACCGTGCCTTTTTAGGCAGTGGGATTTTTGTATACGCTATATACAAGAGTGGGAGAACCTTTTCTTATAAGTACATGAGAGTGCAATCCCGGGAAGGGGTTTACCCTCCCCTTTGAGAAATTTTAATTAATTTTAGGGGGCCTACATGCAAAATGATGGTATCTTTGGGTCATTCTAAAGTGATTGCATGTTTAGAAAATGTCCGCATTTTAGTGAATTCTAACTTTTGATCGGGTGAAAAAGGGGAGTAAGAGACGGTTAACATATTGTCTTCAAACCTCCTTAAGTCCCAGGAAAAATCATGGGCGTGGATCCATCTCCAAAAGTGTGGGGGGGAGGGGGGTTTCACATTTGTGAATCGCCGTCCTGGTATCGTGGAAGAAGCAGTTGGTGGTAGCCAGAATTTGCGTCACGGGGAGGCAATAAGTTTTGTGATCTTCGGCATGGGGGAGGGGTCTAATGGAAATTTTTCTAGAACTGAATGCCCTTAGATGCGATTTGGTGCAACAAAAGTGTACGATTTTTAGGTTATTTTTCTTCTAAAAATTTCGTTTTCCTAGGCATAATTGCAGTATGTTCCATCATTTTTGAAAAAGTGAGTGGGACTTTTTGACGATGTCCCCCCTTCTAAAAAAGTGAGTGGGACGCGTCCCGCGTCCTCCATGATCCACGCCCATGGGAAATGTACACGCAATTATACCTGCGTGGAGTCCACAGAAACATTCTTGGACTATAATAAAATTTTTCCTTTACATTTTAAAAGGATATCCAAGGTTGACAGAGAACAGTATAGAGCCTCCCGGGAGCTCTAAATTAGTAACAGTATACAAAAGAGGGACCAACGGGATTCTCACTACCCGACATCCATATGGGAGGAGATATGATATATCACCTTCTTTTTCAATCTTTTTCAATCTTTCAAATCATGTGCTAGACTAGATTAGTCAAACATCCCATAATGATGAGAACCCTACAGAGAAGGAGATGTACTTTTTAGAAAATTGTTGCATTGGAATAATTTCTTGCGTCATAGCTTTGTCAATGGTATATAAAATCGGGTGTAAACCCTGTCGAATGCGCGCGAAGCGCCCTGAAATTTTGAATAAAATATTAGTCCATGACAAAACCTGCACTCAGAACCTGCATCCGACACTGTCACTTTCCCACCAACCCATGCTATTCAGAAACGAATCTTCTGACTAAGAATTCTTAAAAAGCACTTTTGCTCCTTTGTTCCCCCCTGAGTAGTTACCGAAAGCTGTTGATAATAAGGACAACTCTGACACAAGGCTTGACGCTAGCGGAGCGTGCGAAAATTTGGAATTTGTCAAGAATTTCCAAAACTTATGATAGTTTGAGAACAGTTTGTGAAAGAAAATGGTTAGAACAAATAAACCAGTCGTCAAAAATACATCTCACCCTACACCCTCCACAGAAATCTGTAGCTTAAACGACTTTTGGGACCATTTTAAAAATTTTCAAGAATCGATAGGGAGGGGGACACACGTCACCCATTGCCCACTGTGCCGACGCCACTGTCTGTAGCTTTAAAGCCTTTTGAGTTCATTTGAAAACTTTTCAGACAGTTTCGAAATCGATTCAGGTATGCACGTCGCTACTTTGCCTGCAACAGCTGGTGCCACTGTGCACAATAGCACGTCATCGGACAGCTTGTCTTCTGTATTCATTCTGTAAGGTCTGTATGGCGAAAACTTTGCCTCTCAATCCCTCTAGATTACAAAAAAAATTCACTCTTTAACACAAAATTGTTACTAACTTTCAGTGCCACTAGCCGAGCCCATACAACATATGTCACGATGTTTACTTATTTAGATCTTAAGTCAAGGATCATTACTCAGCTATTCACCTGTTTTCAAACATTGTAGCGCTCCTTTCGTCGCCAACCACTTTGAAAGATATATAAAGAGATAATCCAGCGATAGCTCCACCCAACCCCCACAGAAATATATACTTTGAATACGTTCTTAGACACTTTTATTCATTTTTTTGCTCTTAATTTTTCTTTCTCCTTTTCTTTTTTTTTTCTTTTTCTTCTTTTTTTCTCCTTTCGTTTTTTTTTTCGTGGCGAGGGGGGACCGGGCCCCCCAGGCCCCCCTGGATCCGCGCCTGCCCTGGACAGCAGTCCAAAACAAAGTCTAGAACAGCTCCCTACACGTATGCGGCCATAAGTGTTTCGGAAAAGTTAGAGAGCTGTCCTCCCTGCACACCATTTACACTGGTGGACATTTACTGCCTATTAAATATTGTATTATGACTTGAAATCATGACTACGAGGCAACTCTTGAAATATAATCACACAGGAAGAGCGTGACAGTAACTTCACCGTTAAAAATTCAGCGTATAATCCTGCTTGTTTAGTTGACACTTTATTTCGTAACGCCAATGCTATGTGGCACCCAAAGCTTTTTTCAAGTAATATGTATGACTTGCATGACTTTTTTCGTTAGTTCCGCATCACACCTGTACATATGAAAACATGGTAATGTCATGCATTTGACTAATCCTTTGTTTAGTGTATCCCTTGGTGGTGTATAGTCAAATGGGTCCTATTTTCACGTATTCATACTCTGTACTAAATTATGTATGATGGAAATTATTACCAAAGGCTGCACCTCTGTTCATGCTATGTTTCACAGACTGGTCAAAAAGAATACTCAACTTTCAATAAAATCTGTCTGTTAAATTAAATCATTCCTTTGGTATGTGAATTCTGTAACACATGTTGTTAACATTTGCACTGATGAGAGGACACTAACAATTATTATGGCAATGAAGTCATTTTGATCGAACAACAAACTTTGCGTTCACATTTTGGGTTTCAGACGTATTTCATAGGGACTAAAACTGGTCATGGAAACAGACGTTTTGTATTTGGTGCTGAAAGCGATCACTTACTTACAAAGTTTATCTAAATATTAAGTAATGAGAGGCAAAAGGCCCAGTTCATGTTACTTCGTGAAAGTGATATAATTTTGCATGAAGGTCTAGTATGAAATCTAATAAACCCATAGAAAGAAAACGCACGTGTTCACTCACATGTACATAATTACAACTAAATTTTATCACATGAAAATGTACTCTACTCAAATTCGCGTCACAACGTTTCTCTGCAATCTATAGCTAATTTTGAGCCAATGAATTGCAATGGCATCGACGCTTATGGTTCAGTTGATAGCTTACTCGGTTACTGAGTGCGTCAAGACTATGCATAGCCTAGCCGTCGCATAGTCCTGTTCAAGGACTAAGCATATCCCTACTGATACACAATATGAGTATATCCTATCAACTTAAACAATGGCTAAGTTGAGTGGTAAATTACTCATTGAAACTGTTTAATGTGATTCTTATGTAAATGTCACCATCGTGATATATTAAAAGTGAAAAGTAACAGACCTACCACTATTTGACTTTGCAAAAGAGCACATAAAAAGCGATTGTCAGTTGAATTACGATGGTACAAGACGAAGAAAGCTTGGCTGACGTACCACAGTGCCATGAAACGAACAAAGAAGTTATTGATGTGATCATATTCTCCAATCATCTGAAAGGGTAATCAGGAAAGAGAGAGAGTCAGATATTCAAAGTGTTCTTATTTTACCTTTCGCGCATGCAGTGATACATTGTTACAATAATTGGCTTCATGATGAGTCCGAAAACTAGTCAAGTGTTTGTAGAAATGACGAAAAAACGCACTAAAATTTATAGTATTTTGCATACTGTAAAGAAGTCTCTTTGTCTATATGACATTTAGGATGCCCTCTTCTTTGGTACAAAGTTATTTTTATACCTACCCAGTCATTTTGTCTATTTCGAGAATGATAGGCACCCCGATTTGTTAGCAAACTACGGTAGGCCTTCACTGTCCCAAAGTTATAAGCCCTTTTCTAGAGTTATTAGTTGTAAATGTGTGTTCCAGAAAACTTTTACTTTAATTAAAGTTTTGAGACGACTCTTTGACAAGTAAAACAAGTGGCTGAAGGCAGAACAATTCTTTGTAACCTCAGTCTAAGATGATAAATTGTTAGCTAATGATCATTTTATTAATAACATGCTGCAAAGCAGGTAGTCAGCAACTTTGGGCAATCTGCGGTGTTGGCACTTTTATAAGTTTCAAATGATGAAGTAAGTTTTGATAACTTTGCATTATTTAATATTCAATTAAAATTTAATACCTGTCTTTTCAGTGGTTCATGTTTTGGTCGGACCTCTGTAAGCTGTAATGAGGACTATTGTAAAGAATTTGTCCGAAGACAATCGGAACAGAGACCATGGTGAAGTTTCCAACATAACATAGATTACTTTAAAACAACAGCTAAATCTCACAAATTTCTTATTTCTCTTCCAAGTATCTTTCACCTTATTTCAGGACCTCAATATTGCATATTCAAGGTAAACCAAGGAGTTACTCATAAATTGAACAATTAAATGAGAAAAATATTGCCACATAACTTTCAAGAGCCAAACACATGTTGTGGCTTCTCGTCCCGGAAACAATCGGTTCTGTCCATCGCAAACATACGTTTGGCATTTTGACCAGGTGCAAGTCAAGAAATTTCAGGACATCGCCAAGTAAAATCACTTGGCATTCAGTTCTGCTGTGTATTTCATGCAGGAATTGGCCAAAAGAACAACTTCGCGGCTAATGTACCCACACAAAAAACAAGTGGCTAATTGTGGTCAGGGAGTTGTCAGGGCATCGTTTTCACTTGTTCGCAACACACAGTTTACATAAATCGAAGTGTTGACCATTGCTGTCCAAAGCTACACAAAGTCATGCATTGTTTGCAGTTTCGCTAGCATTCGCACACGGTAATCCGACCTATGAAAATAGTAACCCGCGGAACGGAGACATTTTGTTCGTCCCCTCTTTGAAGCTTCCCCAACATGTGAATGAACAAGGAATATGCCGTACAGCCTGCTACGTAGGCAGGGACTATAGCTGACAGTGGAGCAGAGGCGGATTTAGCAGTCAGCAGCTGCTGACAGGCCCCCAACATTTTGGAAAACAGGGCCCCTTGTTTTGTCGAGTCCTCTCTACAGTCTACAAACGTTTTTTACCCTTTGTGCGCCCACATGATAATTTCCCTCGAGAATTCAGAAAATTGTATCTCGAGTTAGATTATCCACACCACCATGGTTTATAGCTTATATTATTGGAAACAGGCCTAGGATGTCCCTTCCATTCATGCAAACTACAGGGAGGGGGGAGTTCTACAGAATGCCGAAAAGTTCGCTTGAAATTTGACATTTTCAAAATTTTCGAATTTTGAAAAAAAATGCTTTAAAAAATCCAACTACCTCCCAACTACTTTACTAATTTTGTTATTCATTTTCTACAAGGAAAAACATCAATTGAAACACATCCGGGTTTATATTGTTATTAAATATTGGGATAGAAATGTACCTTTTACCCCAAATAGCCCAAAATTTGATCTCTTCAACCCCAAATATGGCCATTTTTAAAAAACTTCCTGTGTCAGTGTAGTTTTTAAAAATCCCCAGTTCAAACAAATCTAAAACATTTCATATTTTCAATTCATAAATAATTTTCTATAAGTTCATGAATTTAATTCAATTCGTGAATAAATAAGATCAGCTTTCATTGAGTACTTTTTTATTGCACAAGGGTTTTGCACTAAGCCAAACGCTCCCTTATGTTTATTGAATAGATGGATCAACCATGCGTGAATGTATTGACTGTGCTCTTGTTTGTGTTTGTGTGTGTACATTGCATCAGATAACGTGAATGTGTGTCTGTTAGATGAGAGCGTTGGATACGTTCAAGAGAGAGGGCCTAGTGTGTTTGTGGTTGTGTGTAGTGTGTGTGTCTTTGTGAATATGGATGTACATGTGTGTATGTGTGTGTCTATAAAGATGAGCTTCATGTTTCTTGTTTTGCACTTTCAGTTAGATTTTGTGAATGCATGTTACATGTATGTGATATTTTTTAGTATAAGCATGAAAGTACTACCTCGGAACTCCCATGATATAAGCAGGGAGCTGTTATTCGGATGGAGATAGATCGCTTTGAAGTGAGGTTTGTACCGCCAAGGTCACTCAGTAATCCATCGCTTGTATCGTTCTTGACATTTCAATAGGGCTTACACTGGATTAGAAAGTTAACACAAAAGGGATTTGTCGTCTGCTACATTTACAGTAAGACTGAAGGTTTTCCTTTACTGTCACAGCATTGCCAGTCGTCGGGGAAATAAAAAATTATTGCATCTTTCGACGCTCGGTGACGCGTATGACAGTATATCAGTTAGGTTTTATGTAGAAATATGAACAAGAATCTATATCTGGTTATTTCAGGAAACGTCCGGAAACTTTCATATTATTGTAATAAAAGTTAGACTTATACCTCGTCAACTAGTTTGCATACGGTATTTTGTATAGGAAGGGGTTGACTGTATTCTTTTAAGTTCAACTGAACAGCCGTTTCGAGTTTATTACCACCTGCTCTAAAAATGTTGGCGGCGCAAACCTACACATCAAAGTATTGTTCTGCGCAGGCCACTTGTTAAAGGATTACGTGACTTGAATGATATCGCTAGGTGAATGCCATCTAATTGGAGCCACCAAACAAAGGAAAGAAATGCCTTTTCGCCAAATAAACGGCTTATCTTTGATAATCTCCCCTCGGTTTAGTGGGTCTTAAAGTATTAGCATAAATTAAATTTTTCGATCTATCTCCATCAAAATAACAGCTCCCTGATATAAGTACCACATTTTGGGCCTCAGTGCAAATACGTGACGCACTCAAGCGTGTTCGAGGACAATATATCTAAGTACTTCTACTCAACAAGGGTAACGGTCAGACGGACGTACTGTTTTAACTTCCTAGCGCTTTAGTTATTAAAACTGCATTGACAGGAAACTATCTGTATTCACCATTTTATAACTGTTGGCACTGTCTAGCTTAAGACAACTTTCCGTTCACCCTGCAGCTACGTTCATTAACTAGGAATACTAAGGCCTTTGGTTACAATATGTTAATGGAATGGACATGACATTTTACCCTTTTTATACAATGTCTAGACAGAGAGTTTTTTAAGCCCACTATTTACATTTCGTAAAATAAACAAATGGATGAACAAATGGATGAACAAGTAAAAGCGCACGACTCGAGTTAATATCGGCAATATGTTTAGAATCTTGTTTTAAAAATGAGGTTAGAAATTCGTACTGAGAGTAACAGCAACTCGAGTACTGGGCCATTACTTATGTTTCATAGCGTACTAGAAACCACTTAGAGACACACGTCACTCACTGCAGTAGCACACAAAAGTTCTTTGAGTCAGGTAGCAATCTGTCTAAACAGTGAAGTCAGAAGCTGTGTATGATGAATAGTAAATAAGGTCATGGACAGCTGTAGCTTTGATTGTATTTCGGTTATGCTTGGCTTCTCTCGGTAATTATTAGGGTGAACATATTGAGAGGTACCACTACTACTCAGGAAAAGGCAGATAGGCTATATTCCGTGTCAACTCAAGAAATATCCTGAAAATTGGGTCACCTCTCATATTTGTCTAAAATTTATTTACAACATTCATTTATGTGTATGATGAACACATCAAAAACATGGGTCCCAACTCTTAGCAGCGGCGTTGCCAGACTTTTCGAATATGGGGAGGGAGATACAGGAGACACAACGTTCTACAGGAGGGGTCACCAAAATTAAAGAGGGGCTCCGCTTTAGGCGGTCGCAGTAAACGCAAATTACTCCCCTGCTGATGTTGGGGCCCTGGGGGATACGGTAAGATCCCGACGCTCTTGGGTATTAACAAAATTGAGACCACAAAATGGAGCACAAATTGCGCACATTTTGCGGGATAATTTCTCCTAAATCATAGCCTACCAACTTTGCAGTTGGTAATAGTTTTTACTTGCGTACAGTCAACAACCGAGAGTTCAAAGTTTAAATGATTTAGCATTCTTTTTTATCCATTATTTGTTTCAGGCCCGTAGCCAGACAGGTACTGAAGGGTCTAGATAGCTTCCAGGGGGCGGAATTCTTTTTATCAGGGGTGAGGTATACTAAAATGCAATAACGCAATGGTAACTTTTGATCTTCTATAAGGGGGAGAAAATTTTTCAAAGGAGCTCCTCCCCTATCACCCCCCCCCCCCGGCTTGGGCTTGATTTGCATGTGATGAGTATGTTAGATGAGCCTTTTGAACTACATAATATGTAGAAAGTGATAAGATATTTTAAATGGAATAGTGATTGTAGTTTTCAAAGGTAGAGAATGAAGCTCAAATGACATAGAAGTGGCCTTCAGTCATTATTTGCTAGTCAGTATGTTGGGAATCTCATTAATTGCCAAGTATGAAGAGGATATGGGGGAGATGGGAATTACAACCTCTGGATTGCTTTCTTTTCTTTTCTTGTAATCAATCCGTTTCACCAACCAACAAAGATGGATACGCAATGACATTGATTCTTTTGTCTGATTTTCTTTGATCAACTTTGATTAGTGAAAACGTAAGATACGTTAGAAAGTACGAATATAAAATTAAACAACAACACCAACCACCACAAGTTGCACGAATTGGTATTTGAATCATATTAGATCAATGATGAAACAATTGTTTCATGCTTGTTTGTTATGAATATCTTTCACAGATTTCACCGCATTATTCGATGCACCAATGAGAACTTCAGGAACCGAGCCCAGATACTCTGAAAAATGTCATGTTAAGGTTCATCTTATTTTACTTGTCCGTTGGGTGAAGTTCGAATATGACTAAGTTGTGAAATTCTAACCACCTAAATTACAAATCAGAATACTTTGCAATAAAAATCAGACTTACGGAACACCACCTTGATTTGGATAAAGCAAACAAAACGACAAAAATTGTTGGAGGTAGGGTAGGGAGAGGCATCATAGACCCTTTTCCCAAATAGCAGTTACAAAGAATTGTGGGATAGTGTTTTTGTATGCGCCGTTTTTCGTAATATGCCACTGACAAAAACGACGCATACCAAACTCTATCCCACAATCCTTTGTAATTGTTATTCGGAAAAGGGTCTATGGATAAGAATCCTTGCTCAGTCGCATAGACGGACGGAAAGACCTCTAAGCCCATGCAGCTTCCTCGAGTACAAGTTTCTTTACGAAAGCACTAGTCCCTATAAACCGATATAATTACGTAAAATCCCTTATTTTCCATAGAATTACCATGTAAAGACTACCTTAAGCAAGATATGATGATCTAAACGGTTTGGTAACATCGAAATGACATAATAACTGGTGATTCGATGTAAGAAGCACAAACACAAGAAAATAACCACTATTCCGATCAAAATCCATCACCCATTGTGCATGTTTACAGGATAATTTCTATTTTACAGTTATATCGTGGATAAACTCATGATGTAAATCTGTGTCGTAGAAGGGACTCACCAAATATGGCTTATGTTATCCTCGGCTTTTCAACCTTTTCAGGAACAGTTGTAGCATTGAAACGTCCTGATTGATTTATTTTGTCAGACCAAGTTGTCTACTTGAAAAATATCTACTCATCAAAATTTAGACATTTTGGCAAGTGAATAAGAGATTATTTATAAAGCGTTAACGAAAGAAACTGACACCGTGCAACCCTCGAAGCCATTACTTTGCATAAGGCAATCAGTTACATCAGAGAATAGCTCCGTGAGAGAGTCAAACTTTGTATAGGAGCATGCAGCTCTATGAAAGGAGTATCGTGAGAACGGTAAAAAGATAAGGCAGAAGTTCCAACGAACCCGTCGATTTGGGCTGTTATTCTTTAAATGTTGTGAGTAAAATTTCTTTTTGTTTGCATGTCCCCATAATTTTAGAAGACCATTTACTGTTAACAATCAATCAATCAGCTAGGTTCTTAGTGCAATTCCACGAACACACTTACTGATTGCAGGAACGTCTACTGCACTATTTGGAGCAAAACGGATCAATTCAAATATCAAGTGCAATTGTGCGTGAAATGATGATTCAACTCGTGCTTGTGCTTCGACTTCTCATGGAGTTGGTCAACTGTAATGATATTTGCTAAAATTGGTGTATGGGAGACATAGTCCTCTCGAATAATTCGTTAGGCAGGACGGAGTATCTTCAGTATTTTGCAAAACCTGCAATATTTGCTAATATTTGCATGAAGGTTTATAAGACATTATCCCTAATATGTTGGTTGACGGGTGATGAAATCCCTTTCGTCTCACTCAATTTTTGTCAATGACATTAATTTTTAACTCTGTTGACTATGAAAGGCCCTTTTCTGATTGCCCCACACATGCATGGTCAGTACTGAGACACTCTATGACGTGAAGTAGTATTTTGGGTGAGGAAGGGGGTCGGGGGAATCCCTTTCATCTCACTTACTTTTTTGTCTACTACCGAAATGATTAGCGTTATTGAAAGGCCCAGCGCCCATGTATTTCCACATTCATGCTGAGTACTCTCTTACACAAATATTATAACGAACTACACTCTAAAAAATTATTGCCCAACCTGGGCAAAAATTTACCCAGCCGTTGGTTCCGTATGCCTCCTAACCGGAATTGGGTAAAATATTGCCCAACTTAGTTGGTTAAGGGTTTTACTCATTAGTTGGGCAAAAAATTGCCCAACCATTTGCCCAACTAATTAAGCAAACATTTTGCCCAACTTTTAGGTAAAACATTTAACCAACCAAGTTGGGTAATTTATTACCCAATTCCGGTTAGGAGGCATACGGAACCAACGGTTGGGTAAAACAAGTCACCCAACGGGGTTAGAACATCTCAGAGAAGTTACCTTCTACAAGTTTTAAAAGCTACCGGCATTGCTAATGCTAGCCTTTTTTCCAAAAGTCCCCTGACTCTCCGTCTGGCGAAGATCCAGGGGCGAAAACCAGACAATACTCCCGAAGGAGTTCTGCTCCCCGAGGGAGTAAAGGCCGGTTCATACTCCATTACAGCGCTATAAAGCTGTGTTTAAGGATGTTAGCTGGGTCTCGATATGCCGATGTAAAATTGATTCATACTTCAGTTTTCTCGCATAGCTCAACTTTCGCAGTACTGCCATGCAATACACAGTCTCCCAATACCTGCTTATGCAAAGGCCAAGTACAGTACATATGTGTATGCGGTGTGATCGGCTCTACGACAAGGTACACTATTGATTACCATGATAATTTTAGGGAATACAAGAAAATCCTGCCTTACTAACCTTTATGTCTTAATTCGTGGAAAGCAATAACTGTTTCCCTCCATTCCGACAACTCACTGTCACAATCAGGCCGCCGATAGTCGCACGGAACCCGAATACATGTAATGAGCCGGTATCTGAAAAGGTCCGCCATTGTTGTCGAGTAGGATCGTGAGCTCGTTTCAAAAGGTCGTTCACCTACCAAGCAGCCAATCAGAAGCCGTTTCCTTTGCGATATCTCGAGAGCCTGCGAGAAAAGTTGAACAATGTTCAACTCCAAGCAATGACCGTGAATCGAACTGGCGGCAGAGATATTTTGACCATATATGGTTATTGATCGCTTTATCGGGCGAGAAATTTGGAAGTATGAACCGGCCTTAGCAACGTCCCCAAGGGACAAACTTTGACTTAACTGACACCACCCGACAGTGGTCCCGTTCTAGACTGGCTGAATAGAACAGGTCCCACCCCGGAAGCTCCGCCGTCGTGATCACGGACACTCCTGCGCCAGGTATTGCTAATGCTAGCCACTTTTAAAAGTAGCAGGATTTTAATTAGGAATTCATATATAAATAGATGCTATGGTCTGGCTATTGTATATATTCAGTGAGACTTGTTTGTTATTACTAACGATTAATAATACAATTTTCTTCACGATATTTCAATTTCTCCTTTTTTATGTTGTATTGTACAACGGAGAAACAAAATTTCCTGTAAGAATTCACCATTGCCAGCTTCAATTTATATCAATTAGACCTGCAATGAAGAATAAACACAAATTTGTTTTGAAAAATTCGGAATGCTCCATTCAAAGGATAGGTATATAAACATTTCACAGCATTTTAAACATGCACTTTTCTCAAATTGTTGTAGCAAAAATTCCCACAGTGTAAGTAAACGTTTTGCAAAATGTTAATTGTGAATGTAAAAATTTAGAAATAGGTGTTGTTAAAGGAATTAATTGGCGGTATGTTTAACCAGTGTTGGGTAAAGAAATTCACTTAAACCATTTCACCAATAGTTAAGGTTTTTCGGTTCTTTTGCCCAACATTGCACAAGTGTACGTAGGTACGTACATACCGTCCGTATACTGCAGTGCAGTATAGTACCTTTTCATTAATTTGGTACTTACGTATGGCGTGCAAATCAGCTCACTTTAACCAACCTGGGTAATATTGCAAGAGAGATGGACTTTACCCAACCTGAAGGTTAATCAACCCACTTGGTTAATCTGTTTTGCCACTTTGTTGGTTACCAAACTGCCCAGGTTGGGCACTTTGAATTTTACCCAACCCTTTTTGACCAACTTTTTTTAGAGTGTACTTATTCAAGGCCTTGAAATTAACGTGCTTTAAGGAATATACCCACGTGACTCTGCGAGTTGCCCCAGGACTCTTATACAGTCTTATCCCTAGAGGAACAAACAGGAATCTTGTGAAATGTTTTACTAACTTTAGTGCAAAGCTCACTAGATATGTTTAAGAGGGAACAACTCAGTCTAGTTTAGCCAAATCTAGTGAAATATTTCAAAAGAATTCAGTTCGTGCCTTTATGGTGAGATTCTCTTCAACATTTTAATGTGACATATTTGTATGAATGTGAGTAGCTTCTTACTGTAAACTATTGCGTGGATATTGTGCTATTAAAATAGTTTTCCTCTTAAATCCCTGGTAGTGAAACAAATTTATTTCACGATTCCTTTTTAAGGTGTTTTTAGCACGTAACTCTCATCAGTGCATGTCTGATCGGGGAGGGGAAGAGGGGAGTGTGAGGGGAGGGGGAGGGTAAGGTTACACTACCAAAAGGGTGTGAAGGGTGGATGGACCCCTTAGATTGTCCACCTCGTATTGTCTCTTCATTTCAAGGCAAGATAAAACTTGAAATATTATTTACTGTCGTATAAGTACTAAAGACTGCAACTGTTATAACTGAATGACAGCAAATCCGCAATAAGATCGAAAAGAGAGGTAGGCAAGTTGAAATGGACTCCCTTCTTTGATAGTGTATTTTTATAGCACTTCGTGCGCCAATTGCTGATGCCTTACAGCATTGTTGAGGAAACGTAACGAATAAATGGTGCCCTCTGTTCATTAACTACCTCCATTCAGCAGACTATGTTCTCTGCGGTAGTGACCAGTTGCGCCACTGAACTGCATGAGAATTTTGAAAACTTTTTAAAAGGGCTTCTTAAGTCTTAACAGGGCATGGTCTAGTGTATCAAACTATGGGTGAAAGCTGTTTCGGATCCGTTATTAATGTCGGAGAATGTTGTATTATAAAACATAAATTTTCTTTAGAGATCAAATTTCTTGCTCTTCGCTTGCACGTTAACCCTTCTCTTGTCATTGTCAAGAAACATCTTGTAGGCCTCTTGCCTGTCCTTTTGACTTCCCATCAACCTCTCAAATCAAGAGACCGTTAGATTTAAAACTACATTGTAAAAGTGTGGTTGTAATTGACTTCTGACCAGCACCTAATATTGCTGTAGAGGTGTCTCACCGACGTCACATGATCGCGCGTCTCTCTGGTTTTGAAGGGCAAGCGTCCATTGTGTTACCATAATATCTATGACTATGCCACGCGCGTGTGCTCTAAATACGGTTACTGTGCGTGTTCTGTGCCCGGGCAATGCCGGTGTAACTCTGCTGCACCGGCTATTTTACTAACGAGTGGTTTATCCGGGCGGAGATTCTACTTGGGCGGCGGATTCACTCTGCTACACCGGTCAGTCCTCCCAATCGCGTAACGTCACATGATATCCAGGCGCGGATCAAAGGGGGGGGGGCTTTCTTGGGCTCAGCCCCCATTTTTCGCCACATCAACAGTAACAAATACGCAAAAATTAACATAATGTTATTCCAGGAAAATTATCGAGGGGGCTTTCAGCCCCCCCCCCTTTTCGAAATGTCTGGATCCGCACCTGATATCCCTCTATTTGCGACTAGAAAGAGGGAAGTTTTGTACTCCTTTGGCGCCGCTAAAGAGCAAATTTCGTTGCTAGCAGAACAAACACATATAAGTTTACATATACATATGCACATACGTTTACACATACATATACGTGTATGTATACATTTATATATGCATAAGCGTATACGTATACATGTATGTATATATGTATGTATATATGTGTACATACACATATGGATCATTTGAGGTTTCAGACCCACGCCTTCCTCATGTCCAGCCCAAATCGCCGCTTGCACTGTCCTGTGCCTATAGACTTCATTATGTACGAACATCTCAACGGAGAGTATACGCTTTTTTTGGTGTTGGAGCTGAAACTCGGACCCAAACTGCAGTGCATGTGCTTACCAAAAAAAACCCATGAGATTTCCACAGGAAGTGGCCCTTTCTCATGGAAATTTAAAAAATCCCCCTGGGAATTCCATAGGACTCATGCATTCTCCACGGGAAGTGTGAAACTTACCTTCGGAAATGCACCATTTGCCATGAACTTCCTTAGGGAAATGGAGCCTCTTCATGGAATGTGTGAATTTCCCATAAAATTTCCCGTGGCATTTGAAATTTCACCATACCTGAACCATGTACAGTACCATGTTGCACCCTGTATACTTTGAACGTGTTTAATACCTTTCACATGAGTGAAGCACGGGTATTTTTTTTACTTTTCAGTTTCCTGCATATACTAACATGTGAGATAGCTATGTCACTTTGGATCAAATATTGTTTCAGTGGTAGAAATGAAAAGTTCGTATACTGACCATCATTTAACTCTTTTGGGGTACAAAAATTTGCCAGCTACCAGAAAGCTGTTTCTGTCTGTATGCTGACCATTCATAAATTACTGTAAATGGCTACGATGAATGAAGCTTCTTTCCATAGAATTGTACGCTCCACAGAACTATGATCCAGTGATAACTAGGGTTTATTGCACAGGCTTGGAGTCGAGTCCATACAACTCGAGTTCGATCCGAGTCCGAGTCCAGAAGGATCCGAGTCCAAGTTAAGTCCGAGTCCAGAACGCCTCGAGTCCGAACCGAGACTGAGTCCACCAGGATCCGAGTCCGAGTCGAATCCGAGTCCAACTGCATTGTCGAACCTCTCATTCGATGGGGTTTAGGGGGTTGGCCGGGGGAGCGGGAGCTCAAAACCTCAAGATGACTAGCTGAGACCTGTATACCTAAAAGTTTTCCAGACAAAGCACGGTCTTTTGAGAAAGAATGAAACTGTAGGGTATCAGTGTTGTTTCCTGCAGTTCTTGCCTGAGGGGGTGGCAAGGTACCCAATGTGGAGAGGGGACAGCCTATGTAAATTGATTATTTGGAAGGGAAATGAAATAGGTACAGAACAAGCATATAGGGAAAGGGGATGGCGTAGGTACAGAACAATCATGCAGGGCATATCCAAGCATAGAAATTGGCGGGGGGGGGTTCAAGTTCCCTATGACTACTTAGGTGTTCCATCAACGTGACTTGACCAGAATGGGAAGGGGCTGGTATGATAATTTAGCGAGAAAAATTCAAGAAGTGTGTGAATTTTTCCCATGGAGTTTGGGGATTTGGGGTCATAAGTGTGTCACCAATTTATTTTTTCAGCTTTTTGATTCCTTGCCGAAAGCAGACAAGGAATCTATGCGATGGTGATATCTTGTGTGTATGTGTGCGTGTTTGTATGTGTGTATGGGACACTTATCTTGTAAGCATGATATCTCAAGGTAGCAATTACGGACACTATTAATATTTGTTATTTAAATTTGTCATGTTGAGAGAAAGATCCCTATTATTTTGGTGGAGGTCAAACGTCATTTGAGGTCACCAGAGGTAAAAACCCGAAAAGCTTGAAAACATGACATATCAACATAGCAATGACGGACACTTTTCACATGTGTTAGGCTATATAGATATGTCATGATGTAAGAAAGAAACCTGTTGTCTTGGGTGGTGGTCAAAGGTCATCTTAGGTCACCGTAGATTAAGCGGAGAAAACCGTATAAATGGCTTGTAAACACGACATCTCAAGATAACAATGACAGACGCTTTTCATATTTGGTACGTAGTTTGTCATGCTGAATCGAAGAAGCCTCTTATTTTCGTTTTAAGTCAAAGGTCATTTGGGGTCACGGGATCAAACACTGAAACCTTGTTAACACGATATCTCCAGATAGGAATCTTTGATAGATTTTATACCTGGTACGTGGATGCCTTTTGGTCCGAGAAAAAAGGCTTTTATTTTTGATGGAGGTCAAAGGTCATCTGAGGTCACCAGAGGTCAAACACTGAAAACCATGTTAACACGAAATCTCAAGGTAGGAAGCTTGGATAGCTTTCATACGTGGTATGTGAATGCCTTATAGTGGGAAAAAGAACCATATTGTCTTCTGGGGTCATCTGGGGTCACCGGGTGTCAAACTCGGAGAACCTACTTAACACGATTTCTCAAGGAAGGAAGCTCGGAAAGGTTTCATACTTGGTACATGCATGCCTTATGGACCGAAGAAGAACTATTTTGTTTTTGGTGGCGGTCAAAGGTCATCTGGGATCACAGAGGTAAAATAGCAAACTTTCCCAAGAATTCCCAAGATCGTCAACAGGGGTCACCAGAGATCACAAGCAATATTTTCCAAGAATTCCCAAGATCGTCATCTAGGGTCACCAGATGTTAAAAAAATGTTTCACAAGAATTTTCATGATGCAAGATCCATTGGAGGTCAAATTCTTTCAAGACACCTTCTTTTTCTTTCTTGTTATATTTGGTTTGGATCAAAGGTCATGTGAGGTCAGCAGAGGTCAAATTGTTTAAACATCGTAAAATGATATTGCCAAGAAAAATAAATTTGAGGGATAAAACTCAGTGCAACAAAGTATCCCCATTTGGCAAGGAATCACTAAGCCTTTTGGCTTTCTGGTTTTTAAAAGGACAAAGGTGCCCCTTGCAACCCTAAATGGTTACATATATACCAAGTGCCCCTTGAACACCTCCGCTCTCTCAAGCATTAACATATGTAGCAACATTAAAAAATATTTACCTTCGCTTTGCCCTCATTTCTAAACTCATACAACTAAAAATACAAAGTAAAGGCCACATGATCATGTGCACTGCAGCTTTCACAGTACTAGTGAAGGTATCGAACAATGAAAATCAAATTACCAGTTAAAGTGGTGTACAGAGGTCTTAAATACAAATCCTGTTATGAGTGTACATAACAGCCTTGCAACAGTGAACAAAAACAGTGAAGCGTGGGGTAGCTATTCACATGTTTTCCTTTAATTATTCACCTATATCAACAGGTCTTCAGGTATTTTTAGCCAAGGGTCACTTTAAGTCCTGCTTTTACTGTACCGTAAATGAATTGTAGTAGCCAGGACTTCAATAAACAGCTTGTTAGATCTTTAAAATTTCGATTTTCACCAAGCAATTTTTGTGTACACCACAGGCAGAGAAGTTGAGAAGCTAGGACCTACAGGATACATGTAGAGTATACCAACATGTAAAGCTGTTACAAGCTAACAACATAAGGCCTACCTGGCTATTTATGGTGATGGCAGGTGCCACTATTTTCATAGGAACAGGAAAACGTCCTCAGTTTGACGGATGGGGTGTTACTGAACATTTTTTACCACCATCCTGGGAGAAGGGGAGGAAAAGTGTCTAAAGAAGAGAGCAATTTTTGAAGGCCATTTTTGTACACGCTGTTGGCCACAAATGGCCCACCGGCCATCACTTGAGATGCCAGAACTGGTGAATTGAATAATTTAACCTAAAATGCAGGTCTCACTGCAGAAAAAGCTCAGCCAAGCCTCCCTGTTTTTTAAACTAGACACAAGGTTACGATCATTATGGGTTATGCAATTTATGTCTATGCCTGGGCCTTAATTGTACCTACAGGTACCAGAGATGGTGACAAGTCAATTTTTGCAAGTCCAAGTCAAGTCACAAGTCAATGTTGGCAAGTCCAAGTAAGTCACAAGTCATTTGCCTCAGCTCTAAGTCAAGTCAAGTCACAAGTTAAGGAGTAGCAAGTCAAGTCAAGTCAAGTCATTTGAAACTGAGTCACAAGTCACCATAAATAATAAAAGAAAAAACTTAGTGACGTGTTTGCATGAAAACTTTCGATGTATGGGTAAAATGGTGAAAATTGTAGAGTTAGGTACCAAATGTGGGTGGGATATTTCAAAATAGGGGTATGCTATCAGGAAGCCTAAAAATGTCTTTTTTAAATATTTGAAATGTGACCTTGCATTGTAACAAGCAATAGCATGGTATACTATTGCTTTTATATATGAGGACCCTATCTACACATACTCTGTCGGACCCGGAAATGTTATTACTGGGTAAAGGCTCAGGATTTATACCAACACCATCTGCCCCTAAAAGGTATTCTCTGCTCCAAGCTATTAGACATCTAACCTGTTCTATCAGAGTAAAATATTTTATGCATGATATATTTTCCCGACCTTACCATAAGTTTCGTCTACCCTCAGCCTGGAAGCTGAGGGCAAAGGCATGTCCAGACTTTTTACACTGGGGGTGTACAGTAAAGTTTAAGGGTTGGCGCCGATGAGTGGAAAGCGAATTTTATGCATGGTGCCTCACCTTAAACCCTATATCAACTGAATGCATCAATTATCACCATGAAAACCATTTCACTGGTCAAATCTCTAGTCTATGACCACTTTCAAATGAAAAAAATTACCAAAGACATATTTGACCATTCCATGTTTCACTTTTGAATCATCATACTCAGAAATTAATTAATTTGACGTTAGTATCTTCAATCGTTTCGCAGAATCAGATTTAGATGCGTAACTAGACTTGGAAAGCAGGCGGCCAACCAAGCGGGAGTATGGGGGGCTTTGAAAGTATGCTATTGCACAGGGGCTTGACTATGCCCGCAGAGCAAGGGGCCAATCCAAGGACCTGGGGCCTGGATCCCAAATGCCCCCTTCGGTTACTGGACTGATCAAATTACCTTGATACCTGTACCTTACTCGAAATCAAGCGAAACTTTCCAATATTTATCACGTAACACTTGGCACCCCGAAAGTTGTTCCAAGGGCTCTATTAAAGGTGAGACTTTACGACATTTGCGCCTCTTTAAAAACCGCCATGACTTCAACGAGAACTAGTCAACTCTTTTAGAGGAACCTAATTCGGCGCAATTACTCAGAGAATTATGTATCTAAAAATCGTTTCCGAAATTAATTTCGAGGACTGACGTTAACACCTCTCACCTAAACCTAACTAAGGAATCCACACCATCATTGGTTTTTAGGTTCCATTTTCACCTCAAATCAAAACCAAGGACTTACAAAAGTGCTTTCGTGACATTGGCACTTATTTACCGAACACCCGTCACTTTAAATTCTGCACTGAAAAAAAGAGACGTCGTCATCTTCTTAACACATTATGGCGTTTAAGAATTAGAAAACGAACAACAAAATGGATAAGCATAGTAAATGACTGAACGAATATTAACACACGATAAAGATAATGACGTAAATTAAAGTGCACTCCGCAAACACGTTTATATGTTTTATATATATGTTAATTTTTCTTTATTAAAACCATCTTGTTGTTTACAGTAATCATGAAATAAACGCAGAAACGTGTTTACGAGATGGCGTTAAAGTGTCGTCAGTGTGTTAGAGTTGGCGTTTTAGACGTTTAATTTGCTTATGTATTTTATTGTTTTTCGGTTACATAAACGCCAAGACGCGTTTATTATCTGTTACAAAAAAGTGTTGATCATTTTTTACAGTGTGTTTCCGAAACCAACACTTATCGCCCTAAACGTTACTACTTGCATGCAGGAAAAATATTACCACTGGTAGCAATGATGCATAACCGGCTAGCGCTTGTTTGAGTACGTTATGGCACAATGTGAGTACTGTGTAGTGGTTTGTGTAGGTAAATGTCGCGTACACTTTTGCTGTCTGGGCATGCCGCGGCAGCGCGAGAAGGGGATCGGGAGCGAGTTAGTTAGACCAAAATTAGCGGCCATCTAAATAATGCTTCTGACTTGCGTTGGCGACAAGTCATTTATTGCAAGTCCAAGTCAAGTCACAAGTAAATCAATGCAAGTCCAAGTCAAGTCACAAGTAAATACGAAAATCGCAAGTCAAGTCACAAGTCAGGAAAATAGTGACTCGAGTCCAAGTCAACAACTCTGACACGTACTACAGTTTAGTACATATGCAAGCACTAAGTTGCCGTGCACACACGTCCTTGCAAGTTGTAAGCCACCCCATAGGACTAGCTGATTTGCATCGGTGCCCAAACCAGTGAGAGGTGTTAATTTCGTGTATAAACAGAGCCGTATATACTGAACAAATTAATCGCGTACAGCACACATAGGCCTAACGTTAGTTCCGACCTGTTCAGAAGCTCTACTCCTAACTTTCACTGTTTAAAGAAATCACTGCAATTTGTACGTTACAGACCTAGGCTATGATGCAACTGGCCTGCAAGTGATGCTTATAATTATATATAAAAGCATACTTTTACTGTATAACAAAAGCGTTAGCGGTATCTATTCGATTGCTCTATCCCGAAAATGTCTTAAAAGTTCCTTACTCATACTGTGTCTTTCAGGAGTGAGGTGAATCCACAAGTTAGAGTAGAAAGCATGATGAAGTTTTTACAACTAAAACATACTATTAAGCTGTAAGTGAAGTTTCTTATCCAGATAAGGTAGCAACAAGCTACTGACATGTGTAACTTCATGTAGCAGAGGACTTTCTAGCAGAACTATAGTACCTCATGTAGGCCTACCACAAGCTCTATAGGGCCGGATCATTGTGAGTGCATGAAAATGACGAGGCCTGCAACGGATGACTAAAGGACCAATCTGTGCATAACCACTCTACAGTAAACTTCATATAGACAGATTAGCAACCAATTGGCCCATGCTGTTAGAGTTTATTCACATCTGAACAACCCTTCCCATGGGAAGCGTTTCCCATGAAAGCATTTCCCGTAGGCCAAAATCCCATAGGAATTTTCCCACGGGATTTTTGTGGGGAATTCCATTTTTTTTTTTGTAAGGGCGGATACACGGGTAACCGAGAGGAATATCAAGGTGTGATAATATGACTGGGAAGGTCTGTATCTAGAAAAGATATTTTGTTCTTTTATCTGTTGAGAGAAACTGATGCTTTCTTTCAGTGTGAAAGAACAAAGAACAACTTATCTTACAGGCAAGTGATGGCTTTAAAATGGGTCTGGGATCCAAGACAAGACCCAATAGGTACCCACACTCTGAATATGGCTGCAAATCTACCCTTGCGCTTCCCTTGGCCCTCCTCTTGATTGCCGTTGAAAAGTTGGAAATGACTTACCACATGCAAAAGTGTGCCTAAGGAGAACGACGGGGAAGCAAAGTAGACTAATCCGAACCCAATCAGTTGTATTCCTTGGACGAGAAACCATACTGGCCGACCCAACCAAGATGTCACCAGAATTACAGTTCCATAGAAAAAAATGTCAAGGAGGAGTTCCATTTTCGTAGGCTGTACAGCGATTCCTGTAAACAAGTCGTAGAAGGTGTACAAAGGTGTAAGGGAAACGTCTACCTGATAAGACCAACTTGAAAACAACCACCTCAATTAGCTAGCCTACAACTGATACGGGTCAGTGGCCAGAGAAATTCAAATACATACAAAGTTAGAAAGATACGGAATAACAGAAGTTAAGGGACCGTGGTTTATGACGAAAACTCATAGATTCTCCTGTTTATTTTTTGCTACGAATGGCGAACGGATATTATCCACCGAGAAAACTAGGTTCTTAAGAACGTCAATACAACACGAAAAATGTTGCCTACCCTCAAAATCATATCACATATCACATAAGATGAATGTACGTAATAGCTCATTTAATTTGCCCTGCTCTAGTTATTGTATTCTCGACATTAGAACTGACTAATACAGACAGAAGTCTTTTATTAATTGGTGAGTGGACGCCCACTGGATATTAGACCATTAGGTATGAAGGAAGTTACAATATTCGAAGGGAGACATTAGTATATTTACAGACAGGACCGAGCTAGCTTCGACTTGCAAAACAGTTGAGTGCCTTATTTCAAACTTGCCTTGTTCATGATAGACCCAAAGCCACGTAATCCACTGCACATCTCTGCCTTACCATCCGTTGCCTATACCCATTGCAATACCACATCTAGACTTACAGTTACTGTACCGATAATTATATGTACCTTCTCGTTTGAGACTGAAACAATAATGTCTCAAACTATTCACAAATTGACATCTGCCTTCAAGGACAGAGGGCCCTTCAACTGAATCACACAATCAGTATTACCTAGCTCTTTCCTTCAGATATCAGAAACAGCTATCTCGGTAAAGCTAGGCTTAACTAAGTAGCATTTACATCACCCTGGCGTGACTCACAGCTCTCACGGCAGTAATGTGATATTATAAACGGTGCAGTGAAACCCAGGAACCACATGTTGAGTGGGTTCCCGGAAAACTCCCACCCGGACAATTACCAACTTGGACAATTCCCACTCCGGACAACCCCCACCCGGGCAATTGCCAACCCGGACAATTCCCACTTAGGACAATTCCCACCCCGGACAAACCCACCTGGACAATTCCCACCCGGACAATTGCCAGCCCGGACAATTCCCACTCCTGACAGTTATCGCAGTTAGATGTAGACCTACAATATGGGAATGAGAAGATACAGGTCGACACAATTCTTGAGAAGGCTAATAAGAAGGCACAGATACAGGAATTTTCGAAGGAGAGGGCCACGATGGGAAAGCTCAGATACACTACGTGCGAAGCGAGAGTTTGCACAAATGGAGTGCAGGGGCGGAGCCCCGGTGAAGGTGGGTGGGAAATTTTCGCAACGTCTCCCAGTATTTCATATTTCAACAGGAAAAAATGGATCCAGTCACTACCTTAAAGATATTTGATTTCATTTCACGATGCGATGTTAATTGCCTAGTACAGGTTATTAAAACCCGGCTGGTGAATTTCGATATACTATTCCATCAAGTGATCTCTATTAATATATACTTCAATTTTACTGATCAAAGGACTGCTTCCTCGTTAGCAGTGTACACTGGGTAGGGTGATTAATTCACACACCCATTATTTTCTTCATGTCACTCTACTTGGCAGACGGATCATTTCGAATTCTTTAAAAAATAGCGCAGTGAGAAATGTTGGTTACCGGGATCGTTCGCAGGATTTTTCAAGAGAAGTTCGAATAGACCTCGGCACATGACGTCACGTTTTGCTTACGTGGCCATGTTGAGGGCACACGTGGAACAAACACGTTTTTACACTACCCCATCACTACACTGCAGTTATACACTTCACCGCATGCACGGTATATTTTACACCCACATGTGGCGCCACTGCCGGACTTCGCCTGATTTACCATTTGAATACGGAAGCACATCTGCGCTTCGCTTATTCCGGGCATCAACATGGCTGCTTTTTCTTTGCCATAACAAAGAAATGTGGCGTTGGTGAAATGGGTCTACATCTTCAGGAAACTACAAGAGGTTGGTCACAGGCTTATCCCACAGATAAGGTCATAAGCTTTTCTCAGATAGCCCTATCTGCGAAATGTGCATATGCGCTGGACGCAGGTGAAAAATCTTACTCGTCCTAGTGGCATAACCCGTAGGAAGCAGGCCTTTTTAGAGGATTTTTTCAGTTGAGAAGTGAGGATAAGTGGTTTCAAACAAAAAATTTATGAAAATATCTCAGAGGAGAGCACCACCAGTTAGCGCGCAACATAAGGGGACATTTTTCCCAAAATATCTTTCAAACTGCAAAATGGCGCTTTTTATGCCTCGTATGTTCCATGTCAAAATAGCCTACATGTCTTAGTTGGAGACCTCATGCCTTAGAGATTTACACTTAGGTTTAAAAGACCCTGCTAGAAAGTCAACGAAAGAGTACTGATCCCTTGTGGGCTGTGCAACTAGAGCGCTTTCTGTCTCAGGGGTAATACCTCCATGGGGGCCATGGAGTGGCTCTGGGTTGATTACTTAAGGATTTATTGGCAACTTTTAGAATGTTTTTTCTTCGTTTCTTCAATGTATTAACTTTTAGGATCTACTGATAATGGAAGCGCGCAAAGCGCGTAAAAGAAATGCTTGTAAAGAATGTTTACCGTGGAATCTTATACTTTAATTGTTGTGCATTGTGCTACGAATGTCATCGTTCTCTTAATATTTTGTTGGTTCATGTTGCCCTCTTAATGCCCGGCGTCGACGGAGTTTCAAGATGCACCTCTTCTTGGGAAAAGTTTTCCAGGGAATTATTCCTTATATGTTATTGCCCTTAAATGCAAGGTGTAAATCGTGACGAATGCGAGCAAAGCGAGCAAAAGTTTTTGAAAAGTACCATTTTTCATTACTACAGTTACAGCCACACTTTGCACAGAGACTCTCAATTCCAAGCAAAATAAATCTACCAAGAAGGCAATGCTGAATTTATCCTCTTAATCTTTCGATGTTCTTGAAATCTGTCTTCCAAAAGTACAAAGCTGTGTTTCTCCTTAATCACGCATAAACCTTGAATAATGCTGAAACGTTTTAGACGGACATTGTAAATTTTCTTGTATCATACATCGGTCGCCAGTGCGAGATAGATTTAGCATTCAACATGGCCAAATATTACAGCAAATCGCACTCTAAAATGTCAGCTTTGTCACCAGAGTTTCTCGTCTATCATGCATGAGTTCCGGGGTGTGAAAAACAATTGGCATCACAGCCCGTTGGATTGAGGGAAATTGCGCTCTTAAGCACAATATTTTTACTATACTTCAAAGCGGTCCATCATGCGTAGGGCGCTAAATATAATGGAAAGGTACACGGAACTGAAATCAGGGTTCATAGGAGCAGGCGCCGCAATCGCTCCTCTCAAGTTAATCACCTAATGATCTATAATATTAATGATCATAAAACCATACTGTCCTTATTTGGAAATTTAAATCAGACAGAACCATGCAGCTCAGTCATTACTTAAGAGAATGTGTGTGCAAAAGAAAGTAAATGTTATGTATATGTAGCCTAACCTCTTCTTGAACTTAGAGGGGAATCTAAACGATGATTTTGAGCGAAGCCCGCGGAATGTTAAAGGTGTTATGGGATAATAATGTAATCATGCTTATTATGTTATCCTAACATTCATGTGGAATGTGTTCAGTTTGAAACAATGTCAGTTTCTGCATTGAAAGAGAGAAATCATATTGAAGAACCACCCCTAGTTCACAAGAGGGTTCGACTATAACGGGGGATTCGATTTGAAATACGAACCCATTGACGATGCACTAGAACCCCCCCCCCCTCCCCAGTTTACGGGCCTGGTTCATCGCCGGTAATGGCGGTGTCAATGTTCATGGACCGCGGGAAACGCTGAAGCAGGCGTGGTGATCCGCTTCCGCCAGTGGTGAAGAGGGTATGATACACATTAATCTTTCCACACCTCATCGCGTAGGTCATCTAGTACCGGGACGCATTCTGTGCGCATTCTTGGCCGCGAATAACCAATCACATTTTAGACTCATTCCTTCAGTACAGTGGCCAATCCAAGACAAATTGATTAGAGCGGTTTAAGAGGAAAGACGCATGGGATTATGCTGACTTTATCCCAGCCATGGGTGGGACCGAGGTCAGCAAAATTTGGCACTTCCAAATTCCAAGATTCTTTCTTCCGTGTTTTATGTTTTTTCGATGGTCTGGGACAAGTCCCCTCAACATTTTCATTAGTGTGAAAATAAGGAAGTGTTGATTTTGAAGGTTGTGGAGTAAATGATACTTTGACAAAAATTAATGAAATGTTTTATGGGTAGTTTTTACATGGAAATGGCCAAGGGCATCGGCAGTTAAACAGCCAGGGAAGTCATTTTCATTGTAGCTGAATTTGGGAACTTGTGGCTGGCGAAGCCTTTAACCACGAGCGCTGAAGTCGCGGAGCCGGAGGGTGGGGACTGTGGGTCCTCCCCTAGTAAGTTTCTTAAATATCGCTGCTTTTGGGGTTATTCTGGACCATTTCTTGCAAACAACCTGCTTCCCCTAGGTGTAATATGAAATTCTAATGAAATATTTTTCTTATGGTGATTGCAAATTTAAGGTAGTACTGCCCTCAGTAAATTTGCTGAGGATGGGGAAGTGAACAGCGAGAGGTGTTTAGCAACTCTCTAAATGTAAAAGAGTGAAATTCACTCTTCGACGATTGCCTGAAGTGACCAGTCTTTCTTTGAGTGAAAATTCAACTCTGCTGAGAGTGGTAATTCACTCAAATGAGTGAATTACCACTCCGGGCAGAGTGGAATTCCACTCGAAACAGAGAGTGGTCACTGTAGGCAATCGAAGAAGAGTGAAATTCACTTTTACATTTAGAGAGAAGGTTTTGGGATTAGTAATTTAGTCAAGCTGTCCTACACTTTACAATACTAACGAGACAATTCCACCAAAGGCTTCCTACGCACAGAAGTACTAATGAGACATCGATTTTTATAAGGCTCATTGGAAGCACGCCGAAAAATTTATCGGGATCAGCGATTCCCTCTACATGGGTAGGGTTTGGGATTTTGTTTGCGAGGACCATGGTGCTTTTGATGACGTACATTGGTACTTTCAGTGACCCTTATTTCAGAACTCCAAGTCACAGTAGGGTGGCGCGTTAGCGACATCCATGCTTTGAAAGAAATTTTGCGGCAAAAAACAAAATTTTCCATTGTATTTAGTCAGTTTACTCTAGGGGTACGCGCAAAGAGAGGCAAGAAAAATCTTCTTAGCATTTTTGATTCCTTGCCGAAGGCCGAAGGAATCTATGCGATGGTGATGTCGTGTGTGTGTGTGTATGTGTGTGTGGGTGTGTGTGTGTGTATGTGACACTTTTGCTTGTAAACACGATATCTCAAGAAGGGTAACTCCGAAGGATCTCATACTTGGCATGTAGATTGCCCATATTAAGTAGATGATCCCTATTGCTTTTGATGGAAGTCAAAGGTCATTTGGGGTCACAGGAGGTCAAAAGGTCAAAACCTTGTAAATACGATATCTCAAGAAGGGTAACTCCGAGGGATCTCATAGTTGGCAGGTAGATTGCTCATATTAAGTAGATGATCCCTATTCTTTTTGGTGGAGGTCAAAGGTCATTTGGGGTCACAAGAGGTCAAATGTTAAATACCCTGGAAATTGCTTGTAAACACGATATCTCCAGAAGGATAAATGCGAGGGATATCATACTTACCATGTACATTGCCCATATTGAGTAGATGATCCCTATTGTTTTTGGTGGAGGTCAAAGGTCATTTGGGGGCACCAGAGGTCAAAAGGTTAAAACCTTGTAAAACACTATATCTTAAGAAGGGTAACTGTGAGGGATCTCATTCTTAGTTTGTTAATTGCCCATATTGAGTAAATGATTTCTCTTATTCTTGGTGGAGGTCAAAGGTCATTTGGGGTCATCAGAGGTCAAAATGTCAGAACCTTGTAAACACTATATCTCAAGAAGGGTAATTGTGAGGGATCTCATACATAGCTTGTTAATTGCCCATATTGATTAGATGATTCCTCTTATTCTTGGTGGAGGTCAAAGGTCATTTGGGGTCATCAGAGGTCAAAACGTCAAAACCTTGTATACATGATATCTCCAGAAGGATAAATGTGAGGGATCTCATACTTACTGTGTGGATTGTCCATATTGAGTAGATGATCCCTATTGTTTTTGGTGGAGGTCAAAGGTCATTTGGGGTCACCAGCAGTCAAAATGTCCAAACATTGTAAACAGTATATCTCAAGAAGGGTAACTGTGAGGGAATTCATACTTACCATGTGGATTGTCCATATTGAGTTTATGATCCCTATTATTTTTGGTGGAGGTCAAAGGTCATTTGGGTTCACCAGCGGTCAAAAGGTCAAAACCTTGTAAACACATTAGCTCAACAAGGGTAATTGTGAAGGATCTCATACTTAGCATGTTCATTGCCCATATTGAGTAGATGATCCCTATTATTTTTGGTGGAGGTCAAAGGTCATTTGGGGTCACAAGAGGTCAAAAGGTCAAAATGTTGTAAACAGTATATCTCAAGAAGGGTAACAGTGAGGTATTTCATACTTAGCATGTGGATTGAGTAGATCATCTGTATTGTTTTTGGGTGGGGGTCAAAGGTCATTTGGGGTCACCAGAGGTCAAAAGGTCAAAACATTGTAAACACAATGTCTCAAGAAGGATAACTGTGAGGGATCTCAAACTTGACATGTAAAATTTTCATATTGAGTAGATGATCCCTATAATTTTTTGTGCAGGTCAATGGTCACTTGAGGTCATAAAAGGTCAAAACCTTAGTTAACATGATGTTTTAAGGAGGATTACTATGGGGGATCACATACTTGGCCTGTGGATTGTTCATATTTAGCATGTAGGTCATTTTGGGTTACAAGATTTCCAAAGCTTTTGACCTTATTAACATGATATCTCAAGTAGGATAACTGTAAGGGATTTCATGCTTGTCATGTGGGTGATTCATGTTTGTTACAATATACCCATATGGCAAGGAATCACTAAGTCTTTTGGCTTTCTGGTTAAGGTATTTGATATTATCTTCCTTCATTGAACATTGCAAATTTTGAACATAATTGGCTATTGAAAATTCTCTTATAATTTCTCTGATCTCGCTTCTTTTCGCTCATGTTTTCTTCAGTCTATTATTTTATTATTTCTAAGCTCTGCAAAAGCGGGGGGCAAGTGCCCCTCCTTGCCCCCCGTAACCCCGCCTATAAACATATTTTCTATCCTTAGCTCATAATCTCACGTGGGCACAGTGCAATAAATCATATCATGCCGTCTGGATCTAAGGCTTTGATTATGCCCTTCCCCTTTGAAACCTTTCTCGTAATAAAAGGTGCTTGTAACGTACAGTTTGGTGACATATTCTGCTACATTTTGATGAAAATTTAAGTTAAATTTTTCTGTATGTAGACTAAATTTAACACCTTAACTAAATAAAAGCTAATTTTTGTGTCAACCACAAAATTGTCCACAGGGAAGCCCCTAAGGATCGATGAGTGGGGGATGTTGGGACTTTCCAGACAAAAGAGGGTTTCATTCCAGACAAAATAGATGTGTCAAGAACGGTTAACTAATAACTCTCGTTTTAAGGAAATCTTTGCAAAAAGTACTAAAATTTAAGTATAACGGGAGGACAAGACAAGCAAAAAAAAAAAAAAAAAAACGTGTTTAAAAGCAGTTTAACATTAGGCAATGTCAATTTGACCTTGGTCGACCTGTTTTTATTTATCTGTGTTATGGCTAGGCAGGGGAGGTGCCACAGGGGGGCAGGGAGGGCGATCGTCCCGTATAATTTGCAAGAAAAGGGGAAAACTTGATAGAACGAAGAGGGAAAAGAAAAAAGGGGAAAACGTAACAGAAGAAAGAGGAAGCGACAAAGCAAGGAGAAGAGGAGGGTGAGGTAGGCCTATATCTGATACATATAATTAACCCACAGCTTTCAGGCGGCCCTATTCCGGTGTCTGCCAGCCTTTAGATACCCTTTTATAACGCAAAAATGAAGCAAAGGAAAATTGTCGTAATAGTTTAAGAATGTTTCTGTGGGCTCCACGACCGTATTTTCAGGTAAAAACTTCCCCGAATAGAAGACAGTAAAGTAGCCAAAAGGGGGGCTTCATGAGGTTTGTTGACAAGCAGTGGCGTATTTAGGGAACAATTAGGCCATCCCTGCCCTTCCCCCCTCCCCACTGATGCCGATTTTCATTTTAGTGCTTAAAATACGTAAATTCTTTAATACAAATTACTTCAAAAGGTAGCATACGTGACACCAGATTGCATGTAAGTACACTTAACTTTTCAAAAATTTTTAAGGGGGAGGGGGACACCACCTCCCCTTATTCCCCCTCTCCTTTGAGAAATTTGTTGTTAATTTTAGGTTGCTTAGATGCAAAGCAAAATGGTGTTATCTTTGGGGTATTTTTGGAGCTGATCATATAGAATATAGCTGGAAAATGTCGATAATTTAGTGAATTTTAATTTTTGGTTAGGTGAAGGCAAAGAATAATGTTGTCTAAGAGAAGAATACGTTGTCAACAAACTTCCTGAAGCCCCCCCCCCCCCCACCACCACCACCACCTTTGGCTACCTTTCTGATTGGGCAAAGTTTTTACGCACAAATGCGTGCATGGAGTCAACAGAAACTTTTTTGGATTATTACGGAAATTTTCCTTAGTTTCCTTCATTGTGAATTATAAAAGGGTATCTAAGGCTGGCAGATACCTGTAAATGGCCTCCTGGAAGCTCAGGATCAATTATATAAAATTGGGACAGTGACATAATGCTTGTTACCTGACATCCGAATGATAGTATAGGGTATGACGCCAACTTTACATCTATCGTATTTTTACTAATTTTGAAAAAAAATATCCAGACGAACAGCTTCCAGCAATGGGAAAATAGGCAGGAGGGAGAGTATAGGTGCAGGAAGGTGATATTAGTCTTTCCTGATAGGTAAAGCAAAAGGGAATGACAAAGAAGCGCGTTTCAGAATACTTTTTCATCGAAAGTGTATTACAATCACCATCTATACCGATAATGGCTGTGCGCGAAAGAGGTCCTTGAAAATTTTCGAAAAATGTATAACGGCACAACGTACTTTCAACCTTCCACATCATGCTACAAATTAGATTGAGAGATCCCATATTGATGCGAGGCCCTACAGATGTTTGGAGATGTATCTCTGTTTTTCGGAAAGTGTTGTGATAAGAATAGTTTCATGTATAATTCAAACGCGGTTGTAGGGACATAATGGGGGGGGGGGGGCTATGTTGCCATTAACCCTGGTAAAACCCGATAAAGGGAAGGCCCGTGGCCAGGAATTCTGACAAAGGAGGCTCCGGTACCGCAAAAGTGGGCACTGAAGAAGACTATGTTTGTAGCTAGTGGTGCATAGCAGTTTGCGGAAACCACAGGGGATGATATTTCAAGGCCTACAAGGATCATAGCTTAAGAAATCGGGCCTACTTATGAACGTGCGCGCTAAGTGCGCGAAAAGTTCCCCTTCCCTGGCGGCAATTTGTGGAAAGTCTCACAAGTGAACGAAACAAGGCTATGACCATGATGGTACTTCTTCAGATCCGCAAGCGTAGAATTTTTCTTTTTGTGAAAAGGAAGCTGTACCGTTCTGTTGCCCCCCCCCCTTCCCAGATACTATCACGTTACTAACCTCATTGCCTTTGACTACTTTTATCGCCTTTCAAGGATTCCCGTGGCAAATACAGTAATAAATCGATAGTGCCTACTTCTTAGAATGAACAAATTTAATAGTTTGCCCAGCTTAGCCTCTTGTAGCCATTCTCTAGTTATGTTCAAATCGTGCTTAAACTTATTTTCTAAGTAATTGTGTTCTTCAACTGTTCAACCCTAAATCTTGGAAAAGACAGAAGAATTAGATTTCTCTTGTCTTACCTTTCAAAAAATTTGAAATATGGCAATCATTTTGGATTTACAAAAATGAGGAACAGGCTAATTAACTCTCAGCTCCATTGTATCACCTACGTTATACCAGGGAGTTGTCATTTAGAAGGAGATACAACAGCAGCTCTCCCCTTTGTCCGCGCCCAGTTGCCGCCAAGGTCACTTGCTTTGTATAGCACTTGAAGATACAATGGGTTTTAGAGCCGTTGTTAGTATTTAACAAAAGGTTCATGTCGTCTGCTACGTTGAAAAGACATGTCAACAAATTTTGTCTATATGCTATAGCATTGCCAGTCGCTTTCCCTAAAAATTAATTTGCAGCTTCCAACACGATGCAACGCTTATCACAATAGGCTTATTGAATTTTATGTAACATGTTGATCATGCACGTACCATTCAGAAATTGCGAAAGTTTGCGGAAATTAATAAAATCTTAAAACAAATTATAGTCTTGCACCTCTCTTTAGTCTTTTACGCATTGTCCCAGTGTGAGACCTTCTTGTTATTAGTTAGTCTCTTTGTAGACTCCTTAGGAATTACAGTCGTTTTGATTTATTAGACAGTGTTTCTTACTTGACTGTCGGCAAAAACCTTCGGATCAAAGCATTGTTCCTCCTAATCTTATTCATACGGTATTAGTGGTTGTATAAAAGGTTTATTTGGGTATCATTTACCAATTGAAAAGGATCAGACAAAAGAAGTGGGTACACTAAGCTCTAATAATCACTCATGAATTGAAACTATGCAAACTATGAGGTGGATCTAATCAGATTACCATATATTAAAGTTTCCGATGTATCTCCTTCTAAATGACAACTCCCTGGTTATACTACTACAATTGTGCATGTACACTCGAAATCCCCATTGGGCAAAAACTAAATGTCACTTGTTACCATCACTGCAATAACTGTGACAGTCCAAGCATGGGTATCCTCCAAAGAACTCTCTCATAAGCCTCAGATTTCTAGATACAGACTAGAGTAACAGTGAAAATGACTACCATTTCGGAATCATGAAAACTGGGCCTTAACCAACGTCTCATGTTTTTGTCACTGCTATAGCTGGTTTTTAGCTCAGCTTAAAGCGTTCGGCTGAGATATAGGGATCGTGCGGGACAGCCAGAATTCTGTCACTTGTTGCGGCTGTGTTTAAATGGATGTTTTTCGTCGTTTTTCATTCAATTTGGCTCAAATTTTGTCAGTGGGTTAACATATTCAAAGATTAGTTACAAATTTTAAGGTTATTTGAGGTTGCAAGACTTAATTTTCTGAAAGAGTCTTATGTTTCCAAATTTTATGTTTAAATGTGATAAAATCTTAATTTATACAGTTTTGAAGGTTTGGTGTACAAACGTTGGTGCTGGCAAAATTTTTGTCCTCATTCAAGAGGTTTAAATAAGACCTTTAAAGAGCTTATTCAATGATAAAACGTAGGGCACAAATCGTATCCAGAGCATATGAAGTTTGTTTTCCCGTTTATTGGTATCTGTTACTAATATGCGGTTTGGCTTAAATTGGAAATTGTGTTCAGTTTTAATTTCCCATCATTTTAGTGGGATAATTGATGGTCAGCTGAAATTTTGAACAAACCAGAAATCTTTTGTAATCCGTGTTTCCTGCCTAGTTTGTTATTAGCTATACTGGTCCAGCCTTTTTGGCATATTTGCATCCGTTATGTTTTCGTGTGCGAAATGCAGTGGATGTTCCCATTGTTGCAGGCAGTCCAAATTTCTGCTCAGTTAGTAATTTCTCCGTGGTAGTTTACGATTTAGTCGTTGGTCGTAGCATAATTGAGTAGGTGCAATTCAGTAACATGGTCAGTTTTGGGAATGGGCAAATAAAAATAACTGAGCTCTTGGAAAGATTTACAAACGATTGAAAAGTAATAACTTTTCTCATTGTTTTTATTTTTCTATGGCATGTGTGGAAATCAAGAAATAATTCTATTTTATATTTTGTTCCGGTTTTACTTTTCTTTATGCTTTATGTATGTATGGTATTATTTATTCCGCCAGGAACGACTACAATGGACCACGCATCTCCTGTACCAACTACTATCATGGAGTTGCTGTTTGCAACTCCCTGCTACTATAAGGGAAATTAATCCATTTGGTACTGTCAATGCTCAGTGCAAGAGGTGTTATAGTCAGACTTACATAACACTGTAGACAGTACTGTGCACTGTTACACACACAAACTGTACAGCATAGCCAGTGCTGATAACTCCCTAGGGGGTCATCGTCACCACGAATGTACTGAACATGCAGGTTGGGGTTGTTTTGATTTTGTTGACAGATACCATAGAGAGCCCGTGTGTGAGTGTACGATACTGATAGCAAGCTCTCACTACGTTGTGGACGGAGAACGGCTGTAATTGATCATTGTCTGAAGATGGTCATGGGGTGGGGGGTAGGTGTATTAAACAATTACATTTTTATGTTTTGAAATTTTTCTACAAGGGCAAATGTTTTCTATGTGGTGTGGAGGGGGGGGGGGCGTAGCAGCTGAGTTACGGCATCTTTGATGCGTTAGCTATACCTTGACAACATGGAGAGAGAGAGACACCAGAATTCTTCTTCTATACGTATACGAGTCCTACATCTCAAAATGTGGTCAACAACTTATCAGGTAAGTTTATTGATGACTTTACATACACTATAACTATTGCTTCAGACGTTAATTCACCTCTTTTTCGACCAGGAACAATCTTTCACGTTCAACGTGCTAGACAAATCAGTAATAATATCTGGTTGGTCGGGAAGCCTCAAGTATATGAAACGAAATACCATTAAATTTTTGTCGGCTGAAGTTAAGATTAAATGACGCTGATATGCTGGTACTAAGTACTTAAAAGAAGGGTCTAGGCCCGAATCAAGTTTTTATATCTTAGACGGATGCTTATTCTAAGCATTCTGGTAAGATTTGCATTGCAATTCGATGTGTGGTTTTCAAGATATTAGCAGGTTTGAGTTGTCACATATTCAGCCCAAACTGAACTTGAAACAAGCACATATGACATCATAGCCTCACATAAGTGAACACTCTAGTATGTTTTTCTTTAAATTTTAAAGCCAATTTTCTCCTACCATAATCCCATATCGGAATGTAATTGCATGAGAGGCATGGGAATTTTACAAACTTCGAATTCCTCATGCTGAGCTTCTCTCCCTATTTAACTTCAAGGTCAACACAACAGACTGAAAGAAAGGAAATAAATCATTCGTCATCAATGTGAGGAGGTGATTTAATCCCTGCTTGCCTCAAGCTCACTTTGTGTCACAAATGTAGTTACTTCATTTAATGATATCTCGAGAACTACATGTCCGAACTGAATGAAAGTTTTACCAAATTGCTGAGGTTTAGTTCCTCTTTTACAGTATTAAAATTTCTTTTTTGCTTAAGCCCGTCGTTTAAGGGAAAGTATGTATTCAGTTGGACAATATCCCATTTTGATGGGGCTTCAGCTCTTATTTCAATGTTTGATACAATACATGTATACAATTCTTCTTTCATGCTGAATCGAATTGACCGTTGGTTGATTTTCTAATCTTGACACTTGATTGATTGCTAAGTTGTTCCAGCCTAACCAAAGGAATCATGGAGTCGACTCTCACCAAAGAGACTTTTTTTACCTGGTTACATTTCTTTTCAAAGTTTTCTTGGGTGGTAATCCCATTTTCAGCGGTTTTTTTTTTTTCGAAAGCATTAAACATAGTAGAAGTTCTTCTAGCGCGTCGACTACACAGAAACTCTACTTCTCAGTAAAGTACTTTCGAAGTCATATGCTTTGTTTAGTTTAGTGAATTCCGGGTCAGGGACCCACCTGGACTCACAGAGAGCAAAGATAGTGAACGAACCCTGGCAAACTTTGCCAGCTTAGCTAGTACTTCACACACAGGGCTTCCATGCTGTTCCCGAGACCACCATTTAACGTCCTCATCCGACATACAAGTGAGTATCTGAAGATGCTGCATTCCGCACTGCCCCAAAACATTTTCAAACCACCACCACCATTTTGTTGTCTTCGTAGGGTATTATGATACCAATCCCATCGCCAAAGGGTGTATTTTGTTGCGACATAATTATTCTTTTCCTCCCTAATCGTCAAAATTATAACTGCGCCAGTGCTATCACCATATGCTACAATGTACTCTACACTGAAAATCAATACAGAAGTTTAAAATGGCAAATATCAAATTTTGTGTCGTGCACATATGAAGATTCACGAAGCTTGAACACAATTTCTGTGTGTCTGATCAGGGAGTTGCTATTTGCCATAGCAACTCCCTGGTCTGATTTGTGCCAATTATTTCTGTTTCTGAGCTCCCAGGTTAATTGCAACCGAATCACTGCATGTCCTATCTCTGGCAGTAAATGTGCTTGGAGTAAAAATTCCCATACTATTTAGAGCAAAACTAGTCGGATCGGATAATCCAATTTTGCCCAGTTAAAAAGAAAAGTCTGGTTGTGCGACCCTGTCCAGTTAGATCCAGTTACGTCTTTTGGGGTCCTGGTGATAACCCAACGGGTCTAACCTGGAATTTTAAGCCGGGCAAAGGCACGAAGCTCCAAATAAATCTCTGAGATCTTCCTTCAAGACACTTTCGAAAGGCAACACTTTTGTGAGGTTTTCTAACATCTCAATAAGATAAGTACCAACAAAAACATTTTTCAATGGAACTGGGAATTATTACGTATTTCAGAATTCTTTATCATTTATGCTTGTAAAAAGAAAACCATGACACGATTTGGGGTCCTCCTTTTGAAAAAGTTTGAAACTAAACACGGTAAAAGGAGATTTTTTGGCTTCAGGCAAGCAAAGTATATATACATTGACATATTTGTGGTGCAGTTTAGTGGTTGTATGAAGAATGCATCGTACTAAGTAAGGGGGTAGGTCGCTGACGGGGAAGCCACCTCCGGATTGCGACTCTAATATGTAATATGAACATGGATGTAGCAAAGTATTTTGTGCACAATTTGTTGGTCATTTACATATTCTTTGTTTCAAGAGCGTTTGGGATGCCAATGTTTTGCCATTTTCTCACCCGCGCTTGGGGAAGATTCATTAGTAAAGTGAGGATAATTTGACTTAATCCAGTTGCTTTCAAAGAGGTCTGCAAACAGCAGTGGCGCTAAAGGGGAATTTTCATTCTATTTCCACTCCCTTTCGCCAACTCAATCTGGTAGTTGAAATCGTTTGTACAGGGCAAAAGCCTCTTATGCAGTGTATTAGACTCCGTACTTGTAAAATGTCTTGAAAATGTTATGTTTTTGGGGCTCTTCGCGACCATCCGTCTGCTTTGTGACGTAATTAGGCCTACTTCCTGAGTAAAAGCTTGAGTGATAACACTTTTCTGAAGCCACCTATAATCCATATAATCATCCCTTCTCCAGATCACAATTTCCTGAGTCAATACCTCCACCGGCTGTTTTTCCGAATTAAGAAATTATAAAAAAATTCTAATCGTGATTTTAGTGGTCTATTTATTACACATTAAACGCCCTGAAGATGGTTGAGTGCTTCATTTTAATGGCCATAATTTGAATATGGTCCAAACTTTCCGGGGCTTTTACCCATGGCTCCTATCTTTGCGTTGCCCCTGGGCCCGACCTGCGGCCCTAAGACGAGATCCCTAGAACACCCATACTCTTGCCTCGCGCTACGCGTGTCATTTTTTCTGTGGGCATTTTCTTCCCTTTAGTCGGCAAAACATGCCCCCCATGGAAAATGCCCTGGCGATGCCCTTCTTATGATGAAGATAATGCTATTTTATTGCCCCGTTTAAGGCCACCGACTCGACTGATATGGATGGAGTCTTAGAATTCGGTAGGTACAATCATAGGCGTAGGAGGCGGGGGGCTGGGGGGCTGCAGCCCCCAACCAAATATTTGTTTTGGAAAATTCGGGCAGTATACTGAGAATCTTACGGTCACCTACTGAAAGAAAAATAAGGCAATGATGTAGCTAAAGGTAATAGTTTAAAAAACTTCCTTGGTAGTTATAATAAAGTTCTGATATGAATTGCACAGCACCTATATATTCGGTATTAATTCACCAGTGTGTTTTTAATGGTTAAACTTATATCATGATTATCAGTGGTTTATTTAGGCAGGCTATTGGGCCATCCCCCTCCCCCTCACCGATGGCGATTTTTTTTAGTACCTGAAATACGTAAATTTTTTTACACAAATTCTGCTTCAAAGGTAGCATATGTGGCACCAGATTGCATGTAAGGAGTCCTAATTTTTCAAAAATTTTCAAGGGGAAGATGACACCTCCTCCCCTTTGACCCCTCCCAGGCTGGCGATCACATAGCTTGCGCATAAAGCATACCCCCAACCCCATGAGAGAGAAATCCTCATGGCTGAGCCACTGATTATTATCATTATTACTGTAACGACATCCCCCAAAATTATAATTAATATGGAAGGGTAGTAACACGGCAAATGATTGTATGTAATTGGCATGTGGTGTGATATCCGATGCATGCCTACAGTATATGATATGTACATTAACACACTGAATGGGCGTGCAGCGCGAGGAAAATTTTTGGTTATATTTTTCGGGCAAGTCGTTACAGCCCCCCCCCCCCCTCCAAATCAACTTGGGCTCCTACGCCTATGGGTACAATGGCGATCTCCATCAGTTTGCATTTGGGCGGAAATTTCCTTTGGAATCCTCCTTGCAGGTCCTCCGCTCTGGGGAGGTAAGGCTTCCCTCGCCTTACAGAAATTTTGATCATGTGAAGTACTTAAAAACCATGTTGCCGCAGAAGAAAACTTAGTATTTATCAAGGAGTAAATTTTTCAATTGTTTCTTAAAGGAGTGAAACGATTTAAGTTGTTTTCAGCTATTTGGAAGGCTGTTCCATAATCTGATGCAATAGTTATTTAAGAGAACTTTTCCATGCATTGAGTGTTGCCTGGTAACGGAGAAGAGATCTTTGTTTCTCGTACATGCAAACAAAGTCGAGTTAGGACTTTAACAATATTTCGAAAAAATTGGCAGAAGGTTGTTACCATACTTAAAAATAAAGCTTATATCGTCTATTTAAGTATACCGAGGTTACAATGGAGGAGTTTGGTTGAGAAACGCCAATGTTTGAAGGTAATTTTTTTTAAGATTCTGTTTTGTAGTTGTTTTAACGGTCTGAGAACAGAACTTTTAGTCATCCCGTATATTCCCGTATATTTCTATGCCATGAGCAACCTTTGCAAACACAAGCAATTAATTATAAATATGAAGTAAAATAGAGAGAGGAACAGAATATCTAAGACTTTAAAAAATACCGGTGTACTTAACAAGTTGATTACAAAGGTCATCAATGTGTGCTTTAAATGACAACTTGTCAACAATGAGGCCCAAGTATTTTGCACTCTCAGTTCTGGCGTTAAGAGTAAATAATTGCGACATGAATGGACATTATGCCCAGATGAGGTATGAGTCTGTTGGCAGCAAACCAAACTTTAAGATTGCCGAGGATACTTTTAGCCTTTATAATAAGATTGCTACAATCCTTATCATGTACAAACACATTGGTGTCGTCGGCAAACTATCTCAGTGATTCATTAGGAACCACATGCTTAATGTTGTTAACGTAAATCAAAAACAAGAAACTAACTACAACAGACCCTTGAGGCATAATCATACGAGGAGGGGGCAGGGACATAAACCCTCCCAATTCGGGCAAAAATAGTGGATCCATTCGAGCAAACGAGATAGTCAAGAATATAAATTATGCCATTTTGCAACCGACACTGCGGTGTCAAAATTCCGGCAACTTGGTCCAAAACTCTACATTCGGCCGCAAAAAGTATCCTTGACCCCCCAGAAATATTGACCCCCGTACGCCTATGCCTTGAGGAATGCCAGTAGTAACATTAGACCAGTCAGACATGCCATTGGCAAACACACTTTGTTTCCTATATTCAATAAGTAGCTACACAGGACATTGTAGGCTTTATCACGAATGTCGAACATATACAATTTGTGAACTAGAATTCTGTGATTCATAGTGTCGAAGGCCTTTTTAAGGTCCAAATAGAGACTAAACAAGTTTTCACCTTCGTCGAAAAAGAACGCATAGAATTTATGGTATCGAGGAGGGCATGGCTAGTATCATGATCCTTCCTAAAGCCAAACTTAAGATCGAAAATGCCGATTTCATTGTCATTCAAGAACTTACGGAGACGCTTTTCAAGGACCCTCTCAAGAGTTTTGTTCATACAAGGGAGTAAACTAATTGGGCGATAGTTTTCAGGAAGATGTCTATCGAATATGGTGTAAAACATGGGCAGTAACATGAGAGACAGACTTCAAAACTTTAGTAGAGATTTCATCAATACCTGGGGATTTAGAATTCCTAAGGGAACAAATTTCCTTTAGGATTTCATCAACAGTAACAGGAGTAAGGAATAGAGAACTTAAAACACTAGGAACTGCATATATTCACGAGGCTCAGAGTTACAGCATATGCGCGCACTCAGTTTGTTGCCAAAAGAAGTGAAATAATTACTAATTAAAGGTATTGGCAATACCAGCATCATTTCATTCGGTGTTATCGTAAACATTTTTTTTATCACGGATTTTGTCTTGCGTTTACGATTCATGAATTCATTTAGTACCGACCACGTTTTTTGCCTTCAAGATTGACTAGCATTAAGGTTTGTTTTGAAATACGAAGACTAAGCACACACAATGGACTTATTGAGAATACGTCTGTACTTCAATAAATGAACTCGCTTTCAGGGTTTGGATGGTCAATATACTTGCGGCAAAGTACATTTTTGGCTAATAGCTAGACTTCCTGATACGTCTAGTTACCCAAGGTTTATTTTTCATTTATGTCCTTGACAGTCTGACCTTAGGAAAATGAATACCATATAGGATGCTAAGCCTAGAGATAAAAACACTGCAAGCCTCATTAGCATCATGAAGAGAATAAATGTCAGTGAAATTAGTAGACTCGAGAGATTGAATAAAAAGAGATAATATTTCTCGAACTAAAAATTAGTCTAACAAAAGGTCTATTTTCATTTACATTAAGAACTTCTCCCAAGTTCTGTATTATGCAAAAATTAGGAAGGTGATCTCTCAGATCACAATAAAAGTTAGCAGTAATAATGGTATTACAGGGACATTCAGCCGGAAACAAAATATATGGTCAATAAGACATATTGAGGTATCGGTAATCCTAGATGGAACATTTATAACAGCATTAAACAAATATCACTTCAGTAAAATGAGATAACCACGCACAGCAAGGGTAAAGTTGACTTTAAGAAAGTCAACATTTATGTCAACAGCAAATTCACAGAAAATATTATTTCCAATAGGCGAGAGTATATTTTCCAGAGCGTCAACAAAAGGCTTAACATTTTATTCAGGGTATCTGTAACAACTAAACTACAAATTCAAAGCGTCTATTATCAAGAAAGATACTCAGCCACAGTCTTCAACCTGACAATACAGGTAGTCACGTAAAATAAGGGCTTAACAATTTTTTTTAATTCGAAGTTGGAAAACTCCTCAAGTTCTTGAAAAAATTCCAACCCCACCACATATGAAAACTAGCACAATAAACCCCAAAACATACTCAGGCAATAAATTAGTAAAGGCCTGAGAGTGGCAACGACCAATTTCAGGAAGCATGGTGACATTGAAGTTTAATGAGAGACACTCCAAAAATGCTATAAGCTCTGTAAAATTCTTAGATAGACTTTGCATATTTAAATGAAAAACTGAGAAATCAGTTTGTAGCTAATAGCAGGGGGATCTAGGGTCTTTTCTGAGGGGAGGTCCAACATAAAAAGGGCACATTCATTTTTTTGTAAACTTTGGTTCCCATAAACGTCAGCGATTATACAATTTACCGCACATTGACAAAGAAAGGATAAACCAAGAGATATGCCAAAACTGGAATCAAAACTTGGAATCTAAACTTAATCTGAACGGTGAAATTGCAAAGCGCGCGAAGGGTGAGAAAAATTTCTGGGTAAGCCTACACAAAGTTTATATAGAACAATTGTCCGGACAGTTGGGCCCTATCGGGCATAACTTTATTGTACTTCCCTCCTCGAGTCACTAGCCGTACCGTGAACAAGTGAACGTTAACCAAGTTTAGCGTGATGCGATTCAATTCCCGACATTTACATAAATCCATGTATTTTTCTTTACTTGAAAAGGTGGAAAGGGCTTGTAATATATTTAGCTATAAGTATAACGGAACTGAGGAAGAGTGGACAAAGCGTACCGTAAATTTTGGGTTTTATTCCAGAAATTACCCTTATGAAAGCCAAAGTAGGTAAACCGACTATGGTTGGCGGCAGAATTTTCCCAACAGGGGGCCGGGCCATGTTAGCTACCCCGAGTTCCGACATTTCCTATTTCGAGGGGATGATGAAAAGGGCAGATGGAGGAGCCTCATCATCCCATGCCATTGCAGGCATAGTTTGCATTATATCACTTAATACCTCCAGATCCGAGTTACGCACTGATAGTATCCTTTGAATCTGGATCGTGAAATTAAAAAGCGCGCGAAGGGGGGGGGGGGATTTTTGATAGGCTTACACATAAAACATATGATGGAACAAAAAAAAACTGTAGGGTTTGTAGACCCGATCGGGTGTCACGTACATTGTATCGAAATCACCTGGACTACACGATGAAATAGCCAAACTTTGCTGCTTAAGTCGCTCACCAGCTGACTGTACCGCATGACACATACAAGAGACACCAACTAGGCTTTGCAATATGGCACGACCTTTACATAAACTATGTACTCTGCCTATATATTACTTGGTAAAGTGGACAGGACTTGTGCTATCCTGCTATGTGGAATGGAACTATTGATGAAAATAGAATGACTCTACACTGCGCGTAGCGCCCTGAAAAATTCGGGTCCTTATTAGAAAAATTATCCTCTTGAGAGCAAAAAACAGGAAAACCATCGGGGCGACTAGTTGTCGTTGGGGACTGCATAGTTTCGACTAAGACCCCCGACGAAACTGTAAACTTCCCCGATAGGGAGCCAGCCTTCCCCGACCGGAGGCATAAACCCTTCCTCACCTAGCGCCACCGCTATCTCGACTGGGGGAGGGGGTTAAAATACTGTATGTTGTGTTCCCTAGATAGTTGCGGCTCAACTGTCAAAAATACTCTGTCAGAACAGATGACTGAAGTCGAGTGCATGCTTTTTATTTGCGACAGCAAACCGGTCATCGGTCCAAAGACGTCAAAAAATTGAACCGACTAACATTGCGTTATTTGACCTGATGATGATTTTATATAGTAATTTTAAATGAAGCAAACACCGATTCGTCTAATGTGACTTCTAGTCAATTCTTGGCTATTCCCATCACTAAGGGCAATACTATAAAAGAAGAGAGTAATTCCAGACCATGAATATCATAGGGAAACGTATTTACATACTCTCTCTTGTTCATGAGAGGAGGGATACTAGCAGGTGGAGGGAAGGTTTCGTAGATGAAGCGTTTAGGGAGTGTGAACAGATCATTATTTTGTAAGACCAAAAGACTTGAGGTGACTTTTTGGAATTAATTTTAAAACCCAATAGTAATACGTTGCATAAGTGCTAGCTAGTGAGTATGACGTAATATCTGCGTGTTTTGTATTTCTTTGAATGCCCAAGCACGCCAAACGTACGTGGTTCCAAGCGAAAAGTGATTAGAATGCCTGACTGTCACGCAGGCAGTAAGACATACTGTAGTCAAATTCTCTGTAAAATGATTGCAATGTTCGTGTTTCGGGGCGGGCAATATAGGCTACCGTAGTCAAATATATTGCCTAAAGTTTCTGCTATACATGTGACTTTTACGGATGGATTGATTGATACTGGATGGGGGTAACCAAAATCTCCTAGGAATTGGACAACTGTCATTACCTGTGAAACTGTCTCGTTTTTTAAGGATAGTGTGAAAAAAAAACAATTTTTAAAAAGGGCAATTTGCGAAATTTGAGGGGGGTCCGGACGTCGGCAACGCCCACCCCCGATCCGCCACTGTAATAGTATCATCGAATGAGATTTGATCGTAATACTGACATGCCATGCGGTCTGGTCCATACCATCTGAAGAAAATGCCCATAGACAGTAATGGCATACATCAGTGGCATAGCCATGCAGCCGGGGATAGTGGGGCAGAGTGCCCCCCCCCACACACAGAAATTTGGGGGACGCGATGGGCGGCGCTGGAAAAATGAAGGAGAGCAAAAAAAAAAAAAAAAAACGACGAGAGGAGGGAGGGATGGGAAGTTGGTGGGACGGAGTGGGAGTAGAGCCTAGGGGAGGGTAATTGGGAAATATTGGCTTCACAATTAGTGTGATGTTTTTAAGATGCTGAAAGCTAAGACAAAACAGATTAACATAACAAATTAAACAAAGTGTTCTGGAAGGTGTGAATTATCGTTGATTCGAGGTTTTGATTGGCCATACATCCGCCTGTTGCTTAATTATACGCACGGTCGAAGAACACGAGAATGCGGCTCGGGGATGACTAATGACGATGGAATCCGCAGCAGAACGGACGGCATATTTATTTCATGCAGGACGCATTGGAAATAGGCCTCCGAAAAGTCAATCTAAACCTTAGATATAATGATGTCAAAGCTTCTGGAAACAATGTTCCGGATCTTTTCTCCTTTTTTAACAGATTATGCATTGGGGACTGAACCCTAACCTTTTTTCGAACCCTAATCCTGATTTTGAAACAAAATAAATAAATCCCAAAAAAGGATTGGTTGTCAATGACGTTTTCACTCGTAGGGCGGGTCGCAGCTCCAGGGGTGGCGCCAGGTAGGGGCAGGGAGCCATGATTCCCCGTCGAGGAATTTTTACAGTTTCGTCGGGAAGTCTTAGTCGAAACGATAAAGGGTGCAGTCCCCGACGGCGACAAGTCGACCCGACGGTTTACCTGTTTTTGCTCTCAAGAGGACAATTCTCTAATAAGAACCCAACATTTTCGGCGCTCTACGCGCGATGTAGGGTCACCTCATTTTCTCCAAGTTCCATTCCCCATAGCTAGATAGCACAAGTTCTGTCCACTTTACCAAGTAACATGTAGGCAGAGTACACCGAGTATGTAGAGGTGGTAAATTTCATCTCATGCAGCTATGCCTAGTTGCTGTTCTCTTGTGTGTGTCATGCGGTACGGTCAGTTGGTGAGCGACTCACGGAGCAAAGTTTGGCTATTTCATTGGGTAGTCCAGGTGGTTTCGATACAATGTATGTTAACCCCGATACGGTCTACAACCCCTACAGTTTTCTTTTCTTTTGTATTGATTACATATCTTTTTGTGTAAGCCTACCAAAAATTTTCGCATGCTTCGCGCGCTTTGTAGTTTCACGATTCAAAACAATATTAGTGCACAACTTGGCTCTAGGGATATTATGTAAAATATGCCCTGCAATGGCATGGGATAGTTAGACTCCTTCAATTTCCCTTTTGCACCATCGGCACCCTCTACATAGTGGGCTTTCGGAACTTGGGGTCGCTGGCATAGCCCGATATCTTTTGGGGACAGTTCTGTCGCAACCCATGGTCGGTTTACTTATTTTGGCTTTCAAAAGGGCCATTTCTGAGATAAAACCCACAATTTTCGGTACGATTTGCCAACTCTTCCCCAGTTCCGTTACTTATAGTTTCATCAATTCACAATTTCATGTCATTTCGGTAAACCTATAGTTAATGTTCTTTTATGTCTGTCGTGCGGTAGGGCTAGTGACCCAAGGAGGGAGGTACAGTGGAAAATATGTCCGATAGGGCCCAACTGCCTGAACAATTGAACTATCTAAGTTTTAAATAGGTACAAGTTCTTTAGTACAGGCTTACCCCAAAAATTTTGCAATTTCACAGTTATAGATTCCGGAAAGATCGGTCAATCTATGTTCCTCTAGTATATACAAATTTTATGCAATATATGCACCGCAATGGCATGGTACAGTACATAGGTTTTCTTCAAATCCCCCCTCACCAACCACGGCCTCGACGGCATCGGGGCCTTCAGGGTGACATTTGGTCTGTGGCCCCGTCGGGGAGTCTGGCGCCACCCCTGCGCCCCTCGAAAAACCCTGTGGAGAACACTGGGATCTAGTATATGCGCCCCTCTAAAAACCGCTGTGGAGAACACTGGAATCTAGTATAAAAAAAGCAAAACATAGCACCATTATTCAGCTAAGCCCTTCCAGACAGCAAAACAATTTCAAAAGGGTAGGGGACACACTTCCTCTTACATCCCTCCTCCAGGACGGCGTTCAAGAATGGGGACGATGAGTCGACTTTTCCCCCTCCCCAAACCTGGCTACGCCCCTGACATACATACATACTCCTAGAAGTAATCAATACTCCTACGTACTATCCGGAGCGGACCGTTGATATTGCCAACTTGCCAAGCCGGTGCACGGGGTCGTCCGAACCACTGCCACCCTGAATACGAACCTCTGATTTTGCCCCTTGCTGAAACGGAAAAAATGAGGTGTTGATTACATGATTGTGATCTTATCACAGCACGCATATCACATCAATTTGCATTTAGGCGAGTTACCTCCCTGAGATCCCGTTCGTCGACAAATAGTATTGTAAATGTTGTGCTGACTCGAGAAAATGAAGCGCTAAAATGTGGTGCTAACTTCAGAAATACTGTTCAGTATAAACCAAAGACACTATAGCGCCGTTAGGCGCAAGACCCGTTACTATGCCTATAAAACCGTTAGTACGTCATGGGGCGAAGTACCCGCCATTTTAGTAAGCAAAAGCCAGGCCGCTGATATGTACGTAACGTACGGAGAGAGTGTGTACGAGTAAGTCACAGACAACTGATTGGTTCAGTGGTTCCAAATTGCAAAAATGAAAGTAAAATTAGTCACCTAAATATAATGAAAAACCTAAGCTATTGTTGACGAAAGTTTAACCGTGATGTCATAGAGTTGATGCTAAACATTGTTTATTTGGTACGTTGATAACTTTTCAAAGATGAAAGGGAGATAACTCCAAAACTACCGAACGGATTCATGTGCGGTTTTCAGCTACTGGTAGTGGAAATTTGCTCCATAATAGGCGCAAGCCATGGGCCAGAGGCACCTCGCGGGTACCCCCCCCCCCACACACACACACAAATCTTCGACCCAATATTTTTTAGAAACCTTAGGGTCCCTTGAACCCGAATTTAAGAAGTAACAGCAAATACTTTCGGTTTCAATCATTCAAAATGGCTCCCAAAAATGGCCGCAAAAATCATGTTTTGTATTAAATAATAATAAAGTTAATATTCCTAAAGCTATTTTAAGGCATCAAATGTTAAAACTTGATAATATTTTATGACAAAAATTCCAAAATTAATTTTTGAGACTGTTTTGGTGAGGTTTCGGTTAACCAAGATGGCGGAAAAGCAAAATGGCGACCAATGCAATAATTATGCCAATATAACAAAATAATAGTAAAAAATAATAATTAAAAATACTTTTGAACACAGGCAAAGTTAACCTGTGTCCATTTCCTGTTGTACATATGCAAAAAGTATTTTTCTTGACATTTATTTTGGATCCGGGTCAACCAAGATGGCGGATATAGCAAAATGGCCTCTAATGTTGAAATTTCTGTATATCACTCACAATAATAGGGAAAATCATCCTTAAAATTATATTTGTGACAGTTGCTCTTTATATTTGGCCATATTTTATGCCAAATAATTTAACGTATTTTTCAAAACATTTTCTTGGAATTTAGGTAAATCAAGATGGAGGAAGAAGCAATATGACGGCCAGTGATATTTTACAAAAATAAGGAAAATCATCCTTAAAAAATATTTGTAACACATTTAAACCTAAAATTTGTCCATAATCTTTCTGAATATTTATTACAGAATATGGACAGAGTTTAGATGTAAATGTGTTGAAAATATTTTTAATGATTATTATTTCCTATTATCATGCTACATTGTTACTATACCATAAGCGGCCATTTTGCTTTGGTTGACCTGAATTCCAACAAAAATGTTCTAAAAAATATTTAATTATTTGGCATGAACCATGACCACATTTTAAGAGTCGGTGTGTCCAACACATTTTTCATGAATATTTTTCTCATCAATTCAATAAATTATAATAATTACATGGGCAGCCATTTTGGAATTTCCGCCATCTTGGTTAACCAGCATCTCACCAAAACAGTCTCAAAATTAATTATGGAGTTTTTGTCATAAAACATAACCAAATTTTAACAGTCGATGCCTCAAAAATATTTTTAGGAATATTTAGTTTAATATATTTTAATACAAAATATTCATAAGTTTCGCAGCCATTTGTTTTTGGCAGCCATTTTGAATGAGTGAGACCCAAAATAAGTCTGTTACCACTTGATTCTGTGTTCAGGGTACCCTAAGGTTTCCAAAAAAAAAATATTGGGTCGGAGAGTTGCAGTTTGGGGTGCCCTTGAGGTGCCTCTGGCCCATGGCTTGTAATATATGTAGTTTTCATTTGGTGTTGGACTATTCTTTGCATTAGTATTTAAAAGAAAAGTCTAACACTAAATGGAAATACCAAACCCAACAGTGAAACTCTCACTGAAGTCGCATCCTTGGTTATCGAGATACTGATTTTATGAAGGCCAGTTCAACGCATTTACAACACGCATTATTTTCCGCGTTCCATACGATGCATCAAAGCTGCTTACTAAAATGGCGGACGCTCGGCTCCATTGCATACTACGAAAAGTTGTGTGCACTTTCTTGTGAGTAACCGGTCTTGCGCCTTACGGCGCTATACTGTCTTTGGTATAAACTGTGCAAGAGCGTGATGAACGAGCAGGATTAGTCCATGTGCGTACATTTCAAGTTTTCATGTTTGATGAGCACCGTTCGTTCGTGGTGCACTTACTAATATGAACGGGACGTGACCCTACTTCAAAAGATCGCAGTCTCAACATGTTATGCAGAAAACAAGATGCAGGCTGTCTTAGAGCTGTCATTGTCGGCAATAAGTAAGTGCTATCGCTAGTAACCGAGTTGAATGACAATGTGCATGTGACCTGTCAGCTGCACCCGGTTGTAACTGTACGCGAACAGGTGAACAGGTGGCGTGAAAGTTTAGCAGACAGGACCATACAGTAATTGTTAAATGCCCATATTTTAAAGGCCTACTCTTCCAGGTTACATTAGTTTCACGACTTAATTTTTGTTAGGCTTTAAGAAATTTAGTCTAAACTTTTGGCCTTTATAACGTCAGAAGGCAAATGTGTAGGCCTACCAATAGTAACATTATTAAATATTAGGCCAAACGTTAGAGACTAGTCTAGGCTAGTCCAACTTTTGACAGAGTTTTCGCCATCTTTCTTTTTCCTTTGCGAAAATTAAGATTTCATTTGATCATTTTCGAGACCTTATGGTGAAAGAGTTTCTCAACAGGTGAAAATGCATTTTAATGAGTTTTGACAAGGAGAATTGGCTGCTGCCCTTTTTCCAGTTTTATAATTTGTATGCAAATTACCACATAGTAGTTCCACGAAATAACATGTGAGCATGAGCTGACAGATATGTAACCATTACAGTATTATCCTTCCTGGTGGTAGATTTTTGTACAAAGCAGTAGCGGCTTGAATGGAGAATCCGTGACCGGAAGTGACGTAGTGGTACGCATAGGGATAGGGTTAGGGTTATATACGTAGTAGGCATAGCCTAGGCCTAGGCCTACAGATAGCATACGCATAGGGATAGGCACAGGCGTTCGAAAGTACATATACTACACACTATATATATATAATAAGACAAGGTAGGTCATTTCTCACGACGAAGCACCAACCTTGGCCTATTTTTACACTCTTACTCTTACTGCAAACCTCAAAAGACTTGATCGATCACACCATCTGTCCCAGCAGAATATCCAACACCTATTCGGATGCAACTTTGTGCATAAGATAAATTCTAAACAGTAAAAAAAGGTGAGAAAATGAAACAAAGAATTACTATGACCATGGCCTTAGGCCCGGTTGAACTTAACTGCCAGCCAGTACTTCCACACTCTAAATCCATTTTTCCTGAAATGAATTTTAAAATTACTTGAAATTGGCTTGGTATTTTCTCTCTGATATTTAGAAAGGAATAAAAGACGCTTCTTAATTGCTGATCCAGGATTTCATCCTGTCAAGCCATGCGTAATTTCAAACCGCCATACGGCATTTCCAGATTTCCTGAAATAATCCCTTCCAAAAAAGCATCCAGATATCCCAAATTTCGAGTAATTTCGAAAGAGTGGAAGCACTGCTGCACGCGACACTGATGATAGCAGCCTGCGCAGCTATCCGTGCCATCTTTTCACAGAAACACGTAATACAAGGTGAAACGAAGCAAAAGAACCAAAGTTCGCCATGCAGTGTCGACATATTTTCACTTTCTGCTACCAGCACATGTAACGTGCGCTGTGATTGGCCAAGAGTAAATGAACTAACAGTTTTCGTTTTCCGTGCTAACTTGTGACAATTTGTGCGTACAGAAGTGGTCAAACGAAAAGTGTTTAAGATACACTTGCACAATCAAGGTCAATTCTACAGATCCCTATGGTTTCATTTGCTTATTCATTTCAACGTTGAAATCATGTCTTTCTCGGTTTGAAAACTTCGCCCTGTTAGTTCATTACTGTTGGCCAATCACAGCGCACGTTACATGTGCTGGTAGCAGATCGTGAAAAATATGCCGTACCTGCATGGCGAACTTTGGTTCTTTTGCTTCGTTTCACCTTGTATTACGTGTTTCTGTGAAAAAGATGGCACGGATAGCTGCGCAGGCTGCTATCATCAGTGTCGCGTGCAGCAGTGCTTCCACTCTTTCCGAAATTACTCGAAATTTGGGATATCTGGATGCTTTTTTGGAAGGGATTATTTCAGGAAATCTGGAAATGCCGTATGGCGGTTTGAAATTACGCATGGCTTGACAGGATGAAATCCTGGATCAGCAATTAAGAAGCGTCTTTTATTCCTTTCTAAATATCAGAGAGAAAATACCAAGCCAATTTCAAGTAATTTTAAAATTCATTTCAGGAAAAATGGATTTAGAGTGTGGAAGTACTGGCTGGCAGTAAAGTTCAACTGGGCCTAAGGCCATGGTCATAGTAATTCTTAGTTTCATTTTCTCACCTTTTTTTACTGTTTAGAATTTATCTTATGCACAAAGTTGCATCCGAAGAGGTGTTGGATATTCTGCTGGAACAGATGGTGTGATCGATCAAGTCTTTTGAGGTTTGCAGTAAGAGTAAGAGTGTAAAAATAGGCCAAGGTTGGTGCTTCGTCGTGAGAAATGACCTACCTTGTCTTATTATATATATAGTGTGTAGTATATGTACTTTCGAACGCCTGTGGGGATAGGGTTAGGGTTATACGTAGTAGGGATACAGATAAGATACGCATTCGGATAGGGATAGGGTTATACATGTGGTACGCATAGAGATAAGGTTAGGGTTATACGGTTAGGGATATATATATACGTAGGGATAAAATACGTATAGACATGTATATTATACTATACAACTGAGCTGTTTATACAGTATTGTACTTATAATATTTAAAACCGTTTGCCAGCAGCTCGGCTCGCAGCGCTATCAGTTAGGGCATGGAATCACTATACTGAGATCTATACCGCGTTCGTATTCTTCAAGTAATCTGCATTCGAATCTCACTGACACCTTTCTTTCTCCAGCTTCTTTTCTCACTTCTTGTTAGGCTACTGTACTTTACGAACTTAACTTGTCACTGATCTTTTGTAAGTTTTAAGTTGTAATTTACGCAACTTCGGGTCACGGATTCTCCATTCGCACCGCAGTAGCACTAGGCCTAGCAACTTACTTAGGTAGTAAAGGCTAGGTATCCAGTCAAAACTTCCCTTTCCCATAATGTCCTCACATTTAGGTACCATTGAAGCATCCCTGCTTTTTCCAAACGTGGTGACTATTCGCATGTCGACTAGCCGCCGTGCAGACAAGATGCAGTGACTGCTTACTCGCATGGCCCACTGACCGCACATATGTACGCGTAAGATTGAGGGACACAGCATGTACAAATCAGTAGTGGTTGCAATAGTTTATGCACATGCTGCTCGGCATACTGAGGCATGATTTCTTCGCTTCTGAAATACATATCGCAGGCAGTGCAATAATATGGAGGTCAATGAAGAAAATAAAGCTGTTTTGTTTGGAGAGGGAACAGCAAATAGGCTAAGCATGTGTCTTTCAAACTTCTAAAAAATACAGAATAGTGTACCTTGACTTGCATCGGTCGGTGCTTTGTGTCGGTCAATGCGTACAAAACATATGACACACAGGCTCAGCTACATATGTATCACCATGCGTGCTACCTACCTACAACACAAAATGTCACCTAGTCGTATGTAGTAAAGTATGGCAGCTAGTCGACGTACGAATAAGCAATCAACGCATCTTGTCCGCATGGCGGCTAGTTGACGTGCGAATAGGCCCCACCTTTTCCAAAACACCCCATGGTAATACTGTATACATGTAGGCTGTAGGCTATATGGGCCTAGGCCAATTATACAGAAACATGTACCCACTGTTGATACACATAAGAAAATAAAAAGAAGTTCAGCTGTAATGGTTTTGTCACAAATGTTAAGAAAATTAGTGACAACTCTCTAGTTTTCAGAACAGTGATATTGTCACATATGAAGAAAAGTAGCCTAGCCTACTTATCGTAGATCTTGGCCTACTGTAATGTTAGTGCCGTTAACTACTGTAGCCTACCTGTGCCCACTCTACTTGCTCATTGACCTACCTGCATGTGTATTCTGAACCACATGTAACACTGCACTAAAAGCATACAGTACATGGTAGCCAAAGTTCTGGTTTGTACAGTACCATATACAGTACAACTCAAAAGAAATCAGAAAAATTAGAGCGTGTGCTAATCCCATAAGCTGCTCGGAGTGCATTTAGAGCGTGGGGGCCATAGTTCAAAATGCCTCCCGCATTCCACGCAGACACAACAATAGGTAAGAAACACAGTTCAATGCCTTCATTGTGCTTGCTTGACATAGCAGTAGTTTTGTTTAACGTCAGAAATAGGGATTCTGGCTACTGTACGCAGACATTGTTGGAAATCATTGTAAAGAGTGAGCTATCATATTGTGACAGTTTCTTTACAAATACAGCAGAGCAACCAGTGTTCTAAAAGTTGCCATCCACTTTCTGAGCACGATATGCAAAAGCATGCCACAAAATACGCAAGACTTTTTTGGCCTAAAATCATGCTGGGGTGGCATCTACTCATGCAATCTGATTAAATTTTCCAACAGGGAAGATGTGAAATATATAAGATGACAAAGCATAGCCTAGGCCCTACTACGGAGGCACCAACAGTTTAATGCTTGTCAATTGTCAAGATTCTAGAATTATGCATAAGCAGGATGGAAAATAAAGTTGGTTGATGTGAGCATCCAGTTTTTGTTTGATTTACAGTACACTAATTAGCAAACCCACAACGTTATAAATCATGGCTGCACTTTGGATTAACCTTACCCTCTACCCTAAGAAGTCATTTTCTTGTAGTTTTTATGCTCTTCCACAAGTTCCACATGATTCTTTAAGAATTCTACGTACTGTACTTTCAGGTTTTTCCCAGTTTTTCCCACTTACAGGTGGGAAAATCTTCAGATAAAAACCTGGTAAAAATCGGCCAACCCTGGCTATGAAGCTGTCAGTATCCCCCCTCCCCTGCTGTATCTTTGCATTTGCTGCAATGGTGTGTTCCTAATCATGCGTATGGATAAGAACAGTACCCCGCTACTTTTAAAACAGGTTCATTTTTCATTTGTTACCATTCAGAATCTACATAATACAGTAACTACTGTATATAATTAACTCAGTGCCTTTCTTTTTTCTTAATTCCTGTTTTAGTGGAGTGGGCAAAACTTGTCTACTAATCAGATACACATCAGATAAATTCCCTGTGGATTATTTACCAAGTGCAGCGTAAGTATTGTGCTCTTCTGGCTTGATACGGTAAAAGTATCAAGGTTGAAGTCAGCTTCCGATTCTCTTTGACTCCTGTCCAAGACATATTCAGTTCATTACTGTATTTTAAAATTCAGACATGATGTTTGTAAAGCAGACATGTGCCCTTTAGTACATGCTGTGAGAAAAACATCTGGTGGGCTTTTCAACTGCACATTGTCCAGAATGTAATCTTTTATGTACTGTAAGAGAACAGGAATTGATTTTAACATTCCCAGTATACCATGCCAGCATCTCATACTTTTTCTTGCTGAAATTTGAGTTCCTTCTTCAGTAGTTTCTTGTAAAGCACTATGTGTAAATGCTTTATAGTTGGTTAGTTTAAGTTAGTTAGTTAGATGAGGTTTAACGTCCCAGTTTCCAACCAATTGGTTCAAGTCGAGAAGACCACTGCCTTTTTTCCAGTAGTGGCTCACTGGCTCACTGTAAATGCTATATAATAGTATTTTCCTTTTGACTTTCATACATCAAGTGAGTTGCTGTATAACAGAATAAACTGAAATTGAAACTGAATTGACAAGTTGAACAAATGAAATGGTTGCATGAATGAAACATGGTCGCCAATGCTACCAAAATAGCCACAATATTTAGCCCTGACAGTAAGTCATGTTGCAAGGAAGTCTTCCCACAATTGTTTTGCATGGTATGGAGTGATAACTATGAGTGCATTATGTACTGTAGACCTGTTTGAGCAATGAATACAATGACAGTAGTTTTGTATAGTATGTCACAGATTTTGTTCCAGATTTACATACAGGCGCGGATCCAGACATTTCGAAAAGGAGGGGGAGGGGGGGATTAAAAGCCCCCTTGACTATTCTCCTAGATTGACATAATGCTAATTTTGGCGTATTTGCTATTGTTGATGTGGCGAAAAAGGGGGGCTGAGGCCAGGAAAGCCCCCCCCCCCTCTTGGATCCATGCCTGACATAGCATGTCCTGAAATTTATTCCAAATTAATCCTAGTCTCAAAGGTGGATCCATTCATTAGATGATGGGTCATGATAGCTGTACTTTTGAAGTAGATCAATTGGTCAAAGGTCATCTGGGGTTATAGAGAGGCCTTCATCTCCTAGGGGTTATGTCTTAAGTTTTCCAAAATTAGCCACAGTGTTCTGTCGATGATGCGTCATGAAAGTTGTACTTTTGAAGTAGCTTACATAAAAGCTCATTTGGGGTCATAGAGAGGTTGAACCATGGAATCATGTAGAGGCCTACTTTTCTGGGGGATGTGTCTGATCTTATATCAAAGTTGGCAAAAGTATCCAGTACCTGTACATACTTGGGTCATCATAGTTGTACTTTTGAAGGTCAGCTGTCATTTGGGATCAAAGAGAGGTCAAACAGTAAAATGAAGCAAAAGCTGTCAACTGCTTGGGTTTGTGTTGGAATCCTGTTAAAGTTGGCCAGATCATTTAGTGGATGATGAGTTTCATAGGTGTACTTTGCATTAATAATAATAATAATACATTGGACTTATGTAGCGCCAAATCAGGAACAAAAACGTTAAATGTCATTTCGGGTCACAAAGGGGCAGATGGTGGAATCCATGCCAGTGCTTTTTGTTAAGTTGTTAAATTATGTGATATATATTGCCGTAGGAATCATTTTTAAATAGACTTGACAACTTGGGATATAAATAGCACTTCATTCATTGTCAGCAGAATTACCTACAGTATTGTGCCTGCAAATTAACATTAAAAAATTCTCTCAAGCTGGGCTGCTCTGGTCTGCCACTGCTGTGAACGATGACATCTATAGTGCGGCAAGGGCTAGATCATGACTGTCTATGACTCCTTAGTTTGGATCCTTTATGATACCAGATAACAGCAACTGTGTGTGAGGGACATTGTAATTGAGCTACAGCATCATTGATGCTCTTGTTGCAAAAAAACCTGTGCACACTGACATGCAAACTGTGTTTGGTAACAGTATTTTTGTGCCCAGTTTGTAGAACTTTGTTTTCCAAGTTACAGGATCAACAGATGCCTATAAATTATGGAAATTCAATTGTTTTGCTCTCACAGATTTGATGATTATTACAAAGACCTGGAAATCAACAACAAACTGGTTTCCCTTCATTTGAAGGAAGCAGCTGGTAAAGATTATTACGATGACTTTAGACGTCTGGTGTATCAAGATTTGGTAAATAGTCATTGAAACTGATAGCCATTGCTCCACTCTGTTTTTTGTTTGAAATGTTTGCCTTACAGTAGACTGCATTAGAGCCATGTAAGGTTTGTGTGGGAAAGCTTGCCACACACTCAAGCACTTTTGTCATGTAAATTAAATATCCCAATATTTCCGTTTTGATAAATAAGTTACACTGTAGATGTCTTTACTGTATGGGATATTTTGTTCCCTAAAAGATAGATGCTTAATGTACATTTAACTGCACAAGTGTCAAGTGACACCTGGTAACTTTTGTATGAGAATTTTGGATCATTTAGGATGTCACATGTTAAAGAGAAAGGTAAAAAAGGACATTTTTTGTGTAGTGAATAGTTTTTGGTTCCTTGCATTAGCAAAAGGAACCTATGTAGTCAGTGTGACGTGTGTGTGTGGGTGTGTGTGTGTGTGCCACTTGCTTCGGTATGCTGTACAGTATCTCAACAAGGGAAAGTTGGACTAAACTGAAACTTGGTATATGGATCTGTCATAGTGAGAAGGTGTGCCCTTTTTGGTGGAGGTCAAAGGTCATGTGGGGTCACCAGGGGTCAAAGACCGAAAACCTTGTTAACACGATATCTCAAGGTAGGAACCTTGGATAAATTTCATACTTAGTATGTAGATGCATTATGGTAAGAAGAAGAACCCTATCATTTTTGGTGGAGGTCAAAGATCACTTGGGGTCACCGGGGGTCAAACTCCGAAAACTTTGTTAACACGATATCTCAAGGTAGGAACCTTGGATAAATTTCATACTTGGTATGTGGATGCATTATGGTGAGAAGATGAATGCTGTAGCTTTTGGTGGAGGTCAGAGGTCATCTGGGGTCACCGGGGGTCAAACACTGAAAACTTGTTGTTAACACAGTATCTCAAGGTAGGCAGCATGGATAGATTTCATACTTGGTATGTGGATGACTTATGGTGAGAAGATAAATCCTGGCATTTTTGGTGGAGGTCAAAGGTCATTTGGGGTCACTGAGAGTCAAATACTGAAAACCTTGTTAACACAATATCTCAAAAAAAGAATCTTGGATAGATTTCATACTTGATATATAGATATAGTGAGAAGCTGTGCCATACAGTTTTTGGTGGAGGTCAAAAATCATCTGGGGTCACAAAGGGTCAAAAACATAACCTTGTTGTTAACACAATATCTCAAGGTAGGAAGCTTGGATTAATTTCATACTTAGTGTGTGGATGCCTTATGGTGGGGAAAATATTTTTTTGGTGGAGACCAAAGGTCATCTGGGGTCACTAGAGGTCAAACTCTGCAAACCTTTTCAACTCTATATCTCAGTGTAGGAAGCTTGAATAGATTTATGCTTTGAGGTGTTGCATTAAATCCAGCAGAAAACCCATATGAGTTTTGTCTGATGTCAGAGGTGAAATCACTAGATGCCAAAAAGCAAATTGCCAAGAAATCCTACAGTCAAATATAAGCACAAAACTGTATCATTCCAGCACATTAAGATCACATTCACCCAATGACCCTTCAGAGATGCCAAGTATCTCAATTTTAGTTGAAATTATAGTATTACGATTTTAATCCATAATTCTGCCATTATAAAAACCTGCATCAAATACCGCTTTTTGGTTTCGATGAAAGAGAAATCTATGCGGTCATGATGGCATACACGTATGTGTGTATGTATGTGTGTGTGTGTGTTTGTGACGCTTAGCTTGTGTGCACGATATCTCAAGAAGAGAAACTCTGACAGTTTTCAAACTTGGTACATAGATGCCCCATATTAAGAGGAAGAACCCTGTTGTTTTTGGTGGGGGTCAAAACCTGAAAACCTTGTGTGCATATCTCAAGGTAGAAGGTTTGGATGAATTTCGTACGTAGTGTGTAGATACCTTATGGTAAGAGAAAGAACCCTATTGTTTTTGGTGGGAGTCAAAGGTCATCTGGGGTTACTGGGGGTCAAAATCTGAAAACCCTGTGTGCATATGTCAAGGTAGGAATCTTGGATGAATTTCATACTTAGTACTGTATGTAGATGCGTTATGGTAAGAGAAAGAATGCTATTGTTTTTGGTGGAGGTCAAAGGTCATCTGGGGTCACCCAGGGTCAAATGCTGAAAACCTTGTTAACATGATATCTCAAGATAGGAAGCTTGGATAAATTTCATACATGGTATGTAGATGCATTATGCTAAGAAGAAGAACCCTATTGTTTTTGGTGGGGGTCAAAGGTCATTTGGGGTCACCGGGGGTCAAACTCCGAAAACTTTGTTAACACGATATCTCAAGGTAGGAACCTTGGATAAATTTCATACTTAGTATGTAGATGCATTATGGTAAGAAGAAGAACCCTATCATTTTTGGTGGAGGTCAAAGATCACTTGGGGTCACCGGGGGTCAAACCCTGAAAACCTTGTTAACACAATATCTCAAGGTAGGAAGCTTGGATAAATTTCATTCATGGTATGTAGATGCGTTATGCTAAGAAGAAGAACCCTATTGTTTTTGGTGGGGGTCAAAGGTCATTTGGGGTCACCAGGGGTCAAACTCCGAAAACTTTGTTAACACGATATCTCAAGGTAGGAACCTTGGATAAATTTCATACTTAGTATGTAGATGCATTATGGTAAGAAGAAGAACCCTATCATTTTTGGTGGAGGTCAAAGATCACTTGGGGTCACCGGGGGTCAAACCCTGAAAACCTTGTAAACACGATATCTCAAGGTAGGAAGCTTGGATAAATTTCATACTTAGTATGTAGATGCATTACGGTGAGAAGATGACCCCTATTGTTTTTGGTGGGGTCAATGGTCATCTGGTGTCACCAGAGGTCAAGAAGCAAAATTTCCCAAGAATTCCCAAGAATATTACATAGTTTCACCAGAGGTCAAAGAGCAAAACTTCTGAAGATTAATTATGAACACAAAACTGTATTTTTCCAACATGTTAAGATAGCATTTGACCAGTGACTGAAAGGTATGGGACATCATGGCATTATTTGGAGTAGAACATATATCATCGAAATCTCAATGCATTTTTGCATTCTGGTTAATATTGCAGAAGATTCTCTGTCCACAAAGCAGAGGACTTGTGAAAGTTTACTAGACAGACATTTGTCCTTAGATTAGGACATGTGAGCTTGCAGAAATTGGAAATTGGAATTGATTAATTAAATGCTACTATGGGTTGTTAGTTTTACAAAGAGAACTATGTTACTGATCATTTGGATCAGATACCATTGAGCATGCATGAAGTGTGATTGCTTAATTGAATAAAACAAATTGTAACTGTATACTGGCTGTGTTGATATCCCTTGAAGTGCCTGTATTTCTTCAGAGCAATTTATTTATGCTTGAATGTGTTAACACAAGATGTGCATTGTCTACAGAGCAGATTTTGTGCATCTACAGAAATGCTGGTTCATTCAGTAGTTGGCTCAGTTTCATTACATTCCGCAAGGAACCACAGTGCCCATTGGGCTCTTGTTTGTATTTTGTAATACTGTATTTATTTCACAATGAACTTGCTGCAAGTTGGTAAGATTTAACAGTTGTCCATTTTATGTCATTGTAAACTCAGTATACTCATTTGTGTTGTACGTACTTTGTCGTCATGTTAGTTTTACACAGACTTTAGGAAACAGCAGGTTCATAAAAAAACTTTGTTTGTTAATAGAAATGATATTTTTGTATGAACAGAAAGAAGACGTGTAATTTTCTAAATTAGGGTGTTTTCACTGAGTTTTTTTCTCACCTTGTTTATTTCATATGAGCAGTACTGTAGTGTGTATATAATGGTTACATGGTTTTACGAAAGTTGTGAATAGGTATAGTATACAATCAGCACTAACATTAGCATATTTGGATTGAATAAACAGGCAACACAATATCGAATAAACAAAAGTAGGTGTCATTAGAAAAGTGAGAAATACTTCTTAATATCTTCATATTTTTTCCTTTTTCGTTTTGAAGTGTTTGGTTTTGAGGCAATGTACCCTTCCTTGCTTAATATAAACTGCATTTTACGGAAAAACTGGTTACAATCAGGCTTAGAGTTATCATATTTACCTGAAAAAATTTAATGTTTACAATATAGAATGAAAAAGTGCATGGGGTGGAAGTTAAAGGAGTTGACTCCAAAGAAGAAATCCCTTTTAGATAAAACAAACTAATTGCCAAAAAATAACTATTCAGTGTCCAAAAGGAAACTAGCAGTAATATGACATTCCCAAAACAAATGTTCAATATCTTCTTCAATATGGCTAAAGGTACAAAGAGGGGTGTCAGACTTTCCCATTCGGTGTAAGAGTCTATTTGTCCCTAGGACATGATGTAAAAACCTTAACTGAAAGTACTTGATTTTGGCCTCCGTAACTGTGATATGGGCAATTTTAAAAATACAGTGCCAATCCTCCTTACTTAGGTTGAACTTATGGTTCCATTTTGAACAGGCCACAGGGGGAAGGGAAACACTGACCTAACCAATACATGATATTTTTGTATGTAAAGAAGACATTTGTATAATTTTCTAAAGTAGGGTGTTTTCACTGACTTTACCAACTCATGCAAAATCTCAAAGACCTTGAATACCACAAACCAGCATATTACGTATACCTTTCCAACATGGCTACCTTATGATATTTACACTGAATTTCAAGGTGGCTACCTTATGATATTTACACTGAATTTCAACTTTTCTTATTTCTAGAAAATAGCCTAGTTTGAGTTTGAGTCTCCCATAATTTTATGGTAATGGCTGGGACATACAAGCATACAACTTTGATTAATCTGAAAAAGTTATTTATCTTGGAGTGAATTGCTTTGCTCACTCATCATGGTAAGGATATCACCAATAGTCCACATTTTCAAAATATCGGGCTTATCCCTTCACTAAACTTTCCACACAGGACCTTAGAAACTACCCAAAAGCAACACATTTTTGATTCCTTGACAAAGGCAGGGAAGGAATCTATGCGATGGTGATGTTGTGTGTGTGTATGTGATGCTTAGCTTGTAAACATGTTATGGCAAAATAGCAATGGCGGACACTTTTCATATTTGGTATATAGATTGGTCATGTTGAGGGGAAGAAACTTATTGTTTTTGGTGGAGGTCATTTGCGGTTATCAGAGGTTAAACTGCAAAAACGTTGTAAATGGCTTGTAAACACGATATCTCAAGGTAGCAATGATGGACACTTTTCATACAGTATTTGGTATGTAGCTTTGTCATGTTGAGAGGAAGAACCCTGGTGTTTTTGGTAAAGGTCAAAGGTTATCTGGGGTGACGGGGGTCAAACACTGAAAACTTTGTTAACGTAATATCTCACAGCACAAAACTTGGATAGCTTTCATACTTATTATATGGCTGCATTATGGTGAGAAGAAGCCTATTGTTTTTGGGTGGAAGTCAAAGGCCATCTGGGTCACTGGGGGATAAGCACTGATAACTTTGTTTATGCAATATTTCAAGGTAGGAAGCTTGGATAGATTTCATACGTAGTATGTAGATGCATTATGGTGAGAAGAAGCCTTTTCTTCTTGGTGGAAGTCAGAGGTTATCTGGGTCACCGGGGGTCAAACACGGAAAACCTTGTTAACACGATATCTCCAGATGGGAAGCTTGGATAGATTTCATACTTGGTATGTGCATGCCTTATGATGAGAGGAACCATGTTGTCTGTGGTTGAGGTCAAAGGTCATCTGGGGTCACCGGGGATCAAACTCTGAGAACCTTAACATGATTTCTCAAGGTAGGAAGCTTGGATAGGTTTCATACTTGGTACATTAATGCCTTATGGTCCGAGGAAAAACCCTTTTGTTTTTGGATGGGGTCAAAGGTTATCTGAGGTCACCAGGGGATGAAAAGCAAAATTTCCCAAGAATTCCCAAGGTAGTCATCGGGGTCACCAGAGGTCGAAAAGCAAAATCTCCCAAGAATTCCCAAGATCATCATCTGAGGTCACCATGGTTCAAAAAGCAAAATTTCCCAACAATTCCCAAGATTGTCATATGGGGTCACCATAGGTCAAAAAGCAAATTTCCCAACAATTCCTAAGATTGTCATCTGGGGTCACCAGGGGTCAGAAAGCAAGAATTCCCAAGATCGTCATCAGGGGTTACAAGAGTTCCAAAAGCAAAATATCCCAAAAATTCCCAAGATCGTCATCTGGGGTCACGAGAGGTCCAAAAGCAAAACTTCCCAAGAATTTGCAAGATAATCATCTGGGATCACCAGAGGTCAAAAAGAAAAATTTCCCTAGACTTTTCAAGATGCAAGATCCATTGGAGGTCAAATCCCTTTCAAGACGCTTCCTTTTTTCTTTTTTTTTACTTTATATTTGGTGGAGTTCAAAGGTCATATGAGGTCAGCAGAGGTCAAATTGTTAAAACATAAAATGATATAGTCAAGAAAGATAAATTTGAGGGATAAACCTCAGTGCAACAAAGCATCCCCATTTGGCAAGGAATCAGTTAGCCTTTTGGTTTTCTGCTTTGGTGTCGTACTAGTTATGTTAGTTTTCTAATGTAAAACTAAGCAAAAGAAGTATGTAATATTGTTCAAAGTATCATAAATAATTGACAGAATTTTGGTGGCCCCTCTGTGAGTTATGTTTGGTAAACTTTGAGGCTTCACTGTTTGCACAAACCACTAAGTTTATTGTGAATTAAGTCACATGGAACTTACATACCATGTTACCAGAAAACATCATATATTTTTTGAACACATTCATGCTGATGGACATTTGCTTTTTTGGTATCCCCCATGCTGCCATAGTTATGTTGGCTACTTTCAATTTATAAATAACAAAACTTCAATGAAACTGCATGGGGCTTTTGACAGTATCTTAATATTACTGCAAACAGTGATGTGCATTGCATTTGAAAATTTACATTAGCTGCAATGGGGACACCAGTTACAAGCAAAAGTATAAATGGAGAAAAACATGTCTTGCAAGTATCACACATGTCCATAAAGTGATGGAAAAAAATGTACAGTGTACATTGCAATTGGCAATTCTTACAACCTAAGGGTGTCAAAGAGGAAAATTTGAATAGTTACAGTAAATACCATTCACTTGTTACAAACAGTCAATATTGAGCAAAATGTGTAAAGAAGTGTCCACACTTCTTTTGACATTTGAAAGTGTTGAGAAAAATGTAACTGACTTTTTTTAAGTTTTGAAAATTCTTTCAGACTTTTCCCTTGTTCCTGTTATAAAGGGTTAAAAAGGATTGCCTTCACTCTTACAGCTTTAAAGACTTCATTGGTGTCCCTGTTGTGTTCAATGTGTTTGTCGATTTAGTGGCATATGTATATGCTTGAATGAGTCCCCCTCATGCATGCACAATGCTGTACAGTATGTATAAACATTTGTACTGAAATTGTAATAAATGTTGATAATACTGTACTCTTTTATGAGTACAAATTTCAATCAGTAAGTATGATTTTTAAATTGTTGACCTCATATCCCACTACTGATACCCTTATTTGTAAAAAGACCCATTTCTTTTCACCTGTTGGTTCTTTTGTGGTTGTTTTTTGCAATACACTTACTGTAATAGCAACTTTAACGAAGCACTGACATTTCTATTGTTTAAACACCCAGCTTTTGGTCAATCAAATTTGAGAACAATCTAAACAATTGTTTGCAAAAGGTACATTTGAAAACATGTTGTTTCTGGTGTTTGAAAAAAATAAGGTAATAGGAAAGTTTTGAGGTGAAATCAGTATGTTCATACAGTATACAGAGATTGAGCCAGGTCAATTTTCCAATATGACGCTCTAAATAGTTGGCCTTGAACAGTTGAAGAGGTGTTTGAGGAGAACGGGGTTGATGGAAACTTGAAATTTTGCTGGAAATTTTTGATGGAAACTTGAAATTATGCTGGATTTTCTAACAACTAGCTTTATAATAATTTTAGTTCTGATAAATGGAATGGGATATATTGCATACTGCAGCTGGGTTGAAATTCATTATTTGTGATAATTAAGAGTATTAAGTCCTTGGAAAAATTGCACAGTGTGATTACTTTAAGTGCTAACCTGTGCAGAAATGGCTCATCAGAACTTTTTGTGCCATATTCTTTTTTATGCAGGCAAAAGTCACACTTATATGGGCTGGCTAAATCACTGGTCACATATTTTATCACAAGATACAGTTCTGTACAGTATCTCTTGCTTAAGTCAGACTTACAGTACTTGTGGTGTACAATAGAAATTTAGAAATCGGGAGCTACTGTACAGTACTTATGTAGCTTTTGCCTTTGGCACAGATTCCACATTCTGAGAGACAAAGGAAATGCACATGTATGGTCTTTGTCACTGGATTCATCTGGAATGATCTTCTGGTATTGTCTCGTTTTTTCCAGGATGTCTTGCTAGTCTGCTTCTCTGTGGTGTGCCCTGCATCATTCGAGAATGTCCGCAAGAAGTGGCATCCGGAGGTTACCCACTTTTGCCCTAATATACCAGTCATACTAGTTGGAACAAAGTCAGACCTCAGGGATGATAGCACGGAACTTGCAAGTCTTAAATCCAACAACTTGTTACCAATCAGTTATAAACAGGTAAAATTCTATGAAGGTTGTCATTGCAAAGATGATAAGCTGTCATTTCTGTAACTAGTAAAACAGAGTTTAATTCAACTTGGGGGGGGGGGGGGGAGTGGGGGACTGGAAAATGGCCTTTTTCGAAACTTCAGTTTTCCAGTTGTAAAGGAGGTGTAACAATTATGGAAGACACTATTTTTGCACTAGCTCCTACTCTACTCCTTGTGTACCCACTAGTTCTGCACTCATGCACCATGTTCAATTTGCAGGTACAGTATTATCTGAAAAATGTAATGAGAATTCTGTATCTGTAACAAGGTTGTGCTGAATTTTACTGTAAGAGCAGGGTTCATTTACACATTCATTTAGCATGAGACCATTTATAAATTTGTATGCAGATCATCCCGGCACGTTTGAACCATGTGGGTTAAAAGTTCAGGATATTCCTAGCTAACAGAGCATTGCTTTCTAGCAAGAATATGCGGTTGGGTATTCATCTCTTGAATCATCACAGAGATGTTAATTTGAAATGACACCACTAGGGTGTAAAGTGTATGCTATATCCATTTTTGCCTCAATATTTGAAAATTTAGAGAAGATGATATCATTCAGGGGGTGAATAATTGCATTATGATTGTGGAAGTCCTGTGAATAAGCAGAGAGGGTTGTATTCACATGACACTTATTGTACTGTATAATATAAAATATCCATATGATGTACAATTGTAAGAAGCAATTTTGATTGACATCCCAGTTCATGATGGCATGCTTCAAGCACTGCCCAGGTTAGTATGTTAGAGGACTACCATGGAGTGCCCTTGCACTTTTTGGGTGTCAATTATCCAATACCTTACATACTGTATGTAGCTTCAAGATGATGTGATTCATTTGTGTACACTTTATAGAAGATTTGACTGGCAGTCAAATGCATTTTGGAAATTATAAGTGGCAGATACCCTTTCAACATTTTCACTGGCAGTTGAAAACTGTGTGGGAAAAATAATGAAAGTTGTATGTAACCCTTCGAAAATAATGGGATTCATATGTGTACAAAAGTGTTTTGAAAATTAACAGTGGCAGTCATTTACATTCAAAATTATGACTGGCAGTCATAAACTCCTTGGTAAGCATAATTATTAAAAGCTCTGGTGTAGATTGTTCACAACAGATTTCAGTTTATCATGTAGATATGTACTGGCAAAAGGGACATGAATGAGTTTTTACTATAAATCAGTAAAGGGTAATGAAAACGTGATCTCTAAGAGCAAAAATGATGCAAGAGAAGCAACAGAGGGCTGAGTACTGAAAGTCCAAAATTTTGAAAGTTGTAATTAAGGCTTAAAAAACATAGCCCATTAGTCTAACTGACATCTTCACAGGGCATTTCTGCCCTGAAAGTCTGACCAGAGTCATATTTCAAAATTTCATGAGCATTGTTCATTTAGGGAATGAATGTATGCATCTTGAGCGGTACAAGACATCACATTGTTGAGTACTAACACAATTTCAAATGAAATAAATTTCAGTCTTTGCAATCCGTGCTGAAATGAGGGCAAAATTCTGTGGGAAGTTTTGGTTGAGGCAGAGGAAAGCTAATTTATTTCTTATAGATGTGTTTTTGTAAACGTTTAAATTTGTGTGAAATAGAATATGCTTGTATAGAGTAGCCATCATGACCTGGCGAGGAACTTATTCTGCAGGCTGTCAAGTGACTCCTACATAGTGTACTTTTTCTTACTGTTTTGGACTTTTCTCCTATTTCTTCTAAATTATGCTCCAAAAAATCCTACTTTTTCCAGCTTTTTTTGACTTTTCTTTACTTTAAATAATTAGTAATAATAAATACAAGAGGGCAATCCACAGAGCTGCATATCTCATCGCCAGCACACCCACTGAGCTATATAATTGGAGATTGCACGTCAATGTGGAAAATGCTTTGAAATTAAGGCTGACTTGGGAGTCATGTGATGTAAACTACCTTACTCAAGCCGATTCCGCTGCCATAGGAAAGCACATACAGGACGAACATAATGTAAAGCTGAGGCAAAGGTGCATATGCTATTAAATGCACCTTAGAGTGGCTTAATGCCTCCTGGGCCTCTTATGCTCTAATTGGCCTTCACCATTTACTCTTAATTTACCTTGCTGTCATGGAAGGTACAGTAAGCACTACTATGTTCAGATGCATCATTCACAATGCAGTCACATGCTCTGCCCTAAGAATAGGCAGGCCAGACCACTTATAAACGTCGTGTTGATTTCTTACCCTCTTCCAAGGGGGAAGCAAGTAGTGCATTCTGTTTCTGTACAGTAGTGTGCATCAAGTAGTCAAGGTAAGTACACAGAGAAATGTATTCAAGGTGTACACCACTTGCCGGCATACAAAACTATTCTAATAATTTTGTTTCATGTAATGTACTAGAGAAGCATATTGTCAAACAGAACAAAGGGCCATCAAGTTGACACTTTCGTCCTGATTTTTGCATATCCAGTCACTCCTCATAACAACCTAGGTATAGACCTTTTGCTTTGACATCACACAACATCATTTTGGAGGCAAAAAAGTGAAGCACACTGTACGCACAGCGGAGACCTTGCACTTGCACACAGAAGACTACATGCATTTCCGACCAGGTGTAAAAATCAGCTACAGTACTGTATCTTCGTATGGTGGTGTACAATGATGTTTGCAATGATACACACTTGCCTCCAGTGGGGGAGAACATTCTGTTCTGTGACATCCTATTCATAGGTCTGTAGGAGTTTCATATCTATGCTTGTAATATCTTAAGTAACAGCAATAAATATCCACTGACATAACTAATAAATCTTGCACATGGAAAAAGATTTCAACACCATTGCCTATACTACTGAGCTCTGCAAGACATAACCTCCCTCTTTTGGACACCTCTGACAAACTCTGAACAAAATTGGTCCAGCAGGCTAGTAGCATTTGTTGATCTGTAACAATGTCCATTTGGCCTTCTGTCATGTAACCTTTTTTACCTTGGCTGCCATGGTAACCACATATTATGGTAAAACTCATAGTTCCTATTCTACATTTTAAGTTTCCTGTCAATGCACTGTTTCCCTTTAACCTTAAAATCTGACCTATAACCTTCCTCTACTCCCAAGGTTTTGCAAGACAGTTTTCCACCCTTGGGTACCTTCCCTCTAAGTTGATGAAAATAGGTTAAGCTGTCGAGTATCAGGTTTTAAAACAAAAAAGGAAAACAAATGTATGATGGTGGTACCATGAGTCGGTCAATCAAGGGAATTTTCACTAAAAACAACATATATGGTAGAAATATGTAATTTAAACTCATCAATTATTCTCATGAACATGTTTTCTCTTGATCCTGAAAGTCTTCAACGAGACGGAGAAATTTCGACTACAGGTTTCAGATGCCTTAGGTTCAAGAACAGTACCTTGAGTCGGTCACCAAAATATTATGAAAGCCCATAAGAGTGGTTTCAAAATATATTCCATGAATGACATCATCATTATAAAAACAAATCATAAGATGTTGGAAGGAGACCATTTGCAGTGATTTGGAGGATTGTTTGAAATATTTGTTTGGGCCATTTAAAGAAGGTCGCAAGCCACCTTTACGTAACACTAGATGTAGGCTAGGCTGGGTGAATTTCTTCTAAAAATGGGAGTAAATGCTTATTTTTGACAGAGTTTGAGTTGTGGTCATGTAGTGCTGGAGTTTCCTCACTGTCGCATGTTTATTTGTTGGCCATAGCATGCCTGACTTACATTTTGTATGCAGTGACCGACTCAAGGTACCGACCGACTCAAGGTACACTCACTATACATTTGACTTTCTGTTACATACTGTAGCCTTTGACCTCGGTTGCCATGGCAAACACATATTTAGATAGAACTTGTTATTTGTAGTATACGTATCATGTTTGTTTCTTTTGAGTGCAATATTCCTCTTGGAATTGTAGCCAAACACAAATTTAAACCTCTTACCTTTGAACTTTACTCCCAGGGTCTTCTAGTCACAATTTCCTACCTTCCCACCAAGTTTATAGAGAATCGGCTCAGCTCACTACAGTAAGTAGAGTTCATGGCACAAAGTTTGGTGTTTTCCTTCCATCACCTGACCTTTTGGTCAACCACATATTTTTGTAGTTCTAGAAATGTGCCATGTGTGATGTTTCATGTCAGTGATGGGATGTTTCCTTTCAGAAAGACAGTAAGAAAGGTGACTTTCGCCAAATTTGACCTTTTGACCCTTAATTACCTTCGGTATAGTGAGCAGTATACAAAGTTTCTTCTACAGTACCTTCCCACCGGTTTAAAGAAAATCAACTTACAGTAAGTTGTTTAGGAGATATTACAGTAACAAAGCAAAATTAGACATACACTCACAAAAACTCACACATACACACCCATGGACAGGTTTTGACCCCTTGCTTGGTTATAGACTTCCAGTCAGCCTGGAGTACCCCACCATGGGTTAGCCCAATAGACTAGTAACTTGGGAAAATTAACAGTTTTCATGACAATGGTAGGTTTTTCAAACAGAATTGCCCTATTTAATTCAACTGGCAAAGTGACCACAGTATCTCTTTGTCCTCATACAGCAATGAGATAAAAATTTCACCTTATTTTCCACTGTATACAGAATTGTCTGACAAATTTTCTATGAGTCTCAAGAAATTTATACCTGCCTTTCAGGCAGATATTTCACATGCAGTTGGATTATCCAAAATCTCCCACAACATGACAAAACTAACCATTGTTTTATGTACTGCAAACTAAATGCCTTTTATGTTTGGTTATGAAGTTCAACTGAAATGGAAAAAAGGATATATTTTTATTTTTTTGAAACGCCCTTCCCAAAGATTGTCTATAATATCCATAAAATTTGAGATTTTGATGAACATTCCTTATAAAATCCAAATAAAACATAACAAAAACCATTTTTCCAAGCAAGATGAATTTTATTAAGTCACATTTTATTTAGTACTGTACATTTTTATCATACCAACCACAGCAAAAAACTTACAGTATTAGTATTATTGTAGCTTAAATATCCCAAAACTACTGTATGTTTCATTTCACACATAATCATTGGACAGACATATGTGTGGAATTTACACATAAGTCTTGGACAGAAATGTGTACTATATATACTTGTGAAATTGTAACCACTATGTGAATACAAGCTCTGAATTCAAAACATAGGGCAACAACTGGTTTTATGTTCTAATCAACATAGTGTACTGTGTACAAACCTAGACAAAGGTATTGTGAAATTTTTGGATCTGCGAGATATTTTCAGCATGTGTTCCCCTCCACCCTTCTCTCAATGTCGACAAAGTTCTTTTTTTACTCCAGCACACAGCATTTTTCATCTTCAAAAAGGATATTGAAGTGGGGCATGGGGAAGTGCCCCAGGTAATTTTGTCCTGGACTGTAGATCTGTACAGATAAGGTAAATACAGTGTGTCTATAGGTGAAAAGAGCTGGGAAACTCTCCCTGGCAATTTTGGTGTTCCGTATAAAATGACTGGCACACATGCAGAAACCATCTGTTGGACGTACCTATGTACTGTAGCATGTGGCTTTCAATTTGCTGATGTGATTGTTGTGTATATGTAACAGCATTTTTTACAGACTAATTAAACCATAGAATTATTGGCCTATACTGTTTAATGTTTTTTGGAGGGACAGTTTTCTGTACTTTAAAATGTTTGAAATAGATAGATATAGATAATAAAACAGTTTTTAAAGAAATAGAAGTGTATTTCATATTCACTGAATCAAGGGAATTATATTTAAATTGCTGTTCATTCCTTACTTAATATATATGTGAATTAAGTCCATTCAGTTATAATGCAAAATCAAATTGCATGCCATATTTTCTTTACAGGAAGCTTGAAGTCTTAAACATAGTATTACTCTTTTCTTCAAGCACCACTTAAAAAGAAATATGAAGAAAGTTATGTACCTACAGTATTATGAACAGTCATCAGTTCGTGCTTCTTTGAATTTGGTCTGTTGATCTGACCTATCAAGGTTTGATGTGTACCATACATCTCACAGAAATCCCACCAAGTCAATATTGCAAAGTAATAAGTTAGCATTAGCACTCAACAAGTCATTTGCCCATTACGAAAAGTCTTGAAATTCCATTTGCCTGTACTCTATAGTACTTGCATTATTTCCCCAAATCCTTAAGTACTGCATTTGTGATGGGAAACAGTGTATTGAAAGTGTTTCTAAAGTGAATTTGTGTCTCAACATTAATTTATACTATCTAGACAGCCAAAACTTCCATTTATCTCACCTCAGCTCCAACCATAGTGGGGCTAAGGTTTGCTGTGAGCTAATAGTGCTTGAACTCCACAAATTGAACCTTTTAAGGTGGCTGTGCTAATAATTGTCTGCAATCACACATTGCGGGTTCAAAATGTATGCTGTCAGCATACTGTAGGAACCATATTTATAAGATTCATGTGACCCTGCATACATTGATATGTATTTAGACTTCCAAAACTAAAACTACACAGGTCTTCAATGCTTTTGTCCTTTCCTTTTTCTTTTTGAAACCTACTTTTGTCGTACTTTTTTACTCTTGAAATTCCTATAATTCTGATTTTATGGAGAATTGTAATCCTCCTTTCATCCTAATTTTTGACTTGGGTCCACTTATAAGTCTGCATTTGAATATTCTGATGATAGTCCATCCTTTTTAGTAACGAACTGTTTGCAGATGCAAAATAGATAGATGTCTTACATAAACAGTGTTTTTAAAGTTTTTCCTGATATTTGTTTTCAAGAAAAATATGTTGTTGGGATACAGTAGTAGAAATCTTAGTCACAGTTTTTGTTCTCTTTATAGGGATTACAAATGCAAGAGTCAGTTGGTGCAGTGAAGTATTTTGAATGTTCAGCACTAACAGACCAAGGAGTCCAGGAACTCTTTAATGCAACAATCAGAATTATTCTAGATGAGAGGAAGAAGAGAAAGAGATTGTCAGGGAAGTGCAATATATTTTGAAACACTGGTGTCCTGTTAACTAAAATCTTAAAATTTATTTTTGTATCTTGTATGTAAAGTAGTCAAGAGGTGTTTTCACTTGTCTGGAACACTTGGTCATTTCCCAAAGCCATATTGCATTAGTACCATTGTGTGTGTATGTATGTATGTATGTATGTATGTATGTATGTATGTATGTATGTATGTATGTATGTATGTATGTATGTATGTGTGTATGTATATATATATATATATATAATATTAGTTAAGTGTGAGTTGTATTTTCAGTAATTTAGTGGAATAAGGCGTCAGAACTTATTGCGGATGTCAAGGTTGTGATAACATTGCATCAAAATTTGTTCTGAAAATTTAGTAAACTTTATATCTTAACCTGTCTGTATAAGCTAAGTTTGGGGTATGAAGGAATGGATCACAGATGGTGAAGATTTTTATAAAATTGCATTTCTTCACTGTAGGCCCTCTGTATGTTCATGATAAAGTAACAGATGTAAACTCTGTAACATCCAAGTTTGATGATCATAGTGTAGAAATACTATCATGGTATAAATCATGAAATGCTCTCTCTGCTAGAGAAGTGTACCTGGTAACATGTGTTTATTCACTTGGAAAAGGTGAAACGTATTTATCTATGCAATAAAAGTGCATATGGTACATCAGCTATATTTTTCTATGCATAAGTTATGAACAAGGTATCTCACAAAAAGAAACGAATAGTTTTCATATGTGGTAGATAGATGTGATATTTTGGTCTTGTTGCTTTTAGTATTGATTAAAGGTCAGTTAAGGTCATATGAGTAGTCAAACTATGAAAATCATCTTTCATCTAGGATCCGTTTTGCTTAAACTGTCACTGTGACAGGGCTGGTCATGAGAATTTTTCAGGAGGGCAAGCAACTGCCCGCCTTGCTTAAGCTGTTACACTTCAAGGCGGGCAATTAGTTGCCCACCCAAGATTTTAGGTGGGCAGTTGTGTAAATATAAAATTTAAATTTAAAATTTTCTTAGCTAAAAGCATAACAGTATTGTACAAACTGAACTGCAAAGAAACCTTGTTGTATAATAAAAACAAGAATGAGGATGAACACTTTCATGTTTAATTACAAGAACTGCGCAAAACTCAGGCTTGACTCAATCACCCCATGTAACCAATGGGGAGGTTTTGACATGAGCAAAGGGCAGTATGTACCACAAATCACCTGGAGCACAAATCATGGGGGTCATGGGGCCATAACCCTCTCTGAAAATAAATGTTAGGGGGAAGCACCCCCACCCCCAACCCAGCCAGATCCAAACTTAGATATGCAACACTCATAACAAAAACAGTGGTGCCATGTTTTCTAAAATCATGTTATAAATGAGTCAAAAAATAAAATTGATTTTATCTCACTGTGCCACGAATACCCAAATTAGCAACATCATGGCACCCTTCAGGGTAGAGTTGGTGCTCTATTCCCTTCTACCTTATGCACCACTGTGGACACTGGGTGGACCAAGTCCAGGGTAACATATGGCGGAGCCACTCCATGAATGGTGCCAGTAAGGGTCCAAAGATCATCTGACATCCATACAGTTGGGCCTATATTCCTTCTTCAATGGTGTAAGGCCGATTTTCAGACGATGAGTAGCGTGCGGGCCTCACACAAAGTTTACTGAGTCCGAGCGGAAAAATATCGACAGGAGAATCCGGAAAAATGGAGAGAAACGTTCCTTGAAGGTTCACAATATTTGATTGGTCCTTTTGGATTACAAACTTGAACGGAATACAGGAATAAAAGCTGATCGAGAACAATTTTATGAGAGAGTCCTAAATACGGGTCTGGTTGAGCTGATGTCTAAAATCAAACTGATAACAAATCATACTTTGGGCTCTGAAGAACAAAAATCACAAGAGCCCGCGCAGGACTGCGCACAGTCTGATTGGTCTAAATAATAACGTCATATGCATAAATTATAATAACACTCTCTGAATGGCTAGGTCAGACATGAGTTCACGCAGTACCGAGCACACCTGGCATGTGCGTATTTCTATGCGTTCCATCTCAAAACAATAACAACTCTACTATGACGTCATTCTAAAGCTGGCATGGAGCCAAGATTAACTAGTGACATTGTCAGACGATTATAACCTTGACCATGACCTTCATTCAGAGTGCAAATAACAAACAACACAATAAAATATGTAAGTATGAAAACAGATCATAGAGAATAAACAGTATTGAAGTCTGAAACATATGGAATGACTAAACATACGTCTCACATAAGATTCACCCTTAATGAGAAATGTCCTCATTTCTACAAATTGTAAGCTTCAAGCTATGAGTTCAAACCATTTTTAACTTCAAGACAAAAACTCATAACAAATGCAAAAGTACCTCAAACATTTTTTTGCTAACAAAATAAAGATAAAATTCGAACATATGCAAGTGTACTATAAGAATATTAACCTACATTCCTCATTCTTGTCACCTGTCAAATTATATCATTCAATGTATGTTGCATCATAAAAAAAATTTAAGTTTCTTCTGAACAGAAATACACAAACATTTCCTGAAGAGACCGTAACAATCTGCACATTATATTACTCATGAATAAATAATTTGTAATATTGACATGTCATTTAATAGATAACATGACTTTTAAAATTATAACCACCTGCCTGGAAGTCCACCTTTCTTTTAACTCAATTCTTTGAAATAGCAACCATCTTTCAGTTTCGAGCCACCACTTATCCACAACTTCTAACACCAGTCTCATAACTTTTTGTACTTTACTTTTCAAATTTCAACCATCCGTGATATACATGCAAGGTCAAACTGTAATTACACAAAAACTTTCTCTTAATCCAAAGCACTACTGTAATACAAGATGAGAAAAAGTAAAATTAAATATATAACTTGAATTGTGGATCTTACACTCTTTCTGGCTGCCACACGATAAAAACAACAAACACTATCCTCTACCATAATAAGCTTGCACTTGAATTAGAACAGAGGACTGAGATGAAGAGGATCAGGGCTCACTTAGCATTACCAAGGCTGATCAGACCATGGCTGCCACACCACAACCGTGACACAAGAGTACTCCTATCTGTACTTCTGCCGCAGCAGACCCTTTTGCCTTCAATCTCGACACAAAATTACTGGATTAGGGGATAAACGCCACCTCTCCTACCGCCGTTTTGAGATTCGGTTTAATGATAGGAGTGCAGTTAATCCCAACATAAAGAAAAAACAAATCACAAAATTGCCACAAACAATGAAAAAATTCCCGGGTATGTGGTAATACAGTAGTTCTCAAAATCAAAATTAGCATCTGGTAATACAAAGACAACCATACACATAATATCAACCACTTTAGTATGTTCTTAGCTTTTAACTTGAACCACCTGGTGGCTCTTAACCAAGCAATTTTACCTTTAAGACAATAGCAGTTTTTCTTCAAGAGAAAGAAGACGTCTCTCCTCCCTCCAGAAGAAAAAGCAGAAGAATAAACCAAGAACCAAGCAGGGGTACCGGCTATATGCAACAACAAGATCAATATTGAGTTTACCTTTAAACAGACTCTTTCAGGAAACACCTGTTAAAATACATTGTCAAAATGAGAGAAAAAGAATAAACTTTCGACACTTACAGTTATAACTTAAATGTCTAAGTCATAATGCTTTACTGTGCATCAGCAATCTCATGCCAAGGCATAATATCATGCGACTGTTCACATGCCCTGGCACCTACACTGCATCCTTTGCCTCTACCTAAATTGAAGGGAGACTGGTAAGGTTTCAATCTGGTGTAATGAATAACCTTGATTGGCTTACTACAGTTACTCAAGTCCTGCAGCTCACATAGGATACCATTATTTATGACTTGAGTCGCTTTAAATGGTCCTTTCCACTTAGCACAAGATGAGTTAGGTGCTATGTCATCTGCCCAGACCACATCACTATTTGAATATGGCACCCGATTTGTTTGACAATTAACAATCTTCTGCACACGAGCATCATCAGAATGAGTACTATCTCCCAAGGAGAAAATCTTACCTAACATTACACTCTCTTCAAGTTTGTCATTGTCATTAGAAACAAGGTCAGTATTTTGAGAATGGTTCCCATTACTCAGCTTTGACTCCTCTTTGTCACTGTCAGTACTAATATCTCGAGAATGTTTCACATTACTCGGATTTGCCTCTGTTAATATTACTTCTGAAGAAACTTCCACACTGATGCAGTTATTACCTTCTACAGTTGCCTCCCATTGTAAGGCTTCTCTATCATTGCTAACTTCAATAGCTCTATCACACTCCTTAATATCTAAAGGCTCAAACATAGTATCAGCAACATCAAGAAAACATTGATCAACTGAGACAGAATTAATGCTGTCAGGATCATTAACAAACATGTTGCAAACATTGGGGTTGATGCCCTCACTTTTCGAGACAAAAGGCACTTCTTCACCATTTTGGAAAACAAGCTTCTTGTTTCCTACATTAACAATAACATTTGATTCTACCATAAAGTCACATCCAATTATTACCTTTTGTTGCAAGCTCTTAAGGACAAATAACTTACACAAATGTGAACTTCTGCCTATAGATATGTTCACCTCAATAAAACCCGACACAGGTAAGATATCACCTGTGGGAGAATACACAGTCATTTCAATTGGTACCAAAGGCACATTTTTGAGGACAGAATTACTGATTCGAAAATTATCATCAATGACTGACACTGTAGCACCTGTATCTACTAATGCTTCAACATCAACACCATTTACACTTACATTAATGCATGATAATTCTTTATTACCACAAGAAATAGAATTATGGCTCTCAGCATATCTGGGTTTACTCTTAGTCTTAGGGGGGACAACGGATTCTTTAGCTGACGAACGTCCCTCATCATCAGCTACATCTCGTTTAAATTACATCTTACTTCATATGGGGTGGCATCTCGGGACCTGTGATTATGAGGGAAAGGGCTGGGAGACCGATACCTATGGTGACCATTATCAGACCTATAATCACCTCTGCAAGATCCCCAACTTGACTCACATTCTTCCCTTAATCTGGCCCTGGACCTACTGCTATCATCATGTTTCACAGAATCAGACCTAGGCCTATATGAATTATCACTGCTATAGCCATGCAAATTAATGGAATTCTGAACAAGTCTTGTTAATCTTGTGACCTGTTCTGTCAACTCAGCTAGACCCTTGGCAAATGAGTTGGGCCTGGGGACTTCATAAGATGACATGCATGCAACCATACCAGCAGATGACTGTGGATTACCATGCTGAGGGTATATGTGTTGACTACCATAAATATACCCATAGGATGGGGGAATAAAACCACTGTAGCAGGGCCCATGCATATTGATATCATCATCAATGTTTACAGCTGTAAAGTAGCTCAGTAAAGTTAAATCTAACTGTTAGGCTATACAACTGACTTTGATAGGTAGAGTTCTTGGCCAGCCCCTAACTTAATGTTGGACTTGGACCCTGGTGATAGGCTAAATGTAAAATAACTTCTGAAAGAATGACAAATAATATTATAAAAACACACTCAAATTAGCCTAGGCTATCAAATTCAAAATAACAAAAATTACAAAATTTATATCACCAAATAATCTTGAACTCGAAGACGTAGGCTCTCTGAGGTGAAGTTGTTGTTGATAGTACAGCGGTGCATCGTGGTAGTCTGTCTTCTCTTGGTTAGGCTGCTGTGACGTCATGGACCCTATACTATAAGCAACACACATTAGGCTGTCCTATATATTACTAAGCCTAAGCTATACTAAGATGAGGCTAACGTTGGCCGCGTCGTCTGGTTGGTGACTTCCCTACGTGGCCTACACTACCTAAACGTTGTTGATGAATCCTGATTTAACGGGTTCTCCTAAACTAAACTGAGCTTATCTAGGGCTACGCTGATACTGGAATAGACCCTAGCCTATTGACGTTAACGTTAGGCTAAGTCTAACGTTAGGCCTACACCGTTGATTACCGATGAACTGAAGTTAGTCCTCTAACTGGAACAGAAATTGAAATTAGGCTACCACGTCTGGATTCAGGAACGTCACAGGAAGTGACCCTCTCAACATATTTTAGGCTACCTGTTTAATTGGTCGAAGGAAGTTCCCGTAGCGGATCCGTTTCTGTAAGTCTAACGTTACTCGTATGGGCCAATTAGCGAGTCCTGTTGTGTGGAATGTCAAAACTAAGGTTTTAAATGTCAATTGAATGATGAAATCGTACGGTTGGCTGTAAGCTGTGTATAGGCCTAAAAGTGCGGTGACATCCGTGTGCGGTGGTAACTTGATATAAATTGTTCGGGCTGTTTGGCGAAATGATGGGACAGAGTGCTCTGTCGAGAAATGTTATTGTTCGCCCAAGAAAAGTATTGAAAGCCTTGTGATTCTGGAGTTAGGCCTACACAAAATCCATTATTGATTAAGAGTTCCATGGAGAATTTTGTCCACTTGTACGATGAAGTGTTGCGGTCCGAGAAGCCGCTGCCACCAAATTATGTAAGGCCGATTTTCAGACGATGAGTTGCGTGCGGGCCTCACACAAAGTTTACTGAGTCCGAGCGGAAAAATATCGACAGGAGAATCCGGAAAAATGGAGAGAAACGTTCCTTGAAGGTTTACAATATTTTATTGGACCTTTTTGGATTACAAACTTGAACGGAATACAGGAATAAAAGCTGATCGAGAACAATTTTATGAGAGAGTCCTAAATACGGGTCTGGTTGAGCTGATGTCTAAAATCAAACTGATAACAAATCATACTTTGGGCTCTGAAGAACAAAAATCACAAGAGCCCGCGCAGGACTGCGCACAGTCTGATTGGTCTAAATAATAACGTCATATGCATAAATTATAATAACACTCTCTGAATGGCTAGGTCAGACATGAGTTCACGCAGTACCGAGCACACCTGGCATGTGCGTATTTCTATGCGTTCCATCTCAAAACAATAACAACTCTACTATGAGGTCATTCTAAAGCTGGCATGGAGCCAAGATTAACTAGTGACATTGTCAGACGATTATAACCTTGACCATGACCTTCATTCAGAGTGCAAATAACAAACAACACAATAAAATATGTAAGTATGAAAACAGATCATAGAGAATAAACAGTATTGAAGTCTGAAACATATGGAATGACTAAACATACGTCTCACAATGGTACGTAATGCAGTCCAGGCGCAGATCCAGAAATTTCGAAAAGGGGGGTGGGGGAGGGGCTAACAGCCCCCTTCAGTATTCTCCTACATTAACATGCTAATTTTTGGGCATTCGTTATTATTGATGTGGCGAAAAAGGGGGTGGCTGAGGCTGGGAAAGCCCCCTTCCCTTGGATTCGCACCTACTGTAGTCGGGCCCAGGCCTGCAGTCGGGAAAATGGCAGTGAGAAGTTAGATCTAATCTCAAAGCTTTGTGTCTTTCTTGTGAGTAATTAAGTGAAGTATGCACAAAAATCACACTTGTTCCCCTTTAATATAATGGGTATATACTTTGACCATTATCTTCCGACAGGAGTGGGGGCGCTAGGTTGGGGCCATGGCCGGGCCACAATTTTTTCGTCTGGTGGTAACTGATGAATCCTCCACCCCCACATAGCAACAAAATGAGGATTTAGAGTGTTATGTTCATATCACTTTAAGGACTTCAAGAGACTAAAACTATTTGCTTCTCGTAACAGTAATATGTATGGCAAAAGGCTTAGAAAATATTCAAGTTGGTTTGACAAGCAAAGACCTATTCTGGCCATAAATATGTCTGAACTCTCATACCAACATCTCAGACAACATTTGATAACACTTTCAAACAAAAATGATTGGTAAATTTTAGACCCTGTAGCTCTACGAGTAAGCAGACACTACTTCTGCATATTGCAGCATCCTAGTAGGCCTATCCATCTATTTTACACGTTAGGCAACAGCAAAATTGCAAAGCCCCCCTAGAGAAATTTGCCTCGTGGTGAAAACCTTCTAATCAAAAATTGTCAGTATTATGTAGATACTTGTTTGAGAGTCTTTTGAACATGTCAGGACAATGGTTTTGTCATTTCTGACAAATTTAGTAATGTTTGACAGTGAATTGACACTCAAAAACGATGTATTTTGAAATTGTACTCTCTGCAGTACAAGATGCATGCAGCAAGCTGTAGCTTACTTGTACTTGTGCAACTGAACCATGTAAAATCAAGCTGTGCGGCATGCTAGTTTGTGCGGTGTTGTCAGATTGTACGGCTGGCCGTTTTCGCTAGGGAAGTTGCCGAATATTTTGGCGTGGAAAGTCATTAAATTTGGGTCTTTAAATGTACTAATTTGCATGTATTTTGATGGTTTTAGCATTGTATTTTCACACGGGCGATCATATTTTCTCAAGGTGGGCTGTTTGTTGCCCGGCACACAATTTAAGGAGGGCATTTTGTTGCACACCTTGGCAAGTGTTTTTGCTTCCAAGGCGGGCGTTTAGGCGGGCACGGGCGATCGCCCGGGTCATATGACCAGCCCTGCACTGTGATATTCTTGTAAAATCTGTGTTTTGTGATTTTAGGGTTAGGCAACAGTGAATACCTAGAAGAAGATGATACGGACAACGAAATTTCAGTTTTTAATATGGCATTGTATACATTGTTTGTCAGTTGTAACTGCCAGTGTCAATGTCTGACTACTGAAATAAATGGTTGAACGTCAATAAAAATGTATAAGAAGAATATGCTCTTCATTAGACATTGAAGTGGAAATGAAAATGTTTCAGCTTTATAAACTTGGACTACGACAGTGATCTTTATGTTGCATCTCACTTCACAAGGCAACGTTGGTTTGAGTCTGTCATGTGATCTTCTTTCATGTTTTGTGCAAAACTTTCTACCTATCCTATGTGCAGTTTTTCAAGTGGAGTTCTCTAGTCTCAAAGATACTGCTTTCTTGTGTACAGAAAGGATTTTCAAAAATTACTGATTACTCTTCAAACTTAACATCAAATGTATGGAGTCATACCTCATATGGAACAGTAACTGGCAATTCTTTGCCTCCATTCAAAGATAGGACCTCCCCATGTGGAATGTGAAGTTTGTAAAATTCTTATGCCTCTCATGCAATCACATTCCGATAACATGTGATTGTGGAGGAGAAAATTGTTCTTAAATTTAAAGAAAAGCAAAAGGCTCCTTATTAATGTGAGGCTATGACGTCATGTGTGCTTCCTTCAAGTTCATTTTGTGTTGAAAATGTTAACAACTTTAACTGCTAATATCTTGAGAACCACACATGTGATTTCAATGCAAATGTCACCAGAATTCTTAGAATAAGTACCTCTCTAACATATCAAAACTGAGCTTATATAGAACCTTTTAAGAAAAATCGTGTTCAGATTAATACATATCACACTGCAAAAATTCATATGCCTTGCCACAAAAACAAGGCGCAAATCTATGTCACAAAATGAACAAGTCCAATAATCGAAGCTGTGGGCGTCGATATGTTTACTGTAAGTTGCACCCAGGAAGAACTTTGTTTAGAATGCGATAATGTTCACTTAGCCTGGATATATCTTCAGAGCAAGCTTCACTTGAAATACATTTAGTATGTTGCATCTGAGTCCATCCTTTTTCTTTAGTGTATGAGTTTTTTAATAGCCAATGTGAAAGGATGTAAATATTGCTTATTAATAGGTCTCATTACCGATTACGCCTTTTGTTTTGTGGTCATCACAATATTGTTACACAAAGCTTGATTGCACATCATTGACCTGTTTAAAGTCATATCTGTTTCAATATGTTATGGAAAACTTGCATATTTGGCATGAAATTGCATCAAGTAACAAGTTATTTTTTTTTCTGCATATACTGTAGGACCTACCAAACCTCAGGTCAATGGCTAAGGATGATGGTCAAAATTTGCATTACGAAATATTACTACTGCCAAACCTTTGGCAAATGATCAGGAATGATGGGCAAATATGGCAGTCAGTTTCCTTCAAAAGGAGACAGGCATATACCATAATGCAATGAACAAGCATCAAATTTAGAAGTCCATTTAGAAATTAGAACTGGTCAAGTCATATCTAGCTAAACAATGTCATAAAAAGTTGATTCCTGTATATCATAGCTGTCATAATATTACAAGTAACAATTGCTTTGAAATATTAGTTTCTGTGTGGCTTACACATGGATTCGAGCCAGCCGCACGCTATGCAACTTTGCTTGACCCAGCTCAATCCGACTGTCGTAATCAAGTTCCCAGTTGATGGCACAACTTAATTTTGCACAGTTGACAAAGCCCTATTCACAACTGGCTAGCCTTACTTGAAGAGATTACACCGTGGTATTGGAAAATACTATTTGGGCTTCGTACACGATCTCTGGTATAGTCCAGGAAAATTAAGGTTTGACCTAGAATTAATAGCTATCAAAGGATTTTCTTCGCAATGTTTTTCTTTGTAGTATACCCAAAATGACATACGGAAAGTCTGAGCAAATCCAAGTTGCGGAAATATGTCTAAACTTGCATAAAATCAAAATGGCTGCCATTTTGACAAATTTTTGTACATGTCTCAAGTGAGACTTGTAGAAGAATTATTTTGGTATATTTACCGATGTTTTGGGCTTCTCGGAACACATAATAGCGATGAAACTAACATGTGATATGTTGTACAAGCTAAGCCTAATTTGCATAAATTCAAAATAACTTTTGACCATATTTCGACATGTAAGACAGGTGGAAAAAACATTCTGATGACATAGCAATGTTTTGAAGGTCTAAATATACAGTGATAGCGCAGAAACATGTGATATTTATTCAGGCTTAATTTGCATAAATTTAAAATGGCAGCCATTTACTTTCAACTATACCTCGAGATCTGAGAATCATAGAATTACTTTAGTGTCTACACCCATGTTTTGAAGGCTTAGGAATACAATGTTGGCGAAGAAACTAACATGAGACATTTTGTCCAGGCCTTATTTGCATAAATTCAAAATGACCGCCATTTTGATACTTTCTTCCATGTCGTGTGAGGCTCAGTACAAGAAAAATTGTAAGAAATTCCCCCCCCCCCCCCCCCGTCGTGTATTCAAACAAACTCAAGTTCCCTGACTGAGGTGTTGGTACAAGCACACATACACACACATATACACCAATGTAACTCGCCAGAATCCTGTCGCCTTTGGCAAGAGGAATCCTGACCCCATGTCGATCCCACCGTCCCCTCCATGAGCACTACTAATGGCGCGACAGGCCGTTTTACATCCTCTTTCCACATTCCCGTGTCTTAACTATTCTTTTTTTTTCAGGATATTCTTAGATGAAATAAAACTACGGCTCATATGTACATTAATCAATTTACTACGTAATACCAGAGTCGTATGGGCAGACGAAGGCGTGCAGAATCCTTCTAATTTCATTTGGGAGCAGAAAAGGCTTTGTGTGGCATTTCATTTCATTAAAAGCAGTGCAAACAAAATGTCAAGCGTAAACAGCGGCGGCAAAATTCGCGTAGCTTTGGACGGGAAACCAAATTCGAGCAAACATTCAATTGGAGTCAATGTGTACTTTCTTTTGAGCCTTCGCTCGAAAGATGTCGAGTTTCTGCCCCAGTTTTGCCTATTCCTTGTCCGGAAAGGAAGGGGGAATGGGGCAATGTTTTCCGGCCAATTTGAGAAGACAAAGGGTTGATTTGGGGACATAAACTGAGCTCAGAAGCCCTGCCTAAAAAAATAGGCAGTTTTTACTATCTAGAGCAGTGATCCTCAATTTTTTTGAGGGTGAGGGCCAAATTGGAGAGACTGGAATGAGGTCGAGATCTACAGGGGAGGATCAGAGACGTTGGAAAGGATAATAATTGGAAAGAGCGAAAGCCATACTTAGGAGGTCTCGATGCTGTATCTGCGGCAAACAGAGGCAGATGTAATTTTTCATGGCAAGTGGTTCCCTATAAGGGCAGTCTACACTTTTGCAGCGTTCAACAGGAACAACGTACCCGCCCTCAGCCCCACCATGGATGTGGATGAGGCCACAAAACTTTGCTTTTCAGGTGCTCTAGTTAGCAAAAAATCGCACTCTTAACTACAAATTTGCCTCTGCAATCAGAGGTGGCGCTAGATGGCGGCCAAGCTTCCCGACTGAGCCTAGGTTGCCGAAAGGATGGTAAACGCGAAATTTTGGGACGAGAAGCGCACCTAAAATTTAGGAGTTACTACTGAAGAAACTATGAAAATTTGAGGTTTTTATTGAGGAATCTGTCCTACTTTAGGCAAAATCAAGAAATTCGTTACAGCGACTGGTCGTCGTCGGGGTATTACATACTTTGTCGTACCCATCAAGGCTCCCCGACGAAAATGGAGTTTCCCGACGATAGGGGTCATGACCCCCTGCACTTCTCCTACCTGGCGCCACCCCTGTCAACAGTTCTGCGTCTAGCATGTGTGAGTCACCAGTGTGGTCATTTTGATGTTTATTATGCGTCGGTTTGCGGTAAAGGAGAAACATTTGTCATTCCAAACTAAGAAGGTTGCCGATGAAAACTGCACCCTGAAAAGAATGAATTCACAACAGTTCGGCACTTATCCTGGGTTCGTTACCACTGGCAGCATGTGAGGAAGCTCTTGAATTATTTTCACACGCGGTCAAATAGAGAATTGGGTATGCTGAGTTCGAGGGCCACATTCCCAAAAGTCGAAAAAAGCTTTAGTATATCTCAAGACAGGATTAAGTGTGGATAGATTTCATACTTGGTATGCTGATGCATTATATAGTAAGAAGATGAAGCCTATTGTTTTTGATGCAGGTCAAAGGTCATCTGGGGTCACTGGGGGTCAGACATTGAAAACGTTAGCATGGTATCTCGAGGCAGGAAGCTTTGATAGATTTCATACTTGGTATGTGGAGTTGTTACGGTGAGAAGATGAAGCCTGTTGTTTTTGGTGGAATTCAAAGGTCATCTAGGTTCACCGGGGTCAAAGTCTGCAAACCTTGTAAACACGATATCTCCAGGTAGGAAGCTTAGATAGATTCCATACATAGTATGTGGGTGCATTATGGTAAGACAAAGAATTCTTTTGTTTTGGTGGACATCAAAGGTCATCTGGGGTCACCAGAAGTTAAATACTAAAAACCTTGTTGATATACAAGGTAGAAAGCTTGGATAGATTTCATACTTCGTATGTGGATGCGTTGTGGTGAGAAGATGAACCTATCATTTTTGGTGGAGGTCAAAGGTCATCTGCAGTCACTGGGGTTTAAACACTGAAAACCTTGTTAACCTGGTATCTCCATGTAGGAAGCTTGGATAGATTTCATATTTAGTATGTGGATGTGTTATGGTGAGAAGATGAACCCTATTGTTTTTGGTGGAGGTCAAAGGTCATCTGGGGTCACCAAAGGTCAAAAAGCAATATCTTCCAAGAATTCACAAGGTTATTATGTGGGTTCACCAGAGATCAAAAAACAGATTTTCCCAAGAATTCCCAAGATTTTCATCCGGGGTCACCAGTGGTCAATATGCAAAATTTTCCAAGAATTCCCAAGATTAAATAGGAACACAAAACTGCTTTTTCAACATGTTAAGATAGCATTTGTCCAGTGACTGAAAGATATGGGACATCATGACATTATTTGAAATAGAGCATATATCATCGAAACCTCAATGCATATTTGCATTTTGGTTGAATGAGGTCAAAGGTTATCTGAGGCCACTGTATGTGAAACAAGGAGAAGGTGAAAATTGCTAGTAAATGCAAGAACTCAGGATGTGAATGATTAAAGACAGACTGTCATCACCCCAAAGTATATTTTTAGTGTATGTATATGAAAATTCTCAGTTGGTGACTGCTCTTTGATTGACATCAAAGTTTGAAAATTTGAAAGATGCAGAGTAGCTCACATTCCACACAAGGCAGAGCGAGTACTTTTATTACATTTTATAGCCTTGTATGCTCACCAGGACATGGCCTTAAGCAATGAAACAGGTTTATTCTTGCACAAGGAAGAGCCTCATACAGTTATGGGAGGAGCTAGAAGATGCATAGTTGGGAGAACTGGAACTGTCTGGGATCATGAAAATTCCCCTTTAAAATATATTTTATGCTTGATATATAGGCTAAATTATCATATTGAGAGGAAGAATCCTATTGTTTTAGGAGGCTGTCACAGATCACAAGATATCAACAGCAAAAGTAATGTTTTAAATTATTTTCAGAGGCAAGGAATCACTAAGCCTTATGGCTTTCTGGTTGGATTCTGGTTTTAGTGCAAACATCTGTTGATTTTTATTTATTTAACGGTACAATTTTCATTTTCTCCTACACCCCCAGGGATTACAACTGATGAAATCCATTGGTGCTGTTAGATATGTTGAAAGTTCTGCGCTTACTCAGAGAGGAATGAAGACTGCATTTGATGAAACTATTAGAGCTGTGATTGAATGTCCAAAGCAGATTAAACGTCGCAAAAGATGTCCAGTATTTTGAGATGACATTTATGCTAGGCATCAAAATTCTTACTCCTACCAGCTAAGCTTGTGTAATGCATTGAGATCAAGACATTAACTTTGTAATGTTTTTTACCCTTTGAAAGTCTTTTTCTCCTTTTTGTGCAAGTCATGTGATGAATTTTCATAATCTAATACCTGGTAGGGTTTTATGGCAGGTCAGGAACATAAAGACAAAGGTCATTGAGGGGTTATCAAGGTCATACTTAAGTGTCAAAATGAACCCCTTTCTTTAATGTTCCTTGGATGTGTGCAAAAGTTAATTACAGTTCTGTAAACAGGGGCACATGTATGGTTTGCAAGAATTTATATTCAAAGCTCACAAATGCGTCTAATGAGTTCATCCTTCAGAAAGTCATAAATGTCCCCCACAATAGTAATCTATTACGATAAGTTTCATTTGCCTTCCACCTGGCATCCTTTCAGTTGTATTTAGAAACTGAACCCAATGTTAATTTTAAATTTAATAAGAAGTTATGTCCTGGTATGATCACAGAACATTCACCAGGGCCTGGAGCAACAGTATACATGTTCCCACACCTCTCTGCTGGTTGTTCAGGAGATAGTTACAGACACAGAGAGGGCATTTCTATGGACAGATGGACCAACATATTTTCTTGACTTTTTAATTATTTAGAAATCTAGGGCTATTCCTAAATATGTTGGGCAGGGAGTTACAGCAACTCTCTGGTTTGGGGGTGCCATGTCCCCTTAATGTTTATTGTTTGAAAGAATGCCAATCAAAGTGCAGTCACCAACTGTATTTAGAACTCTACCCAGTGGCAAATGGGACAAAAAATTACTCCTTTTGCACAATTTCGTCCAAAATCTTCCAAGGACAATTACACATTCCAGTATCACTGCCTGGACTATTCCATTGTAAAATAGAATCGAATTAACTAGCACAGTCGTAAACTTCAAGGCTTCTTCGTGTAATGGAAGATACAATTAAGTTTGTCCCTCAGCTTTAAGTATCAATAATCGTGGTAGAACATCCCCATTTTAAAGCAGAACAGTCTATTATGCAATAAAATATTCCTTTCTTGGTAACCTTGAAAAATTGCCCAAAAGCAACGTTTTTACCTACCAAAATCATCCAAAAGGGGTATGGCGAAAATGGAAGACGAAAAAAAAACATGCCAAACCTTGCAAAATCGTCCCATTTTTCACTGGGTAGGGCTGTTCCTAAATATGTTTGGGCAAGGATTTGCTAGCGTTTTGGGGGAGAGGGTGCCATATATCCCCTTTTGATACCATTTTATCCTTTGAAAAGTTTTTTTCAGTAAGGATGCAAGAAGGTCATAGGATTATAAACTTGACATAAATTTAGGTGTTCCCACCCCGTAATTCAGGGTCAAAATAATAGTCACAGGGCTCTACGTTTAGTCTTCAAACTCACTTGCCAAGTTGGGCAAGCAGCTGCTGAAATTCACTTGCCCAGGCACTTTGTCACTTGCCCTGCTAGCAGGGCACACAGTTGGTTCCATAAAGTCACACTAGTGACGACAATCATTGAATTTATACTTCATTAAAGTTGTAATTACTTAATTATTAAGTTGTATCCTTCTTTAACCTACCCAGATATAACGTTACACATTAACAGTTTATAATAGTCTTAGATTTTGCTTGTCTCTTGCGTTCAGTGAAACTAGTTTGATGAGTTTTTCTTCACTGTCTTATCAATGTCAGCATTATTTGTGAACTGTGGCCTTTTAATTTTTTCCTGTGTTGCTGTAGGGAAATTTTTTTTTATTTTGTTTAAAGTTTGAGTTAGCAGTCACAACTTGCCACGGGCAATCAGAAAACTATTAATATCAAGTCCTAAGTCAGAAACAGGCAATCAAAATATTACCAATCAGTGTTAGAAAATGAAATCCACACTTTACTTGCTTTAAGAGAATCCCACATCTATAGACTGCAGTAGGAACTAAACAGTATGGTTCATTTACCTTACTATGTACAGTATATATCAAACATTTTGGCAATTGGTTTGAACCACTCTTTCAAGTTAGTATCACACTGTGGGGGCATTAGTATTGTAGCCCCATCTGCAGTGCAGTTTCTGAATTACTTTTACTGCAAAATAGAATACATCCAAAATACTGGTTCCGGTCGGAACCAAAAATTGAGTTCCGGTGCACCCCTAAAGTTAACCCCTCAGTAATTTTATCTGCAAGGTGACTTATGTTTAGAATGCAATTACTTAGCCTGGATATATCTTCAGAGCAAGCTTCACAGAAATATATTAAGTATGTTATAACTGAGTCCAACCATTTTCTACGGGCCGATGCGCAATGGGTGAGGGAGGGTCAAATGGTTCGTATATGAGTTTTTTAATAGCCAATGTGAAAGGATGTAAATGTTACTTATTAACAGGGTCTCATTACCTATCATACCTTTTGGCTTTGTGGTCATCGAAATGTTGCCATATAAAACTTGATTGCACATCATGATATGGTTATGGAAAACTTGCATATTTGGCATGACATTGCATCCAGCAGCCTTTCAAAATGGAATTTCTCTCTTTATGTGATCTGCTCTTCACAACATTTTCCACAACATTTCTATGAATACTACAAATTCAGATACTCTATAGGCCTAACTACCAAACCTCAGGTCAATGGCTAAGGATGAAATTTTATATACTGCCAAACCTCTAGACAATGATCAGGAATGACGGGCAAATATGGCAGTCAAAATTTCTTTCAATAGGAGATAGGCATATGTCATGAAGCAATGAACAAGCATCAAATTTAGAAGTCCATTTAGAAATTAAAACTGGTGGTCAAGTCATATCTAGCTAAACATTGTCATAAAGAGTTGATTCGTGTATATCTGGTGCGGTAAGACATATCTGTCAAAATATTTCAAGTACTTGCTTGAAATATTAATTTCTATGTCGCATACACATGACTTCAAGCCAGCTGCACGTTATGCAACTTTGCTTGACCCAGCTCAATCCGACTGTCGTAACCAAATTCCCAATTGATGGCTGGCTAGCCTTACTTTAAGGGATTGCGCCGTGGCATTGGATACCAGTATTTGGGCTTCTTTGATATAGACCAGGAAAATAAAGGTTTGACCTAGAACTAATTGCTAACAAAGGTTTTTCTTCACAATGTATTTCTTTGTTGTACCCATAATGACATACGAAAAATCTGAGCAAATCAGAGTTTTGGAACTATGTCTAATTTGCATAAATTCCAAATGGCCGCCATTTTGACATTTTTTTGTACATATCTCAAGAAGTGAAACTTGTAGAAGAATTATTTTGGTGTCTGTAACAATGTTTTGGGCGTCTAGGAACACTATTACAGCGTTGAAACTAACATGCGACGTGTTGTACAAGCCTAATTTGCATTAATTCCAAACTACCGCCTTTGATAGACTTAAAATTTTGATTATATCTCGAGATGTAAGACAGGTGGAAGAATCATTTTAATGATATACCAATGGTTTGAAGGTATCAAAATACAGTGATAGCACAGAAATACATGTGATATTTGTTCAGGCCTAATTTGCACAAACTTAAAATGGCCGCCATTTACTTTCGACTATGCCTCGAGATATGCCTCGAGATCTGAGAATCATAGAAGAATTTAGTGTCTACAACCATGTTTTGAAGGCTTAGGAATACAATGTTTGCAAAGAAACTAACATGTGACTTTTTGTTTAGGCCTAATTTGCATAAATTCAAAATGACCGCCATTTTGATAGACTCTTCCATGTCTTGTGAGGCTCATGGAAGAGAAAATGACCTTGGGGGTCCCCGGGATTTGACAAAACATCAGTTGGGGACATCTAGGTGGCCACAATAAATAAATTACCCCCTCCCCCACAAGGTGTGTGTTCAACACAAGTTCCCTGACAGGTGTTGGTACAAAAACACGCACACACACAAATATGTATCATTGTAACTGGCCAGCGTGATTGTACACAGATTCCTTTCGCCTTCGGCAAGAGGAATCAAGGCCCCATCTTGATCCCACCATCCCCTCCATGAGCTCGACTAATTGCGCAACAGACCGTTTTACAACCTTTTCCACAGTCCCCGTGTCTCACCTATTCTTTTGCTTCAGGATTTTCTTAGATGAAATAAAACTACAACTCAAATGAAATCAATTTACTAGCTGCGTAATACCAGAGTTATATGGGCAGACGTAGGCATACAGAGAAAATGTTTTGTCTGACATTTCATTAAATTAAAGCAGTGCAAACAAAATGTGAAGCGCAAACAAAGCGACAAAATTTGAATATGTATAGCTTTGATCGGGAGACCAAATTTGAGCAAAAATTCAATAGGAGGCAATCTTTATTTTGTTTTGAGCCTTCGCTCGAGTGATGTCGGGTTTTTGCCCCCAATTTTGCCTATTCTTTGTCCTGAAAGAAACGAAGGGAGGAAGTGGTAACATCTTCGGTCAATTTGAGAAGACAAGGGCTGATTTGGGGACTTTATAACCAAACTGAGCTCAGAAGCCGCACTCAAAAACTTGGGGAGTTTTGACTATCTAGAGCTATGTATGCTGGCAAATATGTTAGGTCCTTTGGCTACGTTTGATTGCGCTGTTGTCTTGTGAAACAGTGTTGGTTGAACTGGAACACGGTAGGTCACAGAAAAATTTCCAAAGGCCATGCTGCATGAACAGTATTGAACTGTTTATGTAACAATATGACACCTTATGTACAGAATGACCTGTATACCACTTCTGCATCCTTGGTGAAGAGATAGATCATAGAAGTCTGTATATATAATATGGTCAACAGACGGTGCTCTATTTTTGGGTCACTTTACATTTGAAAGGCATTGAAACCTAGCTGCTTACTCTACATTCTGACATTTGATGCACGCTTACTTCTTTTATTTCACATTCTAAGTAGGAGGTTGCACGTACGACATGTTCCTTTTTCAGTCTTATCCCTGGTTTGGGAAGCAGAGAAGCTGAGCAAAGAAAGTGCGCTCCGCGGAGTACATTCCACCTTGAAACTTCTATAAGTAACATCTTTCTAGAAAACAATGGAATTGAATTGTAGGAAGTTGTACACAAGTACGGTACCCAAGTAAGGTCAGTGGTGAGACAAGTCATAACTCGAAAGTGGCAGGATACCTTGCCATTACTAGTCCTATACCTGACGAAAGTACTCTAGAGATGACATACAGACTTAAAAAGCATGAACATAGCAATATCCTCTAAAGCCCATGAAAAAGGAGCAGTGAGGGGCCTCGGAACCAATGGTATCACAAACCCAGTTGCGTAAGCCCTCTCCAGCCATCCATGCACGCAACTATTTACAAATTGGCAAATACGCAACGTTTTGTACAGAGTGAACCTGGCGAATAATTAATGACAGCAACCGGTAATGTCAGAGGATAGTATGATGTCGAAATACCTATCGGTAATATATAATAATGTATGCTATTATGCAAAAATCACGTCAGCCTAGTGCAAAAACTGAGCATCATACCCGGACCAAAAAATCAAGAGGTCTGGGACCGCAGAGAGGGGAGGGCCCCGCACTTTTTCTGTCGTGGGCATTTTGGGCCGCCTTAAAGTGGGATGATAGACTTTTTTCTTGAACATGTTGGGCCGCTTCGATGATTAGCCCACTTCAAAATTGGCTCCATGGTCCATGGAGGTTAGTTATCTTGGTCGGACCCCTGGACCTTGCCCACCCTGCTCATCCACCCTCGCCCCTGTTAATAAGTCCAGGACTTAAGAAGAGTTTCAGAACGAGCGGTGACTTCCTCGACATGATCACATCGTAGAGTAACTTGTTAACGGTAAGGCTTGGTTACGGTTTTCTTCTTTTCACTTACATGAATGTTGTAATTGTTTAAAAATGGCACTAATGGTAGCTCCATCGATGCCGTTTGAACACTTTTAGTATCATGCGCATGCATCTGAGGACGATTGTAGTTTCCTTTAGACATATCCATACTCCTAAAGACGGCTTTTGGTATACACACAAATATCTCTTTATTGTACAAACATATTAATAATATTGTTTAATTTACAGAGTGTAGCAAAAACGAATACAAGTTATTTCCATATTTCATATTACCATTCTGTACTTGATCGTTATTAATCCGTTATTAACCCCTTATCCAGACTTGTAGTACTCGAGTACGTACTCGTACTCGAGTCCGTACTCGAGTACAAATTTCTGTACTCGTACTCGTACTCGAGTATCTGGCCTCAGTACTCGTACTCGTACTCGTACTCCGGTACCGCGTACTCGTACTCGTACTTTGGATCTGCGTACTCGTACTCATGCTGATCGTACTCAACATGTCTCTACTCTTACTTGTACTGGAGTACAATAATTCTCCTGCATATTAACTGATGCATTTTATTTCAGTTATTCCATGATAAAGTTACTTCAATTTATTATTCTCAATTGGTTTAATCAATTGGCGAAAAATTCAGTTTTATCAAACTGGTACCCTCCCTCTCAACAGAGGTTGACTCAGAGAATGCTCCCACTTTTTAAGGGAACAAGCAAGATCAAACAGGCTACTGTGATGGTCAGGCTTGACGGGTGGATTTATTCCTTCGCCATGCTTTCGGGAAAGTTTCAGCCTCAAGTCAAAAAGATATCCACCAAATCAAACGTAGGTTCACTGTAGATATGCAGTCTCTGCGATCTCTGGACTATTTTGGCTATCACGATCTGCGTCAGTCGGTGCTCTGGTTGGAGGTTGCGGGGTTTGAAGTGAAGGCCTACCTGTAACAGAGGCATCTACCACTGTGTGTACATGCAGTCCTTGTTGCTCCACATATGTAACAATAGGGTGATAATGAAGCTGTGATCAATTCGAATAAAAATCTGTGAAATTGTACTCATACTCGGTATTTTGTACTCGTACTCTTACCCTCACAAAATTGTGTACTCGCACTCGTACTCATGTATCGTATACTCGTACTCATAGTCGTACTCTGAGCCATGTAGGCTCGTACTCCTCTCAATTTTGTACTCCACTACAAGTTTGCCCTTATTTATTACGGCATTAGTGCTTTCACAAGGCAAAAAAAATCGATGTTTTAAAGTTTCGACCACAAGCCTTTAAAAAAATTGTGCCTCTTTCGAAGGAGCCTTCTTGGTTTATCACAACCAATGGCTGTTCGAAGAGCTGAGTCGAAGACTCCCTTTAGTCCTATCTGTGTTAGGGCTGAACACTCAAGGTAAAGCACTGCACCAATAGATCTCTGCATTCTCAGACCCTGTAGGAGAAAATTTAAACCAATGTTTAGTTGCCAGTAGACTTTTATTTGACACACTTTTACTTGATGCAAGAGTAAATTGAAAGTTCATACTCCAAGTTCTCAGGGAAGTGCAGATTTGCCTGCCTGAGGATAAAATTGCATTGTTATATTCCTGTATGTTACAGTAAAATTTTATTAATTTCATCACAACCTGCATTCATAGGTGTACGCGTTTTTTTCTTTTTTTTTTTAGGTCTAAACCTTCTTGCCTTAGAAAACCCTTTACTTCTTGAGAAATTGCCCGATTCTCACAAAACTCTCCACGAAAAATGGCGTTTACCAAGGCTCGGGGCTGTATCCTATGAGCTCTATACATCTCTTCACCTGAGAGGGTGTTCTTTGGGGTGTGTGATCATTCGTAAATTTAAAGGGCGTAAGCAAGTGCCTCAGACAGATGAACTAAATGTCAGAACATACATGAAACATCCTCAAGGTAAACAAAGGGATTGTTTTGCATACGAAAAGTATGCTGATGTTGGTGTCACATGATTTAAAAAAAAACGATTAATGAATTGGGAAACCTGGACATACTATAGCATTTGGAGTGACTGCATTTTTCCTTTAATATAGTTTACTGACTAGCTGCACACTGACCCATCATCGGTAAGTAAACTCTCAGGGTGCCAAGTGTTTCAAACGATAGTTTTATGTAAAAAATTAGATCTGCAACAGGGTCATATTATAGTTGTAGTTGGGGTAGAGATAAAACCATGTTGGTCGAGATCGTTTGCTGTAAGCCTAAATGTTGTAAGAAATGTGAACACACGGCGCAGGGCACGCCTTGGGGTTCAATGAAGTTATAATTGCTTGTTTACCAGAGTTCATTTAGCGATTTACTACTACACTAATCTACACTTGCCGTCACTAAACGATCAAATTATTCAAAACTGAAACCACATGAATGACTCCAAAATGGCAATATCTGGTCTAGGTGTACCTCAAGTCAAAAATACACTAGATATATATATATATATATATATATATATATATATATATATATATATATATATATATATATATATATATATATATATATATATATATATATATATATATATTGCATTCAGTGGTCCATATATCATCTTCGCAGGTCGTTCCTGAGCTGTCATATAAAATGTTGAAGCTTATTCATCACTCAATTTTAAATGGTAAGTTAGGCAATTTTTGTGATGTCACTTTTGTACTACTCAAATTACCGTTTTTTTTTTCTTAATGTTTTTGATCTTGTTTTTGACCTTTTTTGACCATGTGTCAAAGTATGATCATGGTCTTACTGTAATGGGGTAACCTTGCTATATAAGCCCTCTCCGTAAAACATGCTATGCATGAAAACAGTAATTTTTTCGAGCTTTGAATAAGTCATATAAGCATTTTCATTACAAAAGGAAACAAAGCAGGTAATGTGAGTTGTACAAGAAGTACATGACCAATTATTGTGCGATTGACCATTTCAGATTAAGTGAATAAATTTAAACATTTTATATCCCAACAATGGAGTAAGCTATGAAGATGAAAGTTGGATGAATATTTATCCTCCAATCTCTAAACCATATTTCCTTATAATTTTAGAATATACCAGAGGACTTGATAATAGCTATTTATCAAGGGAAGTGCACGCCAGGACTTAAGAAATTTATTGCCCTGATCCAATACAGATCCTAACTTTACCTGTTGATAAGTGATGGGCGACAATCTATTTTCTCTCAGTTGATCAACGACACGATAATCATCGCGGAGATCTGACTTTGTTCCAACTAATATTATTGGTACCTGAGGACAATGGTGATTTAGTTCTGGATACCACTTCTGGAGGACATTCTCAAAAGATGCAGGACACACCAAGGAAAAACAGATCAAGAAAACATCCTGAAAAAATTAAAAATTATTGAAAATTTAAAGGTTTAGGCTGTAACGAACAACAGGAGTCTTCTAAGTTCTTGAAAATGAGTGGGAGTTTGCAACATTTTTTTTCCTTCTTTAGGATCGAGTCCACCTGTGTGAAGTACAAAGATGCAGATATGTGTTCTGTACATTAATGAGCAGTCTGAAGTTTTCCACATCAGACATACTACGATTATCTGGACGGCAATTTGCAAATAGCAGTTTAAAATTGTATGGTCAGATATTTAAACAAGGAGGTGTTAAGAAGGAGATATGACGACCAATTCTGTCAATGCGTATATACTTGAAAATGATTTAATTCTTTTCAGGCTCCAAAATTTGATTAACAGGTCTCTTTGTTCCTTTTGTTAAGCCTCTGTTGACTAAACCCACTTAATGATGATCTCTCCTTTCTTTTCCAAGAAATCCCAAAACAATGGTCATTGTTCGTAGGTGCTTTGAGGTGAAGTTTGTTTCCGCCAATGACTCAAATTTAATCAAGATTTTCAGTACAACGACTGGCAACAAACGTTTAAACAATGTACTTCAATTGTGTTCCGACGATTTTAATATATCATCTTCTGAAAACATTGTTCAAGCCGATACATTTCTCTCAGTTTTTAGCCAATTTTCTCATCATTAAGAAACATGTTTCAAAAGTAAGTTGTAAAGAAATTCTTAGCTGACTTGAAATGATATTTAGTGCGATGAATAACGAACGACGAAAGGTTCAAATTTCACATTTTTGCATGACGGCTGGCAACGAAAAGTTACGAGTTCAACGTAAGGGGTGTGTCTTCTCATTGTCATTTTGACAATGCATCACTGATCCTAGTTGATCTGGGTAATTGAGATAAGAATTTTCAGAAGAAAGGCAAGATTACTGTCGGAAATAACATTGCTTTAAAGAGTCTATAGAGCGTTGTGTCTCCTTCCTAACACCTCTCTGATTTAGCCATGCACATCGAATTATTCGTCCTCTAAGTACATACGGCATGGCAAAATTCTCATCGATGATTTTTTTCTTAAGTTTATATTATGGATGATTATATTTATGCTGAAATACTTGGCATAATTCATAGCCAGACACCAACAGTAATGAACATAGAAAAGGCATAAAATTAAGATTTTCCTAAAAGAAAACTCAGAATTTGTTGACTTTGTAAATTACAGAAATGTTAATATTGAATTACGTCACTGAAAGAGGTGAATTGCCGGACTTATTAGAAATTAACACGAATATTGGTATAACATGAAAAATGAAAAGACCAACGAAAACATACCCATAAACCACGATTGCACAACTTTTTACGAAATCTTTCTTTTACTCCATACTTACTCTCTTATCTTAGTGAAACGAATGTTTCTTTATTTCAAACTTCAATATCCAAGTATTGAATTAATGTATAATTTAACCGTCAGAACAGAAAACACAAAACGTTACTCATATGCATATGTCTCGTACCCCAGGGGACTTTTTGAGAACTCTCTAGGCTTCTGAGAAGCCAATTTCAAACCCTGGCTACTCAAGAGCCTGCTTGAGTCCAATAATACTCACAGTCTGTGGATAGGACAAAGGTCTTATTCTGTCGTAGTCTTCCTGACCAGCCGTATCCCACAATTCTAAGTTTACAGGTCTGCCATCCACCGTCATATGAGCAGAATAGTTATCAAACCTAGTTTAGGAAATAAAACACAGAAAAAAATGCAGGAGTAGTGACTATTAGTAAGGAGTCCTTAAATTTTCATATTTGCCCAAATTTAAAAATCAGGACTTAAATTCCCCTATGACCTCATTTTATCCCTTTTCATAAAATTTACAAACAATGCCACACACTGCTTGTAAATAGATCTATATCTTTATGATGCACACAGCTGCCACCTCTGTACCAAAACGTCACAAAAAGAACAAAGTTTAACAAATTTCTTACAACCAGGCGCGAAGCCAAAGGGGCGAAGGGGGCAACCGGTGCTTAGTTTTACAACATTGCTAGTGTTTTCCCTATTTATATGGGGTAAATAGGCCTGGGAAGTGCCATTTCCAGCGATCTGGGAGGCATTTGGGCCAAAATTTTCTTGCGATTCGCGCCAACCCATGGTGGCGCGGAGCGCTGGAAGTCTGTCTATGGGCTTCGCCCCCCCCCCCCCCTTGACAAATTCCTGGCTACGCCCCTACTTATAACTGAATCTTGGTCATGTAAATGTAGAAAATGGACAACCTGACTTCGGTATTTTCCATATTTCCATATGATTTGTAAGTGTTACCGTACATCAAAGACGAATAACACATTGAAGGGAGAAAGCAGTCGCCTCAAGTTTACTTTCAAAAATCTACTTAATTCAGCTCTCCTCAGATTTTGCGTACAAGTATCTTTCATTATATCTCTGTATAAAGCCAGTGATTATTGAAAGTGAACCAAGAATTTACTCTGCATAAACTTAGCAATTAAGTAACAAAAATTTTGTCACATGATTAATAGGAGCCATTCCTGAATTAGGATGACGGAGCTAGTACACTAATTCCAATTGGGGGACTGCATTTTCCCTTTATGTTATTCTCCGCCAGAAATCCATCTACTTGAAGGTTGATCTAAACGACGGTGAAATTCGCCTTTTCTTTTCGACAAGTACTCGGAGATTGACGGAGTACAGGCGTACTGATCGATTTTAATCCTACTTTTGGGAGCGCCATTTAATTAACTTCTCAAGCCAGTTTCCCATCCACCAGCTTGGAAGGTCGTTTAAGGGCGGATAATCCTTGCTTTGGTATACTTGGAACCGCCATGCAAGCGAGAAAATCCCTGGAGCGACCGACATCCTGAATTTTAAAGAAACTCGTGATTAAGTTCCTAATTTGACACCAACTCTACATCACTGCGAGCAGCCATGACGACGGGCAAGTAACTAAATTAATAGGTAATACTATGGGGATTTCATCCAGTAACCTCTCGAATGCAAGGCAGGGCACCACCGGGACGATCAAGCCAACTCGGTGCACCCAAATTATCAATCATTCACCTTACAATTGAAAGTAGATATTGGAAAGGGTTTTTGGATGTTGAGGAAGGGGAGAGTATGATGGCGATTTTTATTTCACTTTCGGTAAAGGACCCTTTCCCCTAATATTTGAAGAGCTAAATTAGTCGAAGATTTATTTTTACTTACACAGTTGGTATATACTCTCTTGGGAATGCATTGGTGGTGTAGCTGATAAGTAGACAGGTTTTACCCACTGAGCTGCAAATATGAGAGGAAAAAATAATTATAGGCATTTAAAGTACTCTTGTAGACAAACATTTGTTGCCTTTGAAATCTTACAGATATGGGCCTAGCCAATTAGTCTTCATGAAGAACTTGGTGAAATTCTGGTCAGGGCCAATTTAGAGAGCCATCCATAAGTGGCATCCTTCTACAATCCCCGACAAAAGTAAATGAAAGAAACACCCGCTCCCTTTCAATGTTGACTCATTACTGTTGGAAATTGAATAGGACACAACACTGGAAGCTGTAGAGGGCGTTTTGGGAAAAATTTTGAGTGAGTGAAACTTGTCACTGTTTGGCGATTTTGTTTCATTAGTTTTGGCGGGGATTGTAGCTTCTACTCTATGGTCACATATAGTCACAGACCAAAGGCGTCACCAAAAGATATTAAAGGCAAGTGAGTACCAGCAAAAAATGATGGTTGAACTAGAAAAGGGGGAGGGTGCTCGCCTCCCCTCAACTCTTTTCTATTCCACCGTTTACACCATGATTCAGACACAAAGGGTAAAGATGGTCGTGCTTCATGGTACGATACATCCCATAAAAGCTGCATGTCATAGGCAAGTCAAAGGTAAACTTGCCGCAAGGGGCGTACTCTGTTTGGTTTTTCACTTACCCTTGACCGCCGAGGGGTAATTATAGTGAGAAAAACCAAAAGTAAACACTTCCCATTGCGGCTGGGTGACCATAACTAACCATGGACCTCACACTGTGTACAAAACATACTGAGGGCGCATTTCAATTTGATAATTTTAAAAACTTCATCTCTGTAAACGACGAAGAACGAATATTAGTTTGAAACCAGACCTGCAGCCATAGAGATGGGTTAGAGGGCCACAACCACCCCCTCCCCCATAAAGAGGCCAACTTTTGAACATAATTTTACTCCAAACTGTAAAAAGCCTGAGGCTAAGCATCTCAGCAAAGGTCACTAAAAAGCCTCAATGTTAGCTCCCGCTAACACTATTTTCCGTGACTGCATTCACATTTATACACTTATTCAAAGGTTGCAAGTTAAACATCGAACTCCCTTCGAATGGAAAGCGACCCTCCGCTTTATGCAATCTGGTTTCCAGCCAGACATAATAATTTACTGATTAGGAGAAACAACTATGTCAATTTGTTCATCGAACATTCATTCACACTTCTCAACTGCCGTCATGTAAGTGAATATATAAACACACGGGCTGAACTTACACCCGGTGTTGGAGTACTATTTGGGCAAAACTGTTTTACTAGAAGTGAGCTTATTAAAAGAGCTTGAAACAAGGACTTAGAAAGCGGGACCGGGGTGTAGTGAGGGCTAAAGACCCAAGTCAAAAGAGTGATGGGGTGAAAGTAGGCTATGGCCCCCTCAATTCAAAGAAAGAAAAAAAATTTGCATTTATTTTCTTAAAATCACCATATTCCATCTAAAGACCCTCAAATATTCAAAAAGTCTCCAAAGGGGAGGAGGGTGATATCCACACCCTCCCCTTAGACCTCTCCTAAGGACGGCGATCTGAAATACGGTTCAGCCCCCCCCCCCTTCCCGCCCATCGAGAACAGCTTCCCATACCTATGGCTAGTATTCTGCTTTCGATTGGAGAAAGTTGGAAACACGTAAACACTTAAGTTTGTCATTCATCTTGCTAGGCATTTAAAATCCATATGCGTAGCATAATGGACAAACATATCATTAACAGTTTTCAAATCAAGATCATAAGATTCCGTCCGCCCATAAAATCGATTTAAATGATAAGAGAGGCCCCATTGTCTGAAACAGAGGTCCGACAGGAGAGTCAACCTGCCATATGGCAAGACTTTGTGAGCGATATAAAAGAATTTCCATAGAATTCATCACAGATGATGATATGTGGGACAGAGTTAGGCAAACGTTGAGGGTAGAAATTGTAGTGGGCCCCATTCGTATTAGAAGCGTTATTATACAGATATGTAAAATCTGTAACAGACCTTATGCATATGACGTCACAGAACAGAAAATGCGCCCTGCAATGGAGGCAAGCACGTATGGTTGCAAATTACACCAACAAAAGCAGAAAGTTGATTTGTGTACTGGTCGGAATCGCCCCTAAGTCTACTACGTGCACGTGCGACGTCTGCGTCTTGGGTGCAGTGTGTTTCATTGTTTGCCACCAACATGACATCATGTGACCGCAATGCATAAGGTCTATAAGGAGACACTGACCACATGTTAATAAAGGGACATGTTCAGTTGGTTCATAAATTTCACGATCTTTGTCACACCTGTTGAGTTTTACTCACATCTTCATGGTAAATGGTAAAACTAAGAAATTCTGAACATCTAGCACCCGACTGAAACGGCAATGGTAGTGTAATTAATGATTAAACTGATTTATTACAAATCCGTGACCGGACACTTTTTACCATTAGGTTTTAATCAAATGCAACCACCCTTGATAGACCATGCCTCTCTGGAAAATACAACATATATTTACAACTGAAGCATTGATCACAACAGTTGTTCGAAAAGGAGTTAAGAGCCTTTCAATCAAGTTGGTACGGGGTACAAGCTTTACTCATTGGTTCTTGGACGAGCATATCGCAAACTACAAGCTCTTAACCCCATCAAAACTACAATTTTTCACGTTTTCGGTAACAATGGGAAGTGATAAATGACTAATGAGGATAATAGGAAGCATTGTCACGCACTAATTTCCGTCAAAATCGTCACAAAACATTCAATATTAACACAATGAGCTCCTTTAGAGTGCTCAAATAGCTTTAGTTACTGTAAGTTACTGCAGAGGAAAACAAGACGTAATTTAAAATGACCAGCACTCGATGGGAAGAAATAAAGTTCAAGTCGTAGGGGAGGCTGACGAGAAAAAGAGATGGAATGGAATTTATGGAGGCTTTTTTTTTTTTTGCTACACCTTGCTAGAAGGGAACCACAGTTGGAAGTCATTTCAACTGTATGTTTGTAGGATGGCCATGGTTTAATCTCTGTATGAATAAACACAAAAGCAACAAGTTGATCATAGAAAGTATACCTACCGCACCTGACCCTCAACGTTGGTAGCAACTTCTTGTGAAAGATTGTTGGAACCCTAAAATATTGATACATACGGCGCCATTTTGCACAAGAAATATCTCGCCACGCCATTGAAGTGTACCCCCACCATGTCCAACACAAATTGCCGTACCTTATGATCACTGCAAGGCAAAACAACTTATCAAAACGTGGGGGTGGGGCACAACCTTTAAAGGGCACTCTTCAAAGTTCCCGATATTAATGGAGGCACATTTTAACATTTTCAGAAAAGTGGGGGCACGTGTACCCTGCCCCCCTCACTTCTTACACTCCTGAATCATTGGCTTACATTGTGTGGTTGCATTAATTTTATCTTACTCGGAACACACTAAAGAACAGATAAGAAAATGGTTGCAGCACTAAAGCTTATCGTAACCCACAGCCTAGGCGATAAAAAATAGTATTCTTCTTTGAGATTAGACATTTAATGCCCCAAGGAAACGTTATCGAATTACCTCACAATATTGCCCCTTTTTAATTATTTTCAAAAGAAATACCCTTATCATGGTCCTGGGAACATTCCTGACGAAACCCTTATGTCTAACCCGGATTGTATTTTAGGGCACGCCAGGGAATTTTGAGTGGAGATGGGGGTTGTCAGCGTGTTAATTCTTTTTGATGGAAAGTCATACGAGTAATCTCCCACTGGCAGGCAGAGACCTGAAATCATAAGGAGTGTTACGAACCAGACGGGATACGAAATGAGGAACCCGCAGGCTTTTAGACTGCTTAGCTGCATTACTATTAGCAAGGAGTGTAAACTACTACCTCGGCAAAACCGCGAGGGAATTACCCTGTCACTACAAAATGCACCCCGCACTTCCAACGGAGTTAATGCCTAGGTAGGTCTAATCACAAGCGCACGGACTACTTCCAGTTTGGTGGCTACGAAACTTTTGCCTGATATTATGATGCATGGTTTGCCCCAAAATAGCAAGTTTCCACTCCAACTGGGGAGGACGGCTGCCTCCCCTCCCTGTCCTGCGGAGTCTATGGGTGTAAAAATCCTTTGGCTAATGATACTCCAGGGTCGTAGTCTGAGGAAGACAAGGGGCAACTGCCCCCTGAGATTTCCAAATCGTAAATGAAAGTTGGCCAACTTGAGAAAAAATACTGAAATGATGAAAACTTCACTAGTCTATGATTTCAAGGCCCCAAACACCTAGCAAATTGTATATATATAAGGGTTCCTTTTTTCACAACTTTTCCCGGGAAGGTCCTCGGCCCCCTCCATGGACGCCGTTTCCTCCTCCTGAAGAATGAACCATCTTTCTAATACGCCACCATATACACTGGCTAAAGATAAAACAGCCTACGGTTACCTTTAAATTATTAGCTAAACTTATTGCTTTTAGTGAAAAGGCCATCAGCAAATGAGTAGTCAAAAATTATTATGAAGCAACAGGTGAAATTTCACGTAAGTCCTATTATTTCACTTTAAGTATCTTTCTTGATATGTTAAAACATAAGTATAACATATTCAAGGTAAACCAAGGAGTTACTTTACACGTGAATTTCACAACTCAGAAACATATTTAATATGATCCTTAAAAGCCGTTCATGAAACAGTATACTCATAGGACACTCATTCAATGTGGGGTGACTGCATTTCCTTTAGATCAAATCTAACAGGTTTTTCTTGAAATTCATATTTGTTTCTAAAGCATGAAATCTAAAATAAAATAATGTTTAGATGCAAGTTTAAGTTCTAAAATGTGTCTGGGACACATTTTCAAACCAACATTTTCTTGCAGGCCTACGCTATGGCTACGCACCAACCGTTGGTGATTCCCCAGTTGCGTACTAAGAGCGTTAGGGAAAACCCGAACCAGGTATCAGCCTTGTACGTGTTGTACCAATGCCATGCCACAAAATTTAGAAAATAATGAAAATCTTATATCATGTTATCAGTCCGACCAACCCTTTACCAAAGATAACACCATTTTGGGAGTAGGAAAACTAAGAACAAGAAAAAATTTTCTCAAAGAGTAAAGATGTCATCCCTTCCCTGAGACAATATCCCCTTCAATAACACCCCACCAAAATATAGAAAAATCACTAAATAATAAAGATTTCTAAATACATAATCAGTTCAACGCTTTACGAAGCTCTACCAAAGATAGCACCATTTTGTATCCAAGACACCTCACGAAGACAAAAGTTTCTCAAAGAGTATTAAAGTGTCATCCCCTTCTTTTTAGACAGTACCTCTTGACTTACACACAGGAAAAAATGAAGAATATCACTAAATAATGAAAATTTTCAAAGCTGTAATATTGGCGAAGGACTTGCATGCTGAAACTGAATGCGGCAAGACTGTGGTCCAACCTAGACTAAAGGGGGAAGTGTGTCCCTCGCCCTTTCCACTTTTATCAGATATTCAGTCAAGAGATATTTCTTCCTCTGTATGGACGATTAATTCAGAGAAGACAAAAATTTTCGTTTACGTACTTACAAATATGATATCGTAAGGTGCGCCAAAAGTAATGGATTTGCGTACAAATAGCACAATTTTGCATCTACCCCAAGCCTCACATATACCCCTCCCTTCAGCACCCTCCTCCAGGACGTCACTTATGCACAGGTGAAAAAGGAAGGGACCCCGGGTGGCAACTCTCTGTATAGGCACGCAACTCGGTGCTCTGCTTCGCTTCTGTCATTAGGGAGGTGATAAATATCACCTTTCTGGTGTCATGAACTATCCCCCTGGATTTCGCCCAGACTACGACCCTGTACCTATGAACTTCACGAAGAAAACTCACAAAGACAAATCTGAGATGAAACTTACCCATCGCCGACAACTAAGCATTTTAGACACCGAACACCCTGCATTCTTCTCGGATTAACTTAAGAGGACACCTCTGCTTCGTTAGAATCGTAATAGTGGACAAAGAATGAATCCATCGTCTATTTTATAACGCTGTCGTTAGCAGTGTGCGCTTGGTACTGACTTTTTGGTCTAGAGAGCTAAAAATAGACATGATGTAATAGATCTCTTTCAGCTCCTATATAAAGTTTATTCAGGAAGCATATGTTATTCAGTATAAAGGAAATCACGCAATTGTGACTATAGGCTTGCGGAGAGGTTTGTAAACCCCGGCATAGTGAAAACTGGAAAGAAAGCAGCCATTTCGACGTAAAAAATTAGAAATAGGGCGTTAGCATTAGTAGTGAATAAGCAAGTATAAGCAAGTCAAAACCTAGATTTTTATAGTCATTTACATTAAAACATGTACAGAAAAAACAGTATCCCTATACTCGACTCATGCAGGCTATTAAACTAAATTGCATCAAAGTATGACACTTAATGTAAAAAACTCAGCATAACCTCCCAAGAAGTATTTACTGTTAATTTCTTCATTTTTCCATGTTTTATAGCCTACGTAGCAATTAATTTGTCATCAAGAAAGAGGCTAGGGGCGAACTGCAAGCGTCTGGTCTAAAATAGCTATGCAAGGTTGCAACTGTTACCCCTTTCATATACTGCTGATGTGATGGTATTCATTGCTGTACGAGAGAGTGGAGCTGCGAACCTGCAAACCTGCCCCCTCCCCATTTGGGAGGAGTATTTGCTAGTTTCAGTACGAGAAAATATACTATATTTCGGGCTTACATGTTCAGTTCATTTTGGGCATAGCCTACATATTCAGTTCCCGTGCTAAACAGAGGTCTCGTACAGGCTCATGATGATATCACAATTGCTTCTTTTAATATTATAGTAATTAGTTTCCTATCTTGAAACACAATTTTCTAGTCCGACCCTTTACCTAAAGCATCATATTTGTGCGGCATACCTTGCGGAGAATGCATCATGATGTTATACGGTGGTGCCAGACCCTTGTGGTGCTAGCGCAGGACGGGGCAGGGACTTCCCCAAGCCTGCAGGTTAGTGAAGTGCCGGGGGTATTGACTGAGGGTTTCTCAAAGGAAAAACCGGGGAAATTTGGGGGACGAAGCATTACTTTTGGCGCACCTTACGATATCATGTTTGCAAGTGCATAAAGGAAAATTTTTGTCTTCTCTGAATTAATCGTCCATACAGAGGAAGAAATATCTCTTGACTGAATATCTGATAAAAGTGGAAAGGGCGAGGGACACACTTCCCCCTTTAGTCTAGGTTGGACGTCTTGCTGCATTCAGTTTCAACATGCAAGTACGTCCTTCGCCAATATGGTGCAGGGTTGGTGCCCCTACGGTAAAATTTTCTGCCCCTTCCAATAGAAAATTTCAAAATTACCATTGTCTTTATGCAGTGAAGTATGTCACGCCCTCTTGAAGAAATTTTAGCCCCTTGGAAGATGTTTCGCCACCCGATCAAAGCTCCGGGCCTAATTGTCTCGTGTTCCTTATCGTCACTATAGCTATAGGCCCTTTGTTACAACTTGTTTCTCATAGCAATTGATGTTTTCACATTTTCGTTGCATTTTGTGTCTAACTTGAGGCCTACCATTAATGATTCCTAGGCTGGTATCGCCCTTATCACTCATGAAAGTTAAACTTTCTACAGGCACTTTCTCGGGCCATTTGTCAAACTGTATTAGGCTATCTAGACTGAAGTGCATCAAATAATTATTACCGTATCTATAGCTAGAGTCACGGTGCATCTTCACTAAACAGCCGCTCAGTGGAAGACATTTCTACTTGTAGATTGGCATCTTCTTTTCGTGGTCCAGGTTTTCAGAAATAAGAAATGGCCCCCACCCGAGCAGGATATTGTGTACAATTGATTTTTACCTTTTCGCCGCACTGACTTATTTTCTCAGTGAGCCGTGCCCTGTGGTTGAACGACTTTATATATTGTACACAAAGTTACCAATGACCTCATATCTAAATATAGATTTACTAAAGGACGTCCCTTTGCAAATTTCACAATATTTGAGCACCGACAGAGCAACCTAAAGTAAGACACGGCATATAAATAAAAATGGGTTCCTGGACGGTAACAGACCAATACATAGCTTCATCTGACAATTTTCTTTGTATGAGTTGCAAACTTTCCAGAATATGCAGGGTATACGGTGCATCAAATGCGTAGTTGTCGGTGATGGGTAAGTAGCAGGCATCGTAGTTCTATAAAGTTGTACATTTGTACCAATTCCGCTATGTGTCAAATGTTCAGTTCTTTTTCTGTGTCATAGCCTATGCACAGCTAGCCCAGTGCTACGTGATATCTTATTCTTAAACACATGGTTCAGTGGGGTGGGTGGTCACGAGACAAATATATTTAGAGCTTAGGCGGTCTGTCTGATGTAGACAAAAACCGAGACAACTCAAAGAGTCAAACCAGCACACAGTAACTACAGTAATGTTAAACTGCAGTCTGCTGACCTACGCCTAGTATCTTGGGTTGCTTTGGGGCTGCCCATACTTTTACTTAGTTCATGGAACAAAGTTTACGTGAGAACTAGGCCTAGGCCTAGGAACACTAATTAAACCTGCCCGTTTTAACACTCAATACAGGAAGTAGTGGCAGGAAAATAATATGTCCAAAATTATGATCTACAAGCAATCCTGTTTCATTTTTTAAACAGTCTATCAAGCTGCTAAATGTTGTAAGTAGGATGTTCATACTATTGTATGCTAAAAAGAATGCATTGCTGTTCAATTATGACATAGTCCATAGCACAGGAATTCCAGGCATTATATATACATATATAGTACATATACACTATACATGTATATATACTGGTAGGTCAATTCTCTGGACAAAGCTCAAAACTTGGCCTATTTTTACACTCTTACCCAGGGAGCATTCCATGCACTCTGATCTGAAGATCTTCGGCTTGGAGTTAGCATTTTTCTTATGTTTTCTATGGTTTTTTTTTTGGCATAACTTCGGCCTGGGCCTGACGTGAAATGCACTGTGGACTCTTACGCTCACAGTGAACCTCTCTGAATTTCTTTCAATCATGTTGTTCGATGAGAAAGAACATTTAACATCTCTTCGGGCACAAGGTCATAAAATACAATGTCTAGTGTCCAAAGTCCAAACACAGCAGGCGTGTTGCTACAGGCCCCCCCCCTAGATGTTTGCTAGCCCCCCCCAGAAATTGTAGGTGTCCTGATAAAATTTGCAAGAATTAAGGACCATGATCAATGCTGTTACCTCCCCCCCCCCCCCATTTGGTATCTAGGCCCCCATAAAACTTTCATCCTAGCTATGCCCCTGAAACATGGATGGTACTGTAACCTAGCAGTAGCTAGTCATGGAAGTGGACAGAAAATTTTTGTAACTTTTATCTTATTCAGTTCTCAGCGACTGGTAGGACATGACAACATGTTACACATAATTTAATTTAAGATGAAACATTTGTTATACTGTAATGTTCCCAGGGCACCAACAATACAACAATCCTTTCAATTTGTGAACTTTCATCATCAAACTGTTTAAACCTAAATTACCAGCTAGTGTCAAGATTCCATTTTACCTCCCTTTGATTGAATTGGGCATCTTTGCACAGGACAAGCTGTCACTAACACAACATGGGCATTCATTCAAAGATTGGGGTGGGCAATCAATAACCTACAGTACTGTATCACTGGCAATATGGGGCATTAATTAGTATTACCATCCAGACCAATGACTGTGTTGTTGGATATTAACAATCAGACTACATCTAACCCTAATGCATAAGTTTAAAGGCAGTAGTATGAGGAGATTTGCAAGAGTTTGCTGATTTTTCAAAGTAAATTTTGGGGCGACTGCCTACTGCCTTTAATTACCACAAAACTAGAACACTTTTTAGGTCCTCATGGCTAACTTGGTTAAGTGCACTAGCCTTACTGTACATCCCAGGCTAGCATGTACAGTATGAGGCTATACTGTACATGTGTAGTATTCTGTGGCTGTGAAATGATCTGTTTTGATTAAAGATGTACATGTGGACAATGTTTAAATAAAATGTTAAAGGAAATAAACAGTTTCCCAAATTTTTAGAAGTGGCAGCTACTTGTAAACCTCACAATAGGCTCCTCTAATTTCTTTAAAAGTATCATTGATGATGGTCTTTGACATGAATCTTAAAGTTAAACCAAGGAATTATTTTACATGAAATAAATAATTTAGGAACAAAATATTGCGACACATACCATACTGTAACTAAAAAGAGCTAAGCATGAACAGGATATGTTTTTCAATTGGGTTTAACACTGCATTTTGGATATAAATGCAGAGGATTTCAGCTGCAAATGTTAGCTTCCTTATAGTATTTTCTACTGAATCTATATTTGTATTTGCATGAAAATGTGTACCTAATTTCTACAGTACAACAGGTTGGCAAGTTTGCAAGGCTGAGCCTGTTGTACTATCTGTTTCCATGTCTCTGTGACTTAGCCTTGCTTGTCTTATATTGGACTGGGCTCAAGGCAGAAAAAGCAGTTCCAGGAAGGTGGTTTAATCAAATACTTCTCATCAGCACTGGGGAAGCTTTGTTGTTGACTGTGTATTGAAAGGGGTAGCATCACCCCAAACATATGTAAGAATGTAATCATAGCTCTAAATACAATGGAAAGGTGACTCCACTTTGACTGATACTCAAAGAGTACAGTACTCTGCAGATGACTTGTGCAGTCAGAACTTGTTCCATGCAAACAGTATGATTGCATGGATGTGGCCGTGAGCAATTTAAACTCAGTGTATTAAGCCATTGTAACTTTAACTTGGTCAGAGATCTGCATTTGTAGACAGGCATTTTTTGTCTAGTTCAGAAATGGGGCTAGTTTAGTTGGGAGAATTTTTACTGCCTAGGATGAGAGTGTAGAGCCTTTTTATAGCCTTTCCCATCTGACAGTGATGCTATATTAAGCACTGCTAATCACCACGTTCTCTTAATCATGCTTCACTCTATTTGTTTCACAGGACAGTGGGTAAAACCAGCCTGCTAATCAGTTACACTACCAATGCATTCCCAGGGGAGTATGTACCAACTGTGTAAGTAAGAAGTCTGGATATACAGTACATACCGTTTGCACCGAGTCCAAAATTCGGAACCGGGTACCCGAAGTCGATGGTCGGTCGGGTACCAGGGTACCCGAAAATATAACTTCAGTTAGGCTACGAGTTCATTTGTAAAGTCATAATAAGAAATTTTGCTTTGCACGTTGATATAATATAACACCAGTGTATCTTACTGTACGTACGGGCATGACAAGTGTTCTTAGGCATGTGAGTGATAAATTTTGCAAGAAAAAAGTAACATGTTAGGTGTTCTGTCACACGTGCAATACTGTAGTGAAACTTTTGATCCGGGTAGCAATTTCAGAACCATGTCTTGACATTGTCAGTCAGGTACCTGGGTACCTGGTGCAAACACTAACAGTACAGTGTGTTGCCAGCACTGTACAGTAAATGTGTATTCTGTTTCTTCCAACTTTGTGTATGATATTTTGTTTTCATGCAGTAAATGCATGAGAAGAAAATGTTGGTAGCAGAGAGGCTGCTTTCAGGGAATTTTTGGTACTTGTAAAGGATATTTTGGCAACTGGAGGTAAATTTTGCATATTTGTACTTGGAAAAAGGAAAGAATTGTAAAAAATTTGACTTCATTTCAGGGATAAAGACAACCCAGGTTACATACGTACAGCATTAAGCTTATACATGTAATTTCAGCTACTGTAGCCTCCTGTAATTGCATGAAAATTGGATTCAGTAGCTTTAAATAAGGCATACTTTTATCATGCCAAAATTCTTTCAGTTACACATTTAAAATTTGTAATTGGTCATCCTACTTAGGTTGACATGAAAAGTTATTGTAAATCAAACATTATCAAATGTGTGCAAGCCATTCTGAGTTGTCAATGATAAGGTCAGTAAGATAAGAATGGCACAGTAGAACCCAGTGTAAACAATACACAGAAATCACTAGTGGCATTCAGTTCACTCAATTCAATTTATTGACATTTTTTTCAGTCCTTTTTCTTAATTAGTACATACTGTAATGTACAGGGTACAATTTCATTAAAAGTAAATAGACTGGGGACAACTCAGATTCTCACTAGACAACTTCGCCTCTCCCAGTCAATTCCATCCTGAGCATCAATTCCCCTAAACACCCCACCCCACCCCTTCCCAGACAATTCCCACCTGGACAATTTTAATATTGGTATTTACAGAAACATGTGTAGGTTGCTGCAGACCCTAGCAGTGCTGCACCAGGGTTCAAGCTTGGCAAAGTTAGCGCCAGTAAAGTATGGAATAGAGGGCAGACAGCAGATTGTGTAACAGGAATTGTGCGTGGAGGCCTGCAGTTAAATCTCTTCCAAATCATGATGGTCTTCTGAAGTGTTTTCTGCTGCACCTACTGCACCCATTGTTTTATCATTATTCTTGCCATGTAAACACTTGTGAATGTCCATATCAGGGTCTCTGTTTTGTGTCCCATCTGGCAAACTGTAAAGTTAAACAAGTACAATTGAGTAGTGTGAGTTCTACTGTAGCTGCACTTGACCAGTGGTGACTGGTGCAGCTAAAGTGTAAGAACTGATTAATATGTGCTACAGTAGGTAATGCTGCTTATGTTTGTTGTCATACTGAAGGTTAGTTATAGTATGTTTGCTTTCTTCAAAGAAAATTCACATGCAATAAAGTAATGAATTCTATCACACTGATGTTAAATCGCACAAAGTGAATGAGATGCTCTTGTGTTTCTGCCAGGTTTGAAAATTATTCAGCAAATGTAATGGTTGATGGGAAACTAGTGAGCTTGGGATTGTGGGATACAGCTGGCCAGGAAGAATATGACAGGCTGCGACCATTATCTTATCCACAGACAGTGAGTATACTGTTCTCTCTAATTATCAGATTTAGTCTTGCTTTTAAAGGCTTTTTAGAGAAAACTCTCAGTTTTCTCTATTGATTTCATGTCACACTGAGGGTTTACAGTAAGGTGTATTTTTAATTTTTTATGATCTATCCTACCTTCAGGATGTTTTCTTGGTCTGCTTCTCCCTGGTAAGTCCAGCATCCTATGAGAATGTCCTGCAGAAGTGGTATCCGGAGATAAGCCACCACTGTCCAAATGTACCAGTTGTATTAATTGGAACAAAACAAGATCTCAGAGATGACAAAAGAATAATTGATCATCTCAGCAAACAGAACTTAGCTCCAATCACATACCCTAAGGTAAGACAAAGGTGAACTCAGTTTTCAGTTCACCTTTCATGCTGTATTGATGGTACTGATATTGCTGTTTTTAAAACCCCACCATTCTCTTGTCTCAATGGGGTACATTGTGTAGCCAATGCCGATTACCCAACACCATTGCAAATGCAAGGAGCTCTGAAATGCATTCCTGTTTGTGTCAGTCGATTTTGTCTTCAAGTTCACTGCTTCATTTCAACTTGGCAAAACTCGGAGAGTGACATGTGATCATTTTAAAGGAGGCCAATTTGTCATGCCTTTCAACTTTTTGGAAGGCAAGCTCACCCCAATTGAATAATGAGAATACTGTATGGTTCTACTCAGTGGGAAGCTGGTAGAACCCTGAATAAATTTGTCTGATGCTGGTGAATGAAGAATGTTTTATCTTGTTCACTCACTTGGTATAGAAGTGCATTACAGAGAAATGAGAGTTATTTTCACTGGCAGAAGACATCCAGTGTTGCAAAGTAACTTTTGTAAAGTGCTTGTGTCATAGAGGACTTGAATAGAAGAATGACTGCACTTGGTATGTGTTTTCTGTGAGTTGAACACTTAGTACCGCAGTAAAATCTTCTCAAACCCTATTCTCTGTTCATACTGTAAGTTTCCTGTTTAGCAATTTGTCTGGCTGTTCTAAACTAAGTTAAAATAAATTCAAGATTAAACTAAACCTTAAAAAGATCCAAGCACTGCAGGATCAAACCTGAAACGATTGCAGCTCTGCAGGATCAAAAGTCTGAATTTTCTGGAAGAGTGGAAAGTTCAGCACAGCTAGATTGAAGAATTTAGAGAAAGTAAATAATTCCAAAGCCTCGTGCAAATACAACTAGAAAAACACACAGAGGTAGAAAGTAGTGGTTGGTATCATGCAAGAATTAAAGGAGGAGAAATTGTTCAAGTATCAGGTGAAGATTATGGTGTCATAAAATACAGGAGAACAAATTACTTCCTGCTAATTTCTTTCTTTGATATTCATTTCTATTCAATTTAAACGTTAAATTATCATTCAGAAAATGATTTCTTAAATGAAGAGACAGAGTACTACAATTTTGTAAATTTGTTATCTGGTACCATCAAACACATTCTATCCTTGTTTGGAGCGACAAAGTAAAACAAAGTAAATAAGAGAGGAAAAGTCAAAACAGACTTGCTACAAGTCAGTCAAATGTGAAAATGACACCTTGTTTGAAAATTATTAAAAGTGACAACAACAAGGTGTAAAGATGCAGTCATTGCTTAAGGCAAAGAATTTTGCTCCTTATCAGGGTTTTTCTGAAATATGTTCCTCTTCATCTCCTTCACATGTCAAGTGTTCACCCTAATGTTTTAGGTTTAACACACATTTTATTTTTTATTTATCTGAATTTTTTATCTGGGTACTATTTTCTTTGAACTAGAAAGTCATAAAGAAGAAACAACAGATGTCATAGCTATTGTAAAAGCTGCAACCATTATCTGTCTGAGATTTTAAGTAATGGCACCCCCATTTGAAATTGTCCCAAAGTTTTTTATCCCGAGTATAGATTTATACCAAGTCTTTGAAGCTTTCGTGTATACCAACTTCAGGGTTTAACTCTGTTCTACTACATATGTGTCAAGGACTTAAGGTTTCTTTAATCCAAAATGTGAGTGTGTTATGTACATATACTTGTATCACTTAAAACATTTCACTCAACCAGGGAATTGTTAGCTGAATGGAGATAGCATTGGAAGTTCAGCATATGCTAATACTTTAAGACCTATTTAAGTGTGAAAAGATTTCAAACTATTAGGTGTAATAGCTGGCGATAAGGCTTACAAGGACATGTAGCTTCCAATTTGATTAAATCTCCTAGTGACCTCATTCATCTCTGGTAATACACTTAGAAGATGCTTAACTTGAACAATGCTTTGATGTGTAGGTTGGGACTGCAAACATTACAGTGACAGGGTTTATAAAACCCAAAACAACAGTTTAATAGAAAGAGATCAATGCAAATTCCCCTACCCCATCTTTAGAGCAAAAGAGCTAAAGAGACAGAAGCCTAATTCTTGTACCGTAATTTGAAGTTTCCTCAAGTTTCCTGAAATAACCGGACATACATCTATATTCATAATTTCACATAAAATCAAGACTATTTGCTCTCATTCACGACACCAAGCAACACCGGAGAGAAAACTTATTTATTTTGCAGGCAACTGGCAATGCCGTGGCAATGGATAAATTCACCATAGGTCTGCCCAAGATGTAGCAGACAACAAACCCCTTTACAGTATGTCAACTTTCTAATCCAGCTTAGGTATTATAGAAATCTTAAAAGCAAGATAATGGAAGGATTATGACTACAAACCTCAAGGTATCTCAACACAGGAGTGATGGACACTTTTCACATTTGTTATATGGATTTATCATATTGAGAGTTCATAGGTCATGTGAGATCACTTAAAGTTAAAAAATAAAATCCTTGTAAACACATATCACAAGATAGGAATGATAGATACTTTTCATACTTACTGTATAAATTTATCATTTTGAGAGAAAGAACTAATATTTTTGGTAGAGGTCAGAAGTCATGTGAGGTCACCAGAAGTCATAATCAAAAACCTTGTAGATATTATATCTCAAGGTAACAAGTATGGAATTTTTCATAATAGCATGTGGATGCACTGTGGTCAGAAGATGAACCCTGTTGTTTTTGAAAGAGGTTTAAAAGTTATCTGAGGTCACTGTATGTGAAACAATGAAACCTTGGAAATGGCTAGTAAATGCAAGAACTGAGGATGAGAATGAATAGAATATATTTCATACTTGATATATAGGCTTATCATATTGAGGGGAAGAATGCTATTGTTTTAGGATGATGTCAGAGGTCACTAAAGATAAAAAACAAAAGTAATGTTTTTAAATTATTTTCAGAGGCAAGGAATCACTAAACCTTTTGGCTTTCTGATTGGATTCTGGTTTAAGTGGAAACGTGTTGGTTTTTAGTTATTTAACGGTACAGTTTTCATTTTCTCCTACACCCCTAGGGATTACAACTGATGAAATCCATTGGTGCTGTTAAATATGTTGAATGTTCTGCGCTTACTCAGAAAGGAATGAAGACTGCATTTGATGAAACTATTAGAGCTGTGATTGAAGGTCCAAAGAAGATTAAACGTCACAGAAGATGTCCAATATTTTGAGATGACATTGATGCTAGGCATCAAAATTCTCACTCTTACCAGCTAAGCTGCTGTAATGCATTGAGTTCAAGACATTTCCTTATAATCTTTTTTCATCCTTTAAAAGTCTTTTTCTCTCATTTTGGTACAAAAGATGTGATGAATTTTCATAATGATCCTAATACCTGGTGGGGTTTTAGGGGTGGTCAGGAACATAAGGCAAAGGTCATTGAGGGGTCATCAAGGTCATATTTTAGTTACAGAATGAATTAAATACCCCTTTCTTTAATGTTCCTTAGATGTGTTCAAAAGTTAGTTACAGTTCTTTAAACTGTGGCACATGTTTGGTTTGCAAGAATTTATATTCAAAGCGTACAAATTTGTCTAATAGTTCATCCTTCAAAAAGTCATAAATGTCCCCCACAAATAGTAATCTATTGCAGTGAGTTTCATTTGCCTTCCACCTGGCATGCTTTCGGTTGTACTAGAAACTGAACCCAATGTGAATTTTAAGTTAAGAAGTTATGTCCTGGTAGGATCTTCGAACATTCACCAGGGCCCAGAGCAACAGTATACATATTACCACACCTCCCTACTGGTTGTTAAGGAGATAGTTACAGACACAGAGAGGGCCCTTCTATGGACCAAACATATTTTCTTGACTTTAAAGCCAGATATATTCCCTGGGCAGGAAGCATGTTTTCCAGAGTAGACATGGCAGTTTAGATTTTGTCTTCCTTCAAAGCAGAGGTTGTGCTTCTGATGAAGTAGCTTTAACTAGGGGCAGTGTTAAGTATGAATGTCACGTTTTCTTTTTATTGTTGCTAGAGTATTAAATGTAATGATTTTTCCTTATTACCATTTGAAGGATGAAGAGTCATATTCAAAGAATTACCATCTCATTCATTCTCTTCGTATAATGGGGCCACATCGTGGGGGCAAACTTCATAAGGATATTCTTGAACTCGGTGAACTGTAACTATTGTGGATCATTTAGCATATTTAGGAATTCAAGGGCTGTTCATTGGTTAGTAATGAGGTCATTGTTATTTGTAACTTAAGTCACAAAGTCCAGGGTAGCAGCTTTTACAAGACGTTCTGAAACTCTTAGTAGTAATTCTTCCACTGTTCATTTCAGATATTCATTTCAGGGCCCATGTGGCCCAATTTGCCTTAAATATTAAAATTGCCTATAACAGGTGTTCTGCATATTACAACAATCAATATTCTTTTATGGAATGTACTCAGTCTATGTTTCATTTAAATAAGTTAACCTCGCAGTAATGTTACCTGCAAGGTGTGTTCACAACAACTTTTGTACGCTATCTTTTTACTGTACTGTTGGTTATACAGTATTCATAGAAATTAATGTACTCCATATCATTATCTAGCTGGTTCCCGCATTGACTAACTTTCAGCTGTGTACATGGGCAATAACTCCAATGACAAACATTCAGTCCCTGTGTCATTTTCAACAACTTGAGGTGAAAGAGTTACATACTAAATTACATTGTAAAATTATACTAATTTGATTTGCTTCTCTGCACGTTTCATCATTTTGGGAGCCTGGCAACTTTCTTACAAAAAGGAATGGACAATAAGGAAAGTGTGTTGTGAGTTAAACATTTCTGATAGAAATTGGTATTTTGGCTGCTTTGTAGAAATGCTAAACTGGGTATTGGATTACCGTTTTTCACTCTTTGTCATATGTAACTCTCGGGTGTCATCTATCAGTGTGCTTACAAATTACAGAGGCATTAGACAATAGTACCACAGTCTTTCATTATTCACTTTCACACTTTCATTAAATGGTTTCAAATGTAACCAAATGGTTCTTCTGATATGCTCATTGATTTAGTTATGCTAGAGGTTAAATCTATTGAGTTGTGACCCATTTGTGTACATCACATAGGGCTGTGAACGTTTAGCAAAATTGCTAAACGTTTAATCGCAAAATTTTGCGATCGTTTAGCGATTATTCGCAAGTGCCCATGATCAACATAGAGACTTTAAACGTGCTCTTGAACCTCAAACACGGATCCTCATAGAAGCTCAACTTTGATGTCGTGTGTTTGCATGTGTGCCAATTGTATAATTATGAATTTCACTTTTTCAAAAAGAGTTAAAGTGAACATCTAATTTTCTGTAATTACTGCAGATTGTTTTTATTTCGTGCAGAAGAACGGGTTTTGCGATTAATCGCTGGTAGCTTTGTACTAAACGTTTATTAAACATGCGATCTTCTAGCGATTAATCGCTAAACGATCACAGCCCTAATATCACGTGAGTGTGTGTGTTGGGAGGGGGTGTCTGCATTTTAACATATCTCACAAATGGCACAGGCAGTTCAGTTAAATTTAAGTTTGGAACATTATTATCACTCGCTGAGATTAAGAACCTTTGGAATGTGTGTTGGAGATTCCATGTGTAGTGACAGTTATGTGGGCTGAAAATGAATAATTTACAATAGGCGTATATGCACATGCTAAATTGACCTGACTTGGAAAAAACTGTTCACTGTAGTCTGCAAGTCAAATTCAATTAAGCATCGTTATTTGACGTGTGCATCATTTTCATAAAAATTTTAAGTTTGGTGTATTAAATTTTCATGAGGTGCTTAGATATTGTGGTCATTAATACCTTATCTCAAGATTAAAGACCTCTGTGGATCAAAGTTTGTACATAGTTCCAGAGTGAGTTACAGGATAAAAGGAGATTAGAAGCCGCAAGCAGGGGCGGATCTAGGGTCTTTTCTGAGGGGGGGTCCAACATAAAAAGGGCACATTCATTTTTTTTTTTTAAATTTTGGTTCCCATAAACGTCAGCGATTACACAACTTACCGCATATTGACAAAGAAAGGATAAACCAAGAGACATGCAAAAACTGGAATCAAAACCTGGAATCTAAACGGTGAAATTACAAAGCGCGCGAAGCGCGCGAAAATTTTTTGGGTAAGCCTACACTTATAAGAATTTGTACTAATTTAAAGCTTATACAGAACAATTGAGCGGACAGTTGGGCCCTATCGGGCATAACTTTATTGTACTTCCCTCGTCGAGTCACTAGTCGTACCGTACGACGGACACAAGTGAACGTTAACCAGGTTTAGCGAAATGCGATTCAATTCCCGACATTTACATAAATCCATGTATTCTACTTATTAACTTGAAAAGGTGGAAAGGTTTTGTACTATATTTAGCTATAAGTATAACTGAACTGAGGAAGGGTGGACAAAGCGTACCCAAAATTTTGGGTTTTATCCCAGAAATTACCCTTATGAAAGCCAAAAGAAGTAAACTGACCATGGGTGGCGGCAGAATTTTTCCAACAGGGGGCCGGGCCATGTCAGCTACCCCAAGTTCCGACATTCCCTATTTCGAGGGTATGATGAGAAGGGCAAATGTGGGAGCCTCATTATCCCATGCAATTGCAGGCATATTTTGCATTATATCACTTAATACTTCATGATCCGAGTTACGCATTGTTAGTGTTCTTTGAATCTGGATCGTGAAATTGAAAAGCGCGCGAAGCGGGCGAAATTTTTTGATAGGCTTAGACATAAAACATATGACGAAACGATAAAAAGAACTGTAGGGTTTGTAGACCGTATCGGGTGTAACATACATTGTATCGAAACCACCTGGACTATATGATGAAATAGCCAAACTTTGCTCCGTAAGTCGCTCACCAACTGACTGTACCGCATGACACACACAAGAGAACACCAACTAGGCTTTGCGATATGGAATGAAAGTTACGACCTTTACATAAAGTATGTATTCTGCCCATATGTTACTTGGTAAGGGTGGACAGGACTTGTGCTATCCTGCTATGTGGAATGGAACTATTGAAAAAAAGAGTGACCCTACAGCGCGCGTAGCGCGCCGAAAATTTTGGGTTCTTGTTACAGAAATTATCCTCTTGAGAGCAAAAAAACAGGTAAACCGTCGATTAGTTGTCGTCAGGGACTGCGTACTTTCGACTAAGACTCTCCTACGAAACTGTAAAACTTCTCCGATAGGGGGCGGGCCTTCCCCGACGGGGGCATGAACCCTTCCCCCACCTGGCGCTACCGCTATCTCGACTGGGGGAGGAGGTTAAAATACTGTATGTTGTGTTCCCTATATAGTTGCGGCGCGACTATCAAAAACACTCTGTCAGAATAGATGACTGAAGTCGAATGTTTGCTTTTCATTTGCGACAGCAGACCGGTCATCGGTCCAAAGACGTCAAAAAATTGAACCGACTGACATTGCGTTATTTGACCTGATGGTGATTTTATATAATAATTTTAAATGAAACAAACAGCGATTTGTCTATTGTGACTTTTGGTCAACTCTTGGCTGTGGACTTTACCTAAGACTGGCTTTTTATTCCCATCACTAGGGCAACACTATAAAAGAAGAGAGTAATCCCAGACTATAAATATCATAGCGAAACGTATTTAGCCTACCTACTCTCTCTTGTTCACGAGAGGATGGATACTAGAGGGTGGAGGGAAGGTTTCGTAGATGTAGCGTTTATGGAGTGTGAACCGATCATTATTTTGTAAGACCAAAAGACTAGCAGTGACCTTTTGGAATCAATATTTAAAACCCAATAGTAATACGTTGCATATAGCTAGTGAGTATGACGTAATATCTGCGTGTTTTGTATTACTCTGAATGCCCAAGCACGCCACACGTGGTTCCAAGCGAAAAGTGATTAGAATGCCTGATTGTCACGCAGACATACTGTAGTCACATTCTCTGTAAAACGATTGCACTGTTCGGGTTTCGGGGCGGCCAATATAGGCTACCGTAGTCAAATGTATTGCCGAAAGTTTCTGCGATACATGGCTAGACTTTTACGAGTGGATTGATCGATACTGGATGGGGGTAACCAAAATCTCCTCGGAATTGGACAACACTGTCATTACCTGTGAAACTGTCTCGTTTTTTTTTTTTTTTTTTTTTTTTTGCTAGTGTGAAAAAAAAAACATTTTTTGAAAAAGGGCACATTGGAAAATTTGAGGGGGGGGTCCGGACGCCGGCGACCCCCCCCCCTGGATCCGCCACTGGCAAGTGTATTGAATAAATATTTCGATGTATTCGTATGCATTTTCTACTTGTACCCTAACTATTCTGAAATTGAAAAGCTAATATGTACTTCCATGCTTTAGGTTATCAGAACATCAAATTAGTTTTGCATGTGCGCTTTTACTTCTACCAGATGCATATTTTTGAACACCACTGTACTATGTGATTCAGCCCAAACATTAGCCAAGCTGGCGATTGTATTGAACATTGTGATTTAGAGCATCAAGGTGTTTATAATAGACATTCCCCGCTCAACGGATAAAGTAGTTTATTGCAGCCACTAAATCCCATAATTATTTGATACCATCAGTCTTATTGTTGATGCATTTACGTGTAGATTTCTTCTCAATCTATCGTAAGCCTGTTTTTGTCATGTTTGTAGAAAAACGTATGTTGAACTGATTCAATCCACAGCATTGGGATGATCCTTTAGGTACCCCTCTTCCTTCACATATCTACCCGAGAAAGCATTATGATATCAGCGCTACACTTTCGAATATATACTCGTGAGTAACAGTTTCAAAATTTGATCTCTGTGCGAAGTTCGTTGCACGTGCACGAAAGAATTGGACAGAGAAATGGAATAAGTTTCCACGTAATTCTCATCTTATTGTTTTCTTCTTCTCTTTCTTTATTATTCCAATATGGACCATTTCGTTTTACAAAAACCAGAGACTTTTTTTGTTTCACTGCCCCTACAAGTTATTTCTCCTATTGCTTTATGTATGTAAATACTCATTACGAATGTTGTGGGAATGAAATAAACGGAATGAAGTCATGCATGTGTCTGTTTATACTCATCAACACAACCGTTAAAAATCTTTCATGCAACCCCCGCATCATGGTCAATCCAACCCCACCTCAACTCACCCCACCCCTTCTTAAAGTAGCTTTAGGATCTGCAAACGTTTTAAACTGGACTTTTGAATTAATCATGTTTGCAAGGGACAGTGTGTATTGTACCAAGTGACACATTTTTACGCCCTGCCTACAACTTGGTTGGCGGGGGGGGGGGGGGCTACCAACGCCACTGCTGTCAAAGCTAGCCCAGAGCGTCGACACCTACTCAAAAGTGAAGGTGGAGGGGGGGGACACCTAGCGTACTCAGAAGTGAAGGGGGCATGACCTTGACCTTGACAAAAATGTGAATAGCAGTACTCATTTTTTCGCCGCTTGGTCACTTTTGACATCCCTTTGATAACAACACATGACAACAACACAATTATAGGCTATAACTGACATAGTATTTGAATGTCTGTTGACCAAGGCCGTATGGAATATCATCTGAAGCTGAAACCCGGCGCAGACGAATCAATTTTTAGTCGAAAACACTTAAGACATGTCTTAGTTATACCTTCATTTCTTTTCCTAATCTAGGCCAGAGCGATCTATCTCTGCATTTTGTGCCCCGGTTCGTGAAGCACATCAGTAGTATTAATTAACTTTGTGCCCTAACTAACCCTTTTGACAATTGTAAATGTTCTAAAAAGCCTTTTTGATAGGCTTAAACATAAAACATATGACGAAACGATAAAAAGAACTGTAGGGTTTGTAGACCGTATCGGGTGTAACATACATTGTATCGAAACCACCTGGACTACACGATGAAATAGCCAAACTTTGCTCCGTAAGTCGCTCACCAACTGACTGTACCACATGACACACACAAGAGAACACCAACTAGGCTTTGCGATATGGAATGAAAGTTACGACCTTTACATAAAGTATGTATTCTGCCCATATGTTACTTGGTAAGGGTGGACAGGACTTGTGCTATCCTGCTATGTGGAATGGAACTATTGAAAAAATAGAGTGACCCTACAGCGCGCGTAGCGCGCCGAAAATTTTGGGTTCTTGTTACAGAAATTATCCTCTTGAGAGCAAAAAAACAGGTAAACCGTCGATTAGTTGTCGTCAGGGACTGCGTACTTTCGACTAAGACTCTCCTACGAAACTGTAAAACTTCTCCGATAGGGGGCGGGCCTTCCCCGACGGGGGCATGAACCCTTCCCCCACCTGGCGCTACCGCTATCTCGACTGGGGGAGGAGGTTAAAATACTGTATGTTGTGTTCCCTATATAGTTGCGGCGCGACTATCAAAAACACTCTGTCAGAATAGATGACTGAAGTCGAATGTTTGCTTTTCATTTGCGACAGCAGACCGGTCATCGGTCCAAAGACGTCAAAAAATTGAACCGACTGACATTGCGTTATTTGACCTGATGGTGATTTTATATAATAATTTTAAAATGAAACAAACAGCGATTTGTCTATTGTGACTTTTGGTCAACTCTTGGCTGTGGACTTTACCTAAGACTGGCTTTTTATTCCCATCACTAGGGCAACACTATAAAAGAAGAGAGTAATCCCAGACTATAAATATCATAGCGAAACGTATTTAGCCTACCTACTCTCTCTTGTTCACGAGAGGATGGATACTAGAGGGTGGAGGGAAGGTTTCGTAGATGTAGCGTTTATGGAGTGTGAACCGATCATTATTTTGTAAGACCAAAAGACTAGCAGTGACCTTTTGGAATCAATATTTAAAACCCAATAGTAATACGTTGCATATAGCTAGTGAGTATGACGTAATATCTGCGTGTTTTGTATTACTCTGAATGCCCAAGCACGCCACACGTGGTTCCAAGCGAAAAGTGATTAGAATGCCTGATTGTCACGCAGACATACTGTAGTCACATTCTCTGTAAAACGATTGCACTGTTCGGGTTTCGGGGCGGCCAATATAGGCTACCGTAGTCAAATGTATTGCCGAAAGTTTCTGCGATACATGGCTAGACTTTTACGAGTGGATTGATCGATACTGGATGGGGGTAACCAAAATCTCCTCGGAATTGGACAACACTGTCATTACCTGTGAAACTGTCTCGTTTTTTTTTTTTTTTTTTTTTTTTTGCTAGTGTGAAAAAAAAAACATTTTTTGAAAAAGGGCACATTGGAAAATTTGAGGGGGGGGGTCCGGACGCCGGCGACCCCCCCCCCTGGATCCGCCACTGGCAAGTGTATTGAATAAATATTTCGATGTATTCGTATGCATTTTCTACTTGTACCCTAACTATTCTGAAATTGAAAAGCTAATATGTACTTCCATGCTTTAGGTTATCAGAACATCATGTTCTGCATGTGCGCTTTTACTTCTACCAGATGCATATTTTTGAACACCACTGTACTATGTGATTCAGCCCAAACATTAGCCAAGCTGGCGATTGTATTGAACATTGTGATTTAGAGCATCAAGGTGTTTATAATAGACATTCCCCGCTCAACGGATAAAGTAGTTTATTGCAGCCACTAAATCCCATAATTATTTGATACCATCAGTCTTATTGTTGATGCATTTACGTGTAGATTTCTTCTCAATCTATCGTAAGCCTGTTTTTGTCATGTTTGTAGAAAAACGTATGTTGAACTGATTCAATCCACAGCATTGGATGATCCTTTAGGTACCCCTCTTCCTTCACATATCTACCCGAGAAAGCATTATGATATCAGCGCTACACTTTCGAATATATACTCGTGAGTAACAGTTTCAAAATTTGATCTCTGTGCGAAGTTCGTTGCACGTGCACGAAAGAATTGGACAGAGAAATGGAATAAGTTTCCACGTAATTCTCATCTTATTGTTTTCTTCTTCTCTTTCTTTATTATTCCAATATGGACCATTTCGTTTTACAAAAACCAGAGACTTTTTTTGTTTCACTGCCCCTACAAGTTATTTCTCCTATTGCTTTATGTATGTAAATACTCATTACGAATGTTGTGGGAATGAAATAAACGGAATGAAGTCATGCATGTGTCTGTTTATACTCATCAACACAACCGTTAAAAATCTTTCATGCAACCCCCGCATCATGGTCAATCCAACCCCACCTCAACTCACCCCACCCCTTCTTAAAGTAGCTTTAGGATCTGCAAACGTTTTAAACTGGACTTTTGAATTAATCATGTTTGCAAGGGACAGTGTGTATTGTACCAAGTGACACATTTTTACGCCCTGCCTACAACTTGGTTGGCGGGGGGGGGGGCTACCTACGCCACTGCTGTCAAAGCTAGCCAAGAGCGTCGACACCTACTCAAAAGTGAAGGTGGAGGGGGGGGGACACCTAGCGTACTCAGAAGTGAAGGGGGCATGACCTTGACCTTGACAAAAATGTGAATAGCAGTACTCATTTTTTCGCCGCTTGGTCACTTTTGACATCCCTTTGATAACAACACATGACAACAACACAATTATAGGCTATAACTGACATAGTATTTGAATGTCTGTTGACCAAGGCCGTATGGAATATCATCTGAAGCTGAAACCCGGCGCAGACGAATCAATTTTTAGTCGAAAACACTTAAGACATGTCTTAGTTATACCTTCATTTCTTTTCCTAATCTAGGCCAGAGCGATCTATCTCTGCATTTTGTGCCCCGGTTCGTGAAGCACATCAGTAGTATTAATTAACTTTGTGCCCTAACTAACCCTTTTGACAATTGTAAATGTTCTAAAACCCAGGAGCCTTTACACTAAAAAACTTCCGTTCGAAATAATCTTTCTGCAGCTTCTGAAATACTAAAACCCAGGAGCTTCCGGGTGCTTCGCCCCCTGGGCGTCCACCGGGGCTTTGCCCCTGGACCCCACCAGGGACCCTAAGGCGGGCCCCTGGACCCCACCCACGAGAGCTTCGCGCTCGCGGTGCACGCTACGCGTGCACAGTTTCAAATCCACGCGTACACCATATTCGTTTTTGCCCCCCCCCCACTCTCAAACAGAGATTTGCGCCCCTGTTGCAGGTAATTTATGTAGAAAACGACACCAAAAATTTACCACCTAGATTAAAGGGAAACCAATATATGTTGCGGAAAACGTTTGACAGTGACTCGTATTTCCGTAAATTCAATACTTAGGTATCGTAACAAAGTTCAGATTTAGTGGCTTGAACTCCATGGTAAGATAAGCAATGGTGGGTATTTTAACATGTATACCATAAAGTTGATCGAATCATCGATCGAGTTAACGATGCAAAATTTTGTTTTCAAATGGCAACTGTCATCACTGAATATAAATTCCAAGTTTCAAAGTAAATTTAATTCGATAGAGTCAAAAGTCGTTTGGGAGAATGTATTTAACTTTATAGTTAAACTGAGACTCTTAGATTGGAGTCACTATCACGTTTACGCTATGAAGAAATAAATGCAAAACTTTCATGCACACGAACCATTGACTGTGATGAGAAAGCTGTCTTCTAACTCTATCAAATGTGTAAATTATAGGGCAGATAACCATACCAACCGCGTCGTCGAATGTTCCTTTCTAATTACCACGTAATTATTCTTTACATTTGTACTGGGAGGCTATTGCATTAAACATGACAAAACTGCCTAAACGCACCCTGTTTTGTAATCATGTACTGCAGTTTACACTGATAAATCAAAGAGAAAGCAGGTGGTATATATTGACAACTCCGTGTCTTTTATGCGTGTTAAATGCAAGTGATAGGAATCCTCAAAGCTTTTCCCTTACACTGTAAAAAATAATTAACACTTTTTGTAACAGATAATAAACGCGTCTTGGCTTTTATTTAACCGAAAAAACAATAAAATACTTAAGCAAATTAAACGTCTAAGACGCCAACTTAAACAAATTGACTCCACTTTAACGCCATCTCGTAAACACGTTTATGCGTTTATTTCGTGATTACTGCAAACATCAAGTTATTTTTAATAAAGAAAAATTAACATATCAAACATATAAATGTGTTTGCGGAGTGTACTCTAATTGACGTCATCATGTTTATCATGTGTTAATATTCGTTCAGTCATTTACTGTGCTTATCCCATAGAAATAAAAGTGCTTATCCCATAGAAATAGAAGTCTTACTTTTATTTCTATGGCTTATCCATTTTGTTGTTCGTTTTCTAATTCTTAAACGCCATAATGTGTTCATGAAGACGTCTCCTTTTACAGTGTACAGTAAATTGTGTCAACCCATATGTCTTATGTATTCACATAACTTGTAGAGTACGACCAGGGGCGACCCCACAGGGGGGCAGGGGAGGGCGACCGCCCCGTATCATTTGCAAGAAAAGGGGAAAGGAGAAGGAAAGAAGAAGGTGAAAAGAACTCTCAATGTAAAAGAGTGAAATTCACACTTCGACGATTGCCTACAGTGACCACTCTTTTTTCGAGTAGAAATCGACTGAAATTCCACTCTGTCCGGAGTGGTAGTTGACTCTAAAGAAGTGAAAATGCCACTCGATGGAGAGTGGGATTCCACTCGAAAAAGAGAGTGGTCACTGTGGTCAATCTTTTTGGTAGATTTTCTCTCTTTTACATTTAGAGAGAAGAAAAGGAGAAAACGAGAGAGAAGAAAGGAGGAAGCGAAAGAGAAAGAAGAAGAGAAGAGGAGGGGTGGGGTAGGCTTATATCCGCTACATACAATTAATCCAGAGCTTCCAGGAGACCCTATTCCGGTATCTGCGAGCCTTTAGATACCATTTAATAATGCACAAGCAAAATTTTCGTTATAGTTCAAGAATGTTTCTGTGGATTTACTGGGTAAAAACTTTTCCTGATTTTTTTGTAAAATTTTAAAATGATCCCAAAAGGCGTTTAAGCTATGGGTTTCTGTAGGGGGTAGGGTGAGGTGTGTTTTCGGCCGAGTGCTGGATCTATTGCAATCACTATCACAAATGGTTCTCAAACTAACAGAATTTTCCCAAATCCTTCGTAAACTATCAAAATTTTCGCGCGCTCCGCGTGCTTCAAACCTTACCTCAATATTGTTCTTATTGTCAATATCTCCCGGTAGCAACTCTCGGAGAGCCACAGCAACAAAAGTTGAAAGCTGTTTACGAATTCTCGGGTAAAAGACTGGCTTTGTGATTGGCATATATTTTTGTTGGGGAACTGGAATTGAAAGTTGTCTAGATGCAGAGCCTGAATACAGGTTTTGTCATGAAAATCTTACTTAATGAAAACTTTGGGCGAGCTTCGCGCTCATTCGTCACCGTTTGTACTCCATCTCCTGACCATTATTAAGGTAATAATACATGCAACTATTTTGATCGCAGCCCTTTCCGAAAAACAGAGGTACATCTCCATCCTCTGTAGGGGCCTCGAATCAGTATTGGATCTTTCAATCTAATTTGTAGCACGATGTGGAAGGTCGAAAGTACGTATTTGCCGTTATACATTTTTCAAAAATTTTTACAGAGCGCTTCTCACGCAACCATTATCGGTCTGGATGGTGATAGTTCATGCACTTACGAAAAAATGCATTCTGAAACGCGCTTGTTAGTCCTTCACCCCTTTTGCAATCAGGGAGGTAGGTCTAATATCACCTCCCTGCACCTATATCTCCCTTCCTTTCCCCATTCGTGGAAGCTGTTCTGGATTTTGGTACAAACTTAGTAAAAAAACATACGATAGTTGTAAAGTGCTCGGCGTCATACTCTATAGCATCACTTGTATGTCACGTAATAAGCATCATGTCAGTGTCCCACTTTATATAATCCACTTTATGTAATTAATCCAGAGCTTCCAGGAAGCCCTTTTATAATGCACAATGAAGCAAAGGAAAGTTTTCGTAATAGTCCAAGAATGTTTCGGTGGACTCCACGAACGTATTTTGCCTAAAACTTTTCCCGAACAGAAGGCAGTAAGTAGCCAAAAGGGGGTGGGGGGGCTTCAGGAGGTTTGTTGAAAACATACCCTTCTCTTACACAACATTCTCTCCTCTTTCACTAACCAAAAATTAGAATTCACTAATTTATGGACATTTTTCAGCCATGTATGATCAGTTCCAAAAATATCCCAAAGATAGCACCATTTTGCATCTAAGCAAACTTAAAGTAACATAAATTTCTTAACGGGGAGGGAGACACCCCTCTCCTTACCCTCCCCCAGGGCGGTACCTTTACGTCGTGACAGAGAAAGGATCCCTCACTGCTGTATACAATCACTGGGACGCATAAAAAGATGCAATTTAGGCAGACTTGGGGGGTTTAACTGACCGTGTCTATTTCAAGCCGATTTCGATGAAGTTCCAACCATAACGAATATTAAAAAGTAAACCTCTTTTCATATAAAAGAAAGAAATCGTACAAGACATTCTAAACTTATTCAGTGGAGTAAGTTTGGTTCAGGGTGCCAGTGGTGGAAGTATATTGGGATAGTCTAACCAAGCGTGTACATGATGCAGCAATGCAGCCTTGACCGTACGCAAGACTTATTTGGGGGGATAGTGGGGAAGGAAGTTATCGGAGGAGATATGTTGGGGCTTCCTGTAACACGAAAACTTTTGCCAAAAAGGCTTTTCATATCAGCAATGCGGCCAGGATTTTGTCAAGAGAGGGTCATTTACGAAATTTTGTGCATTTGAACATGGAACTCTTAGGGAGCATCGTTATTACAACGACGCAATTTGAGTTTTTCACATGAAACTGAATGTGCACTTAACAGACCACAATCATGAAAAATTGGGTAAAATTGTTTTAAATCGCCTGGAAACCCTCATCAGCATCTAACGTCTATCACCTATCTTCCCCTCCACCCAAAGCCCTCTTGGAAAATTATCCTGGACGGCTGGTTTTGTTTTTTTTTTTTTCAGACTGAGTACTCGAGGATATAGTTCAAAAAACAAAACCAGTCGTCCAGGATAATTTTTCAAGAGGGCTTTGGGTGGAGGGGAAGATGGGTGATAGATGTTAGATGCTGATGAGGGTTTCCAGGCGATTAAGAACAATTTTACCCCAGACGTCTTGAGGAAAAATTGCTTCCACGATGGACTCGCGCGAAGCGCGCCGAAAAACAGTTTATGACATTTTTAGCTGTATGAGTATGGACAAAATAAGGAAAATATCCCATTAGGCAGTGTTTCCTCCCCCCCCCTTTCTCTATATGCCTGCCCCACATTGCCTGAAATGGTACTTCCTGTGCCTTACAAGTTGAATCTAAACGATCTATTTCTTTAAAAGAAGATCGATGACTGCAGCAGGGCAACTTCATTAGAAAATTCATTTAAAAATTCATTCTAAGGCGGCTTTTTTGACACTATAGATATGAGGACTTATGGTCAGGTAGTCTAGAATTTTCTGGAGATTTTGATTTTTGTAAGGTTAAAAGCGTAATTCTGTGCTGATATCGAATGGATGAAGGTTTCCACTTCTGTTCCTAAGCCATTATAGCCATGCAAACAAAGTTTATGATGTGAAAATGGTGAACGGCCTGAGTACCATTTAACCTGTGTGGCCGGGGTTGTCTTCCCCGCCCCCATCACATAGTAGTTAAACCACAGCACGATCGCTCCTTATGACTCTAAAAAGACCATAGTTTCTGAGAATTTGCTGGAGATAAAACCCTGGAATATATCTTGAATTATTGTTGCTTGGTCCTACTTTGAACCATAATATTCCTCTACAAAAATCCATCAATATATGCGTGAATTGTCGTCCATAAGGCTTTAGATTATCATATCCATCCAAGTGCCACGTACGATTCGGTCCTCTACAGTAATGTCTTCTACGTCTAAATCGTAGTGCAGCCCTAGATGCTGCCCCTTCTGGATCTAATATACCCAAAAGAAGCCAGGTTGTCTCCTGAGATACCCTTAAGCCATGATGTACCGTCAATCTAAGCCACATCATTCTGTAACCCAGACACTGAACACTTCCATCAAGTTCCTGTTGCATAACACTAGCTAGGGTGCTACAGGATGTAGCTGACTATTATGGAAAAGGCCATATCTACTCAAGATCCTTCCTAGGTGACGCATGCTTATGGTTGGTTATATTATGGCGAAAGAGGGCAACTATCTCTCTTGCTTGATACCCATCAGAAAAGTAATTGGCAATCAATTCATCCCTTCTTATTTCATACAGGCTGGGACTTGATTATCTGAGGTAGGCAAACGTATGTAACCTGGGTGAAATGATTAAACAAAGCTTGTATGTACAAATTAATGTTAAAATTGGAAAATTAATATGACTTAAGGTTTCAATTGCTCAGGCCGTTTTTTCACTCCATGCAAGTCTTGCCGTCAAATTAATGTATATTTTATGCCGCCTAAACACTTAAGTCCCCATAATGTACTTAGACGTACGCAGCTGTTCTCGGATGGAGGAGCTGAACGTCTCAGACGGCCCTCCTGAGGTAGGGGTGTAAGGCGACAGGTTGCTCCCATCCCCATCATTTTTTTTAATATTTGAGGGTCATATGCAACAGTGCAATTTGAAGGTGGATGCTGAGGTTTGTACTTCCTTGAAGAAGATTTATTCAAAACGTTTAAAATTTCATTGAAAAGTTTGACAGATTTCGCAAAGTGGACAAAACGTGGGTGAGGTGCGGGTGTGTAGACGAAGCATACTTAAGTTCCTCGACATGTTGATAGGGGGCTTTAGTCCCACCCCACTCAACCCCCTGTCGTCTCCCTACGTCCATGTATAGAAATGAACGCAAGTGTCTTTGAACTAACCGTGACTTAAAAGCAGAACTAAATTAGCCTATTCTGCTTCCATTCAAAGAAACAAGAATTATTGTCGTTTTTTCAGGAGCTGTGGCTACAAAATCAGTTTTGAACTTTGTATCCTTGCTGAAAATACAATAGGTCTGCCGATAAAAAAATGAATCCAAAGAGCTGCAACTTTCATCTCTTAAACGCTTTGATGTTATCAGGTATGCGCATTTGCAGCAATGTTGTTACATGCATGCATATCATTTATTGTTCAAGTTCATTAGTTCAATGCACAAATTACATATAGACCTGCATCTTCATCGGATCTTAGGCGGTGTCAGTGCTTGGGAATTTCCCGGAGATTTTTGCAATTTTCGGCTTAGTATGGGAACTTGGGATTGGACCGAATATCTTGGGAATTTTGGACATTGCGGGACTTAGCTCGAATAGCTTGCTTATTCGATATTTTTTAATATTATTTTGGCGAGTGAAAATGAACTGGTAAAAAATTGGTATCTGTTACAAAGCAGTTTGATTAATTTCTAAAATCCGAGCTACCGAAGTAAAAGGGCAAGTACCAAACAATCCCACCAAGAAGTTCTGCCCCTGAAGTGAGAGACACCATGAAATTAAAAATGACCAATGTTGGTTGGTCGGTGGTCATTCTGATCAATGTTGCCTGAATTAAAAAGGAGAGTCGGAATAGGGGACAGTAGATAACATACAGGTTAGGTTAGATGAGGTTTAACGTCCCAGTTTCCAACCAATTGGTTCAAGTCGAGACGACCACGGCCTTTTTTCCAGTTGTGGCTCACTGGCTTGTTTTCCCTACTCCATTGTTTATGCTGAGCACCAAGCACAAAGGCAGTAGGTTCCATTTTTAAAGTCTTTGGTATGACCCGGCCAGGATTTGAACCCTAGACCTTCCGGCTGCAAAGAAAACATACAAGTGTGATTTATCTCGTCCTGTATTGTTATTGTTTGTTTGGTACTCTTAAGGAACATTACAGTTAAACGAGGTCGTGTCAGATCCAACCGAAATTACTGATACTGAGATAATATTTCTTTCACATGATTAAGTGAATACTATAAATATTTCCAAGTAATACCAGTTTAGTGTTTATAAATTGACTGTGGAAGATCTTATGAAATCTGAGAAAAGAACCCGCTGGCAGCACCTCCTGCTCTTCCCTGCCCTGTATTTCTAGATTTGCTTGCTTACAGTGTTTAGTACTATACTACAATGTTGTCCAGGTTTCTCCGTCTACTGTTTAAAATCATGCCACTAGAATTCAATAGGCTGGTTTAGCCAAAGTTCCCCGGGAAAAGGCCATTTTCCCAAGTGAAAAATATAGACGTCTTATGTCATCTGATGGCTAAATCCTCCTACTGAATTCTAGCCTCATGTTTCTCATGTTTACACCATGATTAAGGATACAAGAAAGCTAAAAACTGGCTTTAAACACCTTCAACTTCTCATGACCTTTTACCCATGAAGTCATCAGGCACGCATGCACAACGTACAATAAGCGCACGGAAAGACTTCAAATGGGGAGGGGGAATGTTGGGTCAGTTTTGGTCGAAACTTAAGTGTATGTTTGATATCCTGGAAAATAGTAAATTTTCCACCGAATGGGGGTTTGCCGCATCCCCCAGTCCCATTATCCTCCGTTTCATATAAAGTCATACACCCACAAATCTTGCCGTACAATGATATTGATGTTTAAGAGGAGTTTGCAATACACTGTTGTGCTCACACGTGGCGCACTTACAGCACATTCGTTTCTAGAAAGTAAAAACCAGGGGCGTAGCTAGGATGAAGTTTTTAGGGAGGCCTATAGGTATCAAATAGGGGTCACGCTATTGATCGTCGTCTTGGGAAGGAATCTAAGGGGAGGGTGTCCCCTCCTCTTTGAGAAAGTTTGAATGGTTAGGTGTCCTTGGATGTACGCTGGTGCTGGTGCCGAATTTATGTTCCAAAATTATGAAGCGAAATCTGATAGACTGAAAACACTCAACAGAAGAAATATCACCATTGTAACGACTCCAAAGTTCTGCAAAACACCTTAAAATCTCCGTAAAATAGTAAAATCGACAACCGAAAGATAATGATATAATTTAGGCCTACGGGTAAATGTGTTAAACTCCCGCCCTTGCTTATTCTGATAACAAGGTTTTCGGATATCAAAATGTCAATAATTTTCAGTGAAGATATTAATACATTGAGAACCTGTAGAAATATACTATCCAAAAATATTGAGATCATAAGATCTCGGATGTCACTAAATTAATATCCTGCAGTGAGGATATTCAGATGTTAAGATCCTGTAATTTATATTCTTTAGTTTACACTAAAACATCGAGATGACAAGATGCTGGATGTCAATATCTCAATATCTTTCATTAAAAATGTTTACTTATTTCGAGATCCTGTAATTGAATATTTTAATATCTTATGCTTAACTGTTGCGATAGAATATGTTTGAAGTCAGTATCTCAACATCGTTCAGAGAAGATGTTATGCTGTTGATATCCTGTACTTTAATAGGTCATTATTTTACACTAAGACATTGAGATAACACTATATTGGCTTTCAATACCTCAATATCGTCCAGTGAAGATATTAAAATATTGAGATTCTGTAATGTTGTCTTTCAATATTTTACGCTAAAATATTGAAATAAAGAGATGTTGGATGTCAGTATCTCTATATTCTTCAGTAAGACATTAAAATATTGAAATTTTGTAATGTCATCTTATTTCACTATTTTACTCTAAAATATTGAAAAAACGATATAATGGATGTCAACATACCAATATCCTTCAGTAAAGATGTTAAGATATTGAGATCCTGTATTATGGTGTTATAATATTTCAATATTTTACACTAAAATATTGACATAGAAAGATTTCGAATGTCAACTTCTTAATCTGCAAAAAGTCCAGAAACTCACATAGCCTATCTTAACAACCGCATGCATGACACCTTAAAAGCTCCGTAGGAAAGGTTGTACGTACGCAAAATGAAGTTATATTTAATTGTTATCCATTTTCAAGTGTTAGTGTTGCAAGTTCGCACAATGTGTCAAGTATCAATGCCCGCAAGATGTGCATGCTCTAACACTGGATACATAGCCTACACCAAAAGCTACATGCACGTTAATGCATGATGGCGATTCCGAAGCAGGGCGGTATCGTTGGTCGTGTCAAACAAAGCCTCGGTTGTCACAAATCGCATACCTCCAAAGATGTGAAGTTAGATTCGGAATATAGGCCTATTAAATGTGTTTTTGTTGGTGACGGGTAAGTAAGCTGTCTTTAGAGAGTTTTCATAACGATGACCTCTCAGGGGGCCTGCACAGCCAAATTTTCACACTGCAGCGTTTGCGCTGCACGTCTTTACATAATGCAACTTAGCCATGGGATTTAGGCACAAATACCTGCGCAACTCGCACCTCAAATCTGTATGTCACTGTCAATAGCATCAGTTCCAGTTAAAAAGTGGTAGGACCAGTGTTGCCACTCAACGAAAACGAAAAACCCCAGATTAGAGTCCTAAAAAAACCCAGATTGCCAAATAAAAACCCAGATCAGCTATAACTTCTGTAAAGTCCGACAAAAGACGTAATTGCAGGATGCATTACCTTTACATGATGGATAAAATCAAAGGTAAACGGGCGGGTTTTTATTGCGGCGGAAAAAATGCAATTTTCTTTTCTATTTTTTTTTTTTTTTTTTGCCGTGGTGTTTAGCTGAATAGGAGAAGTCCTGTTGTGTGGATCAGCTGCATATTGAGGGAAAGTCACGAATATTTTGGGGTGCGTGCGTGTATAAATTCATAACGTAAGGTTAAATAAAACAAGGCCGCAAGGAGGCTGGCTATTAAGTCCCCGTAAGATGCCTTGGAGACCAAACCCCTTATCAAAAACAGCCAACCAGACCAACATCAAGCGAGTCCAGTAAAATCAGAAACTTGTCAGTGTTGAACTGCAAGTTCTTCCATGATTGTGGTAGAATCATCTAATTTTACTGGCTTGCTTGGTGTTGGTCTGGTACTCTGGTTGACTGTTTTTGGTAAGGAGCGTGGTTAACTTGGCAGAGTTGTCCACTCATTCGGACAATTCTACGAGAGAACGGAACTTCCTAGTATATTAAACCTTACAAAACAATTGGCAAGCTTCATAACCATGACCTCGAACCCGAGAATCACCCTGAAGCTTTAAGTGGCTATACAAGATGACAAAGATTCATTTTCAGAGACAAATTTGTAAACCTGGAGCAAGTTCACCCTTATCCTTAACTCGCAATCATCAACAGTTGAATGGACTGTTGAACTGACAGGAAGCCGATAGGCCACTACATTGCAGCTAGGGATGCATTGTAGGCTGCTGTAAGTCGGCTTCTCAATAAGGTTCTTTTTCTATAGCTCTTAGGTGTTGGCCTGAAGTTACCAAAAATACAGGCATATAATTCATCTGTACTGGTAGCCGCATGTTTTATCCAACATCCATCCCCTACCCTCAGAGTCAGAATCACGGGCACATGGACTTGACCTGTACTGTTCCAGGGCAGCATATATTAAAGTGCAACCAATCACCGTATCGGCATCTTAGGTCCTACAAGTTTATACCGTGGTTTCAAAAATGTGTATCGTCTTTTGATAGAAGTGCGCATACATTTACCCAATGTAGAATAGATACGGAAGTACGGTACCCCTTGACCGGGGCGGTGTGTTACGTTACATGCCTTGCACATTCTTCAACACGCAGCCCTGCTCGAGGTCATGAATACGAAATATGAACTGAGAAACTGTCTTCCTCTTCCAGAATTAGGCCTTTTCAGTATATTTCAGATGTTTTACGAATGTTTATTCACATGAAACTTGTGAAATGCAATGAAATGTTCGAGTTTCAACTACAAACTGTAAAAAACCCCAGATTTGTACCTTTCTGAAAAAAATAAACCCAGAAACCCAGATGAACCTAAAAAAGCATAGATCTAGTGAAAAAAAACCTAGGAGTGGCAACACTGGGTAGGACATAAATGATAGAACAGGAAACATACTGAAGCCGAATGACCTATTGAATTTCGACCCTCAGAAATAGGGGGCTGACGCCTCCCCAACCCACCTAAGTAATTGCCGCCTATACGGTTGCCATCGACCATGAAACAAACGTGGTCAAACTGAAAATGGCTTCACAGGCGACAGGACAGTTTGCAAATTATAATTAAGCACAATTTATCAGACAAAAATGACGGAGCCCAGGAACAGCAAGTTCTTGGAACCACCGTACAGGGGCGACGTCAGATAGGCATGAGGGTAGGATACATCCTAGGGGCGGATCTAGGGTTTTTCGTTGGGGGGGCGCGCTGATCGTCGATCATCTGCCCGAACGAATATCTAAGCGGAGCGCCACCATCGGTTGGCGCGGAGTGCACAGAAAATTTTGAAAAATCGCGACCCCTCAGATAGCCGGAAATGGCATTTCCCAGGCTTGTAAGTAGAACCTAAGCAGTCGTTACTTTGAGCTTTTGTTTGCCAAAAAAATGTTCCCTTCAATTAAAAGTGAGAAAATTGCAAAAACTTGCTTCATGAACTAAACCAAAATTTACTTGATCTTGATTTAAGCTAAGATCACTCTTTAAACACTTTTGATGAAATATCTTTCCAAAAATATGTCGTAATGTTATAGGTACGGACAAAGTGGTCTAAAGATAAGGGGGATCCTCACACAAGGTACAGAGAGGAGAATCTTTCCTTCTTAATTTTGAATAAAAATTCGTTACAACCTATAATTTTATGAACGTAAAAAAAAAACTGAAAGAATTGAATTTTGGGGTCTCCAACAGCTTCAAAGACGATGGTGAAAATATCTGACCAAGAATGCGATGCACTGCTGTAACATGGGCAGATCCAGGATTTCTGAAAAAGGGGGGGGGGCGAAGTTGTTCGACCTGTGATTGACGGCACTATGACTATACCATCTAAGCGGAGCGCCACCATCGGTTGGCGCGGAGCGTACAAGAAAATTTTTGACAAACTAGACCTCCCAGATCGCCGGAAATAGCACTTCCCATGCCTTACTTTTGCATTTTCTGCTTCATATAATTTCATGTCTCAACTCTCAAAACATTAATTTTTCCCCAAGTTATTAACAGAAGACAGTTATCATAGGCACAGTGCCTTACTACAATGCATCCTGTTCAAGGGGTCTAATCAGATCTTTAGTAGTCATGTTCTAACTTGGTGAATATTGAGGGACTTCCTTGGAAAATTTTTGACCCATATCTTAGTTCGACTTGATGCCAGGACCCAGGTACCTTGCATTGACATGTGGGCGTAAGTGTACGTTATATCACGTGCATGTTCCCCTCTGCCTAATTTCTTGTTTTGCGTGGACCCAAAATGCACGAGACCTGGCAGCCCTGTCATTGTTTTGGGGGTACGTCCAGGCAGTGTAATCATGGTATTATTGTAGGCCTTACATAGTATCAAAACTGAATGACCGAATTGTAATGATTCCGACCACTATATTTCTAAATAAAATTTTGTTGGTGACGTGCACTGTTGGCCAATCTTAATGTCTTTCAATGAAAAATCAAGGGATTAATTAACTGACAGAGCAGCATTTGGCCATTTAGTTCAGCATTTGGCCATAGTCATTGATTATGGTTATACTTGTTGATTGCTGATTTTTACTCAAATTATAATTCCTCATTTTTCACCTTAGGAATTTATTTATGAAAGGACGTCCCCCTCACTGAAAATTTTAGGGAGGAACGTGTCCCCCCCCCCTCCCGTTCCCCCGCTTTCGCCGCCTATGCGTAGCATACCAGAAAATTTGGGTAAAAGCACATCCCAGATAGCCGGAAAAGACACTTTTAAGGCCTTGAAATTTGCATGATTTTCCATTTTAATTCTCTTTGCAGTGGCGTAGCTAGGATTTTTTGTTTGGGTGGGGGGGGGGCTCCCATTTACTATCTAAGCGGAGCGCCACCATGAGTTGGCGCGGAGCGTACCAAGAAAATTTGAGGTTTTAATAGATCCCAGATGGCCGGAAATGGCACTTGCCAGGCTTCATAGCAGCCATCAAGAAGTGCAATTTTGTGAACAAAATGTAAAGTTTGATTTTTTTTTATTACTACATTTCTGTGAGGACGGATTAGTTCAGCTAGTTTGGACTTTTTTTGTCCAAGGTTTGCAAGTTTGAATCCAGTTTTACTCAGTGGCGTACCCAGGATGTCTTTCACGGGAGGCATACAGTACATTGTGTGATCGCCGGCCTAGGGGAGGGGTCTAAGGGGAGGGGGTGTCCCCCTCCCCTTTGAAAATTTTTGAAAAATTAGGTGTCATTTCATGCAGTCTGGTGGCACATATGCTACCTTTTGAAGTAAAATTTGTGTTAAAAAAATTTACGTATTTTTAGGAACTACACAAAAATCGGCATCAGTGAAAGGGGGGGGGGATGGCCCAATGGCCTCTCCCAGTGTACGCCACTGCCTTTACTATCTAAGCGGAGCGCCACCATAGGTTGGCGCGGAGCGTTCCAAGAAAATTTGAGGTTTTAATACATCCCAGATGGCCGGAAATGGCACTTGCCAGGCTTGATAGCAGCCCATCCCAACTGATGCGCACTGTCTCGTAAGGTATTTTTCGATTGGCTGATGGTATTGTATCGGTATTGTACCGTATTGATTCTGTCCAATCATGTGCAGTAAGATAGCATGCGTGTGAACGTCCCAGTCGACGTTCAAACTGATCTGATGTGCGCTATGACTCTCATGCTTCGAGGTTGCTAATTGCAGCTTCATTCTCTATCACTCCACTCTCTCTGTCTCTTCTCCTTTCCGTTTTTTTTTTCTCTCTTTTTTCCGTTTCATTTTTTTTTTTTTTTTTTTTTTTGCATTTTCAAAAAGGGGGGGGCCGGGGCCGGGTCGGCCCCCCTAGATTCGCCCCTGTGTAAGATTCATATTTGAGATCGCAGTAGCTTTAAAGTCTTTGCTTGATGAAATATACCACTTTATTGTCCTGTGCATGAGAGATAAACATTGTTAAACGCTTTGCGTTATCATTAATTTCATTAGTGGCATGCAGATTCAGTCTCCACTCCCTCGGGAGAGAAGAATTTTTCCATAATACAATGTAAAAGGAAAAATACTAGTAAAATTACATTTATGGCAGAAATCATTCTAAATAAGCACTCAGTCGACTCTCTCATTGAAAAAATTACTTTGTAAGTTTTAGTGACCATGAGAGCTCTGGCATAGATAAGTTTATTGTCAATTTTAATAAGAATTATTCAAAATATATTGATTAGCATACACATCAGGAGGGCGTAAAATAAGATCAAGTGCAACAGACATCATAAATACTTGTTTTCAATGATAACATATTCATTGGGAAGGTTACATTCAAACACATATATTCCGCCATATTTCTTGAGCTTACTATCAAACAAAACTTTCCAAAAAGCAAAGCCATCCTGAAAATAATTTTTCCCTCATTTACACTTTAAGCTATAAGCAAAAGAGCATAATTCGACCTTCCCTAAACCACCTTCACATTTTGCACATATTAGAACAGAACGTTTCCCCTAATTGTCTGGTTGTGTGACCAAATAAATTTATATAAAATACTCTCTAGTTCATGAAAAACTCCACATCTGATGAACCCAAATAGCAGAAAAAGTTTAGTGTTCTCAATTAAGCGTGGTCCGAAATAGGGTTGAGACCTTCGATATCACTCTATTGACATTTTATCGGAAAACTTGAAACTGTGTGCTCTAAATTGCTATTAGTTTGTAACAATTATAATTACATAGTTTGAAAATTATAAGATAATACAACATTATGTAGAAACAAGTAGGCTAAATGATCTATTTAGTGAAAGTAAAAAATAAGCTTTGGAAAATTTTAGGGGGGGGGCGCGCCGGGTGCGCCCCGGCCTAAATCCGCCACTGCATCCCCAAGTTATATATCCCCTTCCCGTCTGCTCCTGTACAAAGGTGCACAGTTCACATGAGCAATGGGCACTTACACACACACACCCAAAAGTGTTTTCCCTTCGACTTGCCACCCCCCCCCCTCCCTCTTACTTTTAAAAACTGTGGTTTCACTCTCTAGTGGCGGTTTTCCATTTAAATCAGCTCTGGATTTTTATTGAGTGGCATTTTACGAGATTCGCGTTTACTTGGTAAGGGAATACAAACTGGCAATGGGGGATTTAAGATAAAGAAAAGGAGAAAAAGAAAGAGGGGACAAAGAACTCTTTTAGAATGAAATAGCCCACTTAATTTATGTGATTTGATACTAGATAATTGTAGGTTTTTTAATGTCCAAAGCTGAGGAATTCAGGTTTCTTTGTTCTCAACCCGACAGTAAGTCTTCATGGGGGTGGGGGGGGGGGTGGGGGGCGTGAGCACTTTTGCCAGAAAGCTCGTGCCCTCAAAAATAGCATAGGCTACATTTTCCTCACAAAATGGTAAAGTTTGTGTCAAAATGGAGGGCTGCACCCTACCCTACCCCTCTTTTCCGCCTCGTAGGCCTATATGTTTGCCGATATTCGTCCGCACCTTGCACGAGTGTCAAAAGGTGCGTGGATGGCGATGATTGTCTACAACAGCGATTCTCAAGTTGTTTTGGGCCGCGTGCCACTTTTCTTGACTTTTCGCCTTAAATTTATTGTAATATAGCCAGGACTTTGTTATCTTATTTGGGGGATTCGAGGGCCATATTTATCCACGTCCGAGGCCGCAAATGGCAAGTGGACCACTACTTAAGAACCCAGGGCATACAGGTATATAGGGTGAGTAACAAGCGGTTAGTTGCTAATGTATAGGAACTTTTGCTGTTTCCCTAGGGAAGAAAACATCATAGCTGGGAGGAAAACGTTACCAGAAAGCTATATGCAAACCTGATAAGTAGCCGACTTGAATTATGACGCTGAAGGAGTGTAGGTTTTATTTGAAGACCGCCTAACAGAGCAGGCGTCAAACTGAAATTCGAGTTTGTTCTAAAAAGTGTGCGAAAGAACGGTAGTAAATTTCATGTAAAGAAGTTGCATATAAGGAGCTCTAAAGTTTACTTGGTTTCACGGGCCGACATCGTTCCTAGCCCTCCTCAAAATGTGAAACCCAAGCGTACCCAGTGGCGCCGCCAGGCTTTGGTGATTGGGGGGGGGGGGCACAATAGATGATGTCGTAATGGCACTTCAGTTAACCTCCCAAGTCTGCGCAAAATGCTTTTTTTTTCGTGCGCTCCCTACGTTCGTATACACAGTGGGGATCCTTCCTTTGTCAGCTGTCACTGCGCTAAGGTGCCGTCCTGGGGGAGGGGGTCCCCTTCCCCTTTTAGAAATTTTTTGTTTATTTAAAGTTGCTTAGATGCAAAATGGTGCTATCTTTGTGATATTTTTGGAGCTGATCACATACCTGTTTGGCTGGAAAATGTCCATAGTTTAGTGAATTCTAATTTTTCCGACTGGCTGGATGTTTTTTCCAACTGAGTGGCGAAGCTTAAATATTCGTTTTTTATGCGCCCTGCGTTTCGAATACAGCAGTGAGGATCTTCCCTTTGTCACTACATGCCGTCCTGGGGGACGGGTCTAAGGGGAGGAGGTGTCATAACAATGAATATACACCTTGATAAAGTATAGGCCTAACGCTCAGTGCAGAGGTAATACTTCCGCCTCGCTGAGTCATTGATCAAAACAATGAATGTTGTCGTTTCGTACTTGTCGTGGAATGTCTGCCGCTTGCGTTGCAAATTGTGGTGCAACCTCAGTGCCAGCAATTTCAATGTGACTGTTCTGTATTTTCTTCTTCGAGAAAAACAATTCCAATAAATTTTTAAAGAGAAATATAGGAAAAAAAAATCGTATGGTCACTTAGAAGTCCCGGATGACTCCAATCACTCAGTTCGTGGGATCATGAGAATTAATCGAAAATTCCACAATTGAACGAATATTTGATTCGGCAATACACGTGCATGTTTTTCACTTCCACGAGAATTTCTCAATCCATGCGTAAACCTTTTTTTAGTTCCTAAAAATTCTTAAATTTGTTAACACAAATTTTACATCAAAAGGTAGCGTAGTAGGCGCCAGATTGCATGTAAGGACACTCAATATTTCAAAAACTTTCAAAGGGGAGGGTGACCCCTCCCCCACACCGGCAATCACACAACATATTTATATGTCCTCCCCCTCCGTGAATTAGTTAGTTAGTTAGTTAGATAATATTTAACGACACACCAACACCAATGTGTTATATAGTGTCAACTAGATAAATTCGTTTCACGTCCTCCCCTTTAGTCGCCTCTTACGACAGGCGGGGAATACCGTGGGCATATTCTACAACCCCCAGCCTACAGGGGGCTCCCCCTCCGTGAGAGAAATCCTGGGTACGCAGTGGCGGATTTAGGCGGGGGCGCACCCGGCGCCCCCCCTAAAATTTTCCAAAGCTTATTTTTTACTTTCACTAAATAGATCATTTAGCCTACTTGTTTCTACATAATGTTGTATTATCTTATAATTTTCAAACTATGTAATTATAATTGTTACAAACTAATAGCAATTTAGAGCACACAGTTTCAAGTTTTCCGATAAAATGTCAATAGAGTGATATCGAAGGTCTCAACCCTATTTCGGACCACGCTTAATTGAGAACACTAAACTTTTTCTGCTATTTGGGTTCATCAGATGTGGAGTTTTTCATGAACTAGAGAGTATTTTATATAGATTTATTTGGTCACACAACCAGACAATTAGGGGAAACGTTCTGTTCTAATATGTGCAAAATGTGAAGGTGGTTTAGGGAAGGTCGAATTATGCTCTTTTGCTTATAGCTTAAAGTGTAAATGAGGGAAAAATTATTTTCAGGATGGCTTTGCTTTTTGGAAAGTTTTGTTTGATAGTAAGCTCAAGAAATATGGCGGAATATATGTGTTTGAATGTAACCTTTCCAATGAATATGTTATCATTGAAAACAAGTATTTATGATGTCTGTTGCACTTGATCTTATTTTACGCCCTCCTGATGTGTATGCTAATCAATATATTTTGAATAATTCTTATTAAAATTGACAATAAACTTATCTATGCCAGAGCTCTCATGGTCACTAAAACTTACAAAGTAATTTTTTTAATGAGAGAGTCGACTGAGTGCTTATTTAGAATGATTTCTGCCATAAATGTAATTTTACTAGTATTTTTCCTTTTACATTGTATTATGGAAAAATTCTTCTCTCCCGAGGGAGTGGAGACTGAATCTGCATGCCACTAATGAAATTAATGATAACGCAAAGCGTTTAACAATGTTTATCTCTCATGCACAGGACAATAAAGTGGTGTATTTCATCAAGCAAAAGACTTTAAAGCTACTGCGATCTCAAATATGAATCTTACACAGGGGCGGATCTAGGGGGGCCGACCCGGCCCCGGCCCCCCCTTTTTTAAAATGCAAAAAAAAAAAAAAAATGAAAGGGAAAAAAGAGAGAAAAAAAAACGGAAAGGAGAAGAGACAGAGAGAGTGGAGTGATAGAGAATGAAGCTGCAATTAGCAACCTCGAAGCATGAGAGTCATAGCGCACAGCAGATCAGTTTGAACGTCGACTGGGACGTTCACACGCATGCTATCTTACTGCACATGATTGGACAGAATCAATACGGTACAATACCGATACAATACCATCAGCCAATCGAAAAATACCTTACGAGACAGTGCGCATCAGTTGGGATGGGCTGCTATCAAGCCTGGCAAGTGCCATTTCCGGCCATCTGGGATGTATTAAAACCTCAAATTTTCTTGGAACGCTCCGCGCCAACCTATGGTGGCGCTCCGCTTAGATAGTAAAGGCAGTGGCGTACACTGGGAGAGGCCATTGGGCCATCCCCCCCCCCCCTTCACTGATGCCGATTTTTGTATAGTTCCTAAAAATACGTAAATTTTTTTAACACAAATTTCACTTCAAAATATGTGCCACCAGACTGCATGAAATGACATCTAATTTTTCAAAAATTTTCAAAGGGGAGGGGGACACCCCCCTTAGACCCCTCCCCCAGGCCGGCGATCACACAATGTACTGTATACCTCCCGTGAAAGAAATCCTGGGTACGCCACTGAGTAAAACTGGATTCAAACTTGCAAACCTTGGAAAAAAAGTCAAAACTAGCTGAGCTAATCCGTCCTCACAGAAATGTAGTAATAAAAAAAATCAAACTTTACATTTTGTTCACAAAATTGCACTTCTTGATGGCTGCTATGAAGCCTGGCAAGTGCCATTTCCGGCGATCTGGGATCTATTAAAACCTCAAATTTTCTTGGTACGCTCCGCGCCAACTCATGGTGGCGCTCCGCTTAGATAGTAAATGGGAGCCCCCCCCCCCCCCCACCCAAACAAAAAATCCTAGCTACGCCACTGCAAAGAGAATTAAAATGGAAAATCATGCAAATTTTAAGGCCTTAAAAGTGTCTTTTCCGGCTATCTGGGATGTGCTTTTACCCAAATTTTCTGGTATGCTACGCATAGGCGGCGGAAGCGGGGGAACGGGAGGGGGGGGGACACGTTCCTCCCTAAAATTTTCAGTGAGGGGGACGTCCTTTCATAAATAAATTCCTAAGGTGAAAAATGAGGAATTATAATTTGAGTAAAAAGCAGCAATCAACAAGTATAACCATAATCAATGACTATGGCCAAATGCTGAACTAAATGGCCAAATGCTGCTCTGTCAGTTAATTAATCCCTTGATTTTTCTCTGAAAGACATTAAGATTGGCCAACAGTGCACGTCACCAACAAAATTTTATTTAGAAATATAGTGGTCGGAATCATTACAATTCGGTCATTCAGTTTTGATACTATGTAAGGCCTACAATAATACCATGATTACACTGCCTGGACGTACCCCCAAAACAATGACAGGGCTGCCAGGTCTCGTGCATTTTGGGTCCACGCAAAACAAGAAATTAGGCAGAGGGGAACATGCACGTGATATAACGTACACTTACGCCCACATGTCAATGCAAGGTACCTGGGTCCTGGCATCAAGTCGAACTAAGATATGGGTCAAAAATTTTCCAAGGAAGTCCCTCAATATTCACCAAGTTAGAACATGACTACTAAAGATCTGATTAGACCCCTTGAACAGGATGCATTGTAGTAAGGCACTGTGCCTATGATAACTGTCTTCTGTTAATAACTTGGGGAAAAATTAATGTTTTGAGAGTTGAGACATGAAATTATATGAAGCAGAAAATGCAAAAGTGCTATTTCCGGCTATCTGGGAGGTCTTGTTTTTCAAAATTTTTCTTGTACGCTCCGCGCCAACCGATGGTGGCGCTCCGCTTAGATGGTATAGTCATAGTGCCGTAAATCACCGGTCTAACAACTTCGCCCCCCCCCCCCCCTTTTTCAGAAATCCTGGATCCGCCCATGTTACAGCAGTGCATCGCATTCTTGGTCAGATATTTTCACCATCGTCTTTGAAGCTGTTGGAGACCCCAAAATTCAATTCTTTCAGTTTTTTTTTACGTTCATAAAATTATAGGTTGTAACGAATTTTTATTCAAAATTAAGAAGGAAAGATTCTCCTCTCTGTACCTTGTGTGAGGATCCCCCTTATCTTTAGACCACTTTGTCCGTACCTATAACATTACGACGTATTTTGGGAAAGATATTTCATCAAAAGTGTTTAAAGAGTGATCTTAGCTTAAATCAAGATCAAGTAAATTTTGGTTTAGTTCATGAAGCAAGTTTTTGCAATTTTCTCACTTTTAATTGAAGGGAACATTTTTTTGGCAAACAAAAGCTCAAAGTAACGACTGCTTAGGTTCTACTTACAAGCCTGGGAAATGCCATTTCCGGCTATCTGAGGGGTCGCGATTTTTCAAAATTTTCTGTACGCTCTGCGCCAACCGATGGTGGCGCTCCGCTTAGATATTCGTTCGGGCAGATGATCGACGATCAGCGCGCCCCCCCTAACGAAAAATCCTAGATCCGCCCCTGGTACGCCACTGGGTGAAGCATGGTCTTGACATTGTGCGGTTCATATTCCCTGCAAACTTATGCATCCGCCACTGTCTAGTCGTGCCCCCCCCCATCGAACTGATGTGCCTCCCTTGTGCCCCTCCCCCGAAAGAAAAGTCTGGTGACGCCACTGCTCATGCAAGAATTACGTTCAAACGGCATAACATGAATATGCTTAACACTTACAACAGCTTGAAGATAGTATCAGTTGAAGGTCTGACTAGTTTCTTCTCATCTCGGAAATCTGCATGCGCACCACATTGCCGAAATTTACCAGCAAAAGTATCATTTTGCAATTCCGTTCACGCCACTTTTTTAGGAGTCTCAAACTGTGATAAACTTGACTATGGTGATCAGTCGGTGCCAGACAACCGTAGCCATGTTAATAACACTTAAAAACCTTGAAATTTTTGTTGTTTTCATTTTCACAGAACAGTGGGAAAAGGCACTTTGTTGCGGAGATTCACGGAGGGCAAATACATTGACATACATGATGCCACTGTGTAAGTATTGTAGTTAGTATTATAGTATTGTAGTACCTGTAGTCATAAGCGGATAATCCCCAGGTTGGGGGGATATTTATCCCCCACCTTTTTCCTTGCCGAAAGCAAAATCAATCTATGCAATCACGATGGTGTGTGTATGCGTGTGTATGTGCGTGTGTGTGTCAGCGGCGTAGCTACTGGGGAGCCTGGGGGTCTAGGCCCCCAGATATTCATCAGCCCCCCCCCAAATTTTTGTGTCCTAATAAAATGTGTAAGGATTAAGAAAAAAATGTTTGAACGAAAATACTGAGTTTGAAGTACTTCCTTCAAAAAATAAATAAAATGTGTAAGAATTAAGAAAAAGTGTGTGAAAAACACATTTTGCGCACGTATGCAATCAAATTACAACTTTAAAATGCCTACTTTCACTAAATTAGGTATATTATCTGCACAGTCATTGTCTGCATAGTTTGCATATAATTCACTTGGACGATGAAACGAACGTCCCGACGACAAATTCGGATGTAACATTGTCAGGTTTAGATCCTTTCTGCCTTTCGGATGGCTGGTTGATTTACTGAAAACATGGCAACCATACACTGAAGACCATTCTTACACGACCATTCCTATACGGTATCATACACAAAATATGCCGTACGGTGAGGTACTGCGTTCGAATAACTCTTCTATCCTTAACAAGCATATGTCGTGTCTCTCTCCTTGCCCATGACAAGTGCACTGTAGAACGATTGTTTTCAACAAGTCCTCTTTTAGTAGTTCGCATTGGCGTCACGGTCCGGACGGATTTGTAAATGCCAACAATATTGGCTTGGCATTTACAAATCCGTCCGGACCGTGACGCAAGTGCGAACTATTAAAAAGAGGACTTGTCGAAAACAATCTTTAAGGTCCGGATTTCTTGTGTTTTCCACATGATCCCACTTCTTCTTTGCGGGTTAAATAGTTTGAAAGATTTACTGGGATAGGATGGTATTGTAGGTCTGACCAAGTAATATACCGATGACTTGAGTCCGTGAACAAATACAGCACCATTTTGCATCTAGAAATCATCGAAAACCGGAAAAATTTCCAAAGGGAAGGCGACACCCTTAGACCCCTACATCAGGACAGTGATCTATGTCCTCCTTGCTAGAAAATAAATACGGTAACCCTAGGTTGGAGACAAATGGTATGATCTAGGGGACATGTAATTGAGTAGTGAACATGTAGCCTATGGATAGGGTGATGGACAAATGTAACAGAGATATACTAGAAGGTGAATATGGGAGAATTGCAGGCAGAATAAATGAAAAGGGATGCATAATTCAGTATGATTCTTGTATTATCTCAGCTCATATGATATCCACGGCCGTACACAGCAGGGGTTGGGCAATTACCCCCAGAAATTTTCAAAGTGCACCGTTTCCATCTTTGAGAATAGACAGAGAAAACGCAGTAAAAATATATGAAATAGCTGTGATCGTAATGATAGAACTTAAACAATTTCAAATAGTCTGATCAATATTTTCATGCCTATATCTGTACACATCACCAATCATTTACAGCTCTATTAGGATGTACTTCTAGCCTACTTTTCTAAAATTCTGGCGCTACGCGCGATTATGCAAAGCTACAATGTTGCTGTTGTTGCTATAGGTAGCTTCGATCATCAATGGCTTAAAAACATGCCAGTTTAGTCATAAAAACGTTTTATAACCAATAACACTCCCCCTCCTCCCTTAGACCCTCTCCCACAACGGAGTTCAATGGCTGAGGTCATGCTTCACATCACATGCCTATCCACCACGCTCTCAAAAATGACTTTTGTCGCACATAGGCACAACTACTTTTCGTTTTCCTTTTAAAGCTGAAATCCCTCAAATATTGCACCATTTGCTATCTATACGTCTTCCTGAAATTACAAATTTTCGCCAAGGGCATAGGCGTACGAGGCGGGGGGTCTGGAGGCCGCAGCCCTCCCAGAGCAGGGAAAATGCTTATTTCAGGGCACTGACACTTGTATTTTCAGGGCAAGGTTGCAGTGCAGTGGGCAGTGCGGCGGGCAGTGGCGTTTGCCAACAGGGCAAAATGCTTATTAGTTGCACAACGAAATAACATCTTTCTTTATAGTCTGTGGTGGGGGGGGGGGACTCATCCATACCCGTCCTGAGTGCTATCGTGGAAAAAGGGGAAAATCAGGGCAATCTGCAAAATTTTCAGGGCAAACACCCTCTGCCCTCCCTGTGAAATGCCTTCCCGTACGCCTATGGCCAAGGGGGAGGGAAACCCGTTCCCTTTAGTCCCCTCTCCCAGGCCACAGATCAGTAATGCCCACTTTTTGCCCCCTAGCAAAAGAGTGTATGTGCGGCTTTGTGTATTACCATTTTTCATGGATTGATTTTATCCCATTATTTGAGAAATGGCAGACATGAGATTCGAATTTCAAGGCTGGGTACATGCAGCTTAAAATACGTGGGAAGTGCCGTTTCCGGCCATCTGGAGGGTTTGCAAAGCCAAAAATTTTCTTGCACGCTCCGCGCCAACCGATGGTGGCTCTCCGCTTAGATAGCCTTGACAAGCCTGACTCTCGGCGGTGCCGACCCCCATTTGTTACCTAGGCCCCCCTAAAAATTTCATCCTAGCTACGCCCCTGGTGTGTGTTGGCAACGCCTTGTTTGTAAACACGATATCTTAAAATAGGAATGATGGATACTTTTCATACTTGGCATATGGATTTATCATACTGAGAGAAAGAACCCTACTGTTTTGGAGGTCAGAGGTTATTTCAGGTCATCAGAGCTCAAGAAACAAATCCTTGCAAACATGCTATCTCACCGTAGGAAGCATGCATACTTTTCATACTTGGCATGTGGATGCGTTATAGTCAGAAGACAAACTGCATTGTTTTGGTAGGGGTCAGAGGTTATCTGAGGTCACCGAAGGTAAAACTTCAAAAACCTTGAGAATTGCTTGTAAACACAATATCTCAAGGTAAGAATAGTGGACACTTTTCATATTTTGTGTCATGATGAATTTATCATATTAAAAGGAAGGCCTCTATTGTTTTTGGTTGAGATCGGAGGTTATGTGAGGTCACCAGCGGTCAATAACCAAAACACGTTGTAAACAGTACATTCTCTCAAGATAGGAAGCATGGATACATTTCATACAAGGTATGTGGATGCGTTAAGATGGATCGTTTTGTTTTTGGTAGACCACAAAGGTTATCAGAGGTCACCGGAGGTAAACTTCAAAAAGCTTGGAAATTGCTTGCAAACACGATATACCAAGACAGGAATGATGGACTCTTTTAAAAGTCGTTATATGGATTAATCATAAAGGAAGGACCATATTACTTTTGGTAGAGGTCATAGGTCATGTGAGGTCACCAGAGGTTGGAACTTAGTTCCTCATAAATGCAAAATATCTCAAGATTGATAGGAATCGTGGATACTTTACATACTTGTTATATGGATCTATATTCAGAGAAAGAATGCTGTTGTTTTTCGGTAGAGGTCAGGTGAGGTAACAAGAGTTCAGAAACCAAAAGCATTGTAAACATGATATCTCAAGGTAGGAAGCATGGGCACTTTTCAATTTCTTGGCGTGTGGATGTGTTATACAGTAGTCAGCAGATGAATTCTAATGTTTAGGAAGAGGTCAAAGGTGATTTGAGGCTAGCGGAGGTGAAACAACGTAAACCCAGTGGCAATTGCTTGTAAACGCTGTAGCTCAAGATGAGAATGATGGAAACGTTTCATACTTGATATAGGTTTTGCTATATTGAGAGGAAGAAATTCTATTGTTGTGAGAGGTCACAGGTCACCAGCGGCCAAAACTGAAAACCTTGTAAATTCTATTTTTCAAGATAGTAACCATACATGGTTTTCATAATTGGCATGCTGTATTGTCAGCAGATGAAGCCTATTGCGTTTGATAGAGGCCAAAGGTTTTATGAGGTCATTGGGGATCAAGTGGTAAAAATCTTAAAAACTGCTTACAAACATGTTTTAAGAGGGATGTCAATGGTGCAGCGCGGACTTAGCATAAGGATGACCCCATATTGTGTAAAAGAAGTTACTGCATTTGTGGAGATAAATGCTCATTTGGGGTCACCAGAGGTCAAATGGTGTTAATTTCTTAATTATGGTATTTCAGGAAGGGTAAACTATACCATCAAAAACAGTTACATAGCTGATGAAGTTGGTTTCATTCCTGGTGTGAAGAACCCTTGTGCGGACCAAATAAATAACCTACTTTGTTTGATTTGTTGAAGCTGCTGAACTTTGTTGAAGCGATTTGAGTCAGTGTTTGCTCTCACTATTGCAAGGCTCTCTGATGGCTTCTCTTTAAGTCTTGTATCAATTCATTGTTGTTACTCCTTTTGGTAAAAGTTTCGGGTTTTAAATTTGCCTGAAGTAGGAGGTAGTTACCAGGACTATTCTGAAGGAACACTTGGTGCTCAAATTTTGCCAATTTGAAACTCTTGAAAGCGAAAATATTTTGAGAGACAAGGAATCACTAAGCCTATTGGCTTCCTGGTTGGAAATACTCCCATTGACTTTCACTTTTTCACACGGTAACATTTGCCTCGAAGGCCAATTATCCCCCCCCCCCCCCCACACACACACACACTTTTTCATGCGAATCTCCTTTACTACCTGTGGGCTAAAATCCCGTAGCACATGTAGGATCCAAAGGTACACGCAGCCTTTGATGTAAAAGTGAGCGACTGACGGCCCAAGGACTTCTCATTCACATCAAATATGCACGTTCATTTCTTCAAAGTTTTTGCCTTCTGTAGCTTCTAGGATCTTTAAAAAGGTACTGTAGCCAGTTTCGTAGCCGGAGAGGGGAGATCGGCGCCTCCCCCACCCCTGAAACCCTTTTCCCCCTAGAAAAATTTAAATTCCTATGCCCTCCATACATTTTATCACCCCCCCCCCCCCAATTTCTCCTGGGAGCTACTTCGTTCTTTCAGTACCTTCTCAAGGTACGGGCATGACTGTTGCAAAGTTCCAACAAAAATATAGTTTGTAACTACTCTCCTTCTGTCTTTCCTTTCTGTCTTTCTACCTTTCTCTACCTCCTTCCTTCTCTCTCTCACTCTCCTTTGTTTTTTCTTTGTTTTTTTTAAATGGCATTCTTTGTAATGTATTGGACCCTGGCTCAGACAATTACAGATCAGTTCCAGCTAGGACTAAAATTGTTTGCCACTGTACTTGAAAGACTGTCATTACGTCTAATCTGTTCGTATTAATGCGTTTAATTTTGAATCATTTTCCATAGACTGGGGCTTCGCTGGGGATTTCAGAACGGATTCACCATTTAGAACAATGCCTTTTTATGTAATTCTGTTGACAGCTTTGACAACTTTTTAGCGAATGTAAGGGTCGATGGAAAACACCTACTGTTAGCATTGTGGGATACGTCAGGTATTGAAGACTATGATGAAATTCGGCCGCTTTCCTATCCACAAACAGTAAGTATCCATTGAATATAACGAGCAGTGCGGTAATTTTGCATCAGTGTTGTAGGTAAGGCTGCTGGTCCGGAGACCGAGATCTCACCAAAAACCTGTCTGCGCAGGGATGGATCTAAGGTGTTTTTTGAGGGAGGTCCATCATGCAAATAGCACATCCCCAATTCTTTTAGTTCTCATATGCGACACTGGTCATAAAGTCTGTAAAGAACATATTGACAAAGAATTACCAAGCCTACAGCAAGAGACAAGTACCGTGCACTCACACTCTCATCTTTCGTGAAAGATCGACAGCCGCTTATCTTACTTCAGATCACACTGAAAGTAGTGCCCTTTTAGGGCCGTGGCCATGACGAAATCCATGGGGGGGGGTTAGTCCAGTCGCTTACCCAGAATAGATGGATATCGGGCGGATCCTTCCTTTTTCACCCGTGCAGAGTTGCCGCATTGGTTAAGGTTCTAGGGGGGTGACACCTATGTAAAATGGCCATAGGCGTACGGGAAGACATTTCACGGGGGGGGGGGCGGAGGGTGTTTGCCCTGAAAATTTTGCAAATTGCCCTGATTTTCCCCTTTAACCACGATAACACTCAGGATGGGTATGGACGAATCCCCCCCCCCCCTCACAAACTATAAAGAAAGATATTAGTTCGGGAGTTTTGTTTAATACTTGTATTGGGTTCATACATCATTACATCAGTGAGTGTCGAAAATTGGTTTGCCCCCTACCAGGCTATCAATCCCCTGCTAACCCTATCCTATATTCAGAAGAAATAGGTATGCCTCTGTTTGTGTTTTGCAAAGGCGTCTTTAACCTTTTCAATGTCATTTTTAAGTATCTCGTTTGCATAAGACCATTCAATATTAATTAAAGCTACCCACCGCACTGCCCACTGCACTGCCCACTTGCCCTGAAAATGCAAGTGTCATTGCCCTGAAATAAGCATTTTCCCTGCTCTGGGAGGGCTGCAGCCCCCCCCCCCCGACCCCCACCTCGTACGCCTATGAAAATGGCTAAAATTGGAATGGTGCCATCTTTGGCAAAGCTTTGAACTTACTTTCATAATCCTTAGCAATATTCAAGAATTTTCCCATTTCTTTTTTTTTTTTTTTTGCCGGGTATAAGGAAAGGGGTTGTCGCCCAAGGGGAGGGACACTATAACCTAAGGTGGTTTGAGAAAGCTGTGATTTGATGATATATTAAAACATTTTTATTATTTAGGCCTAGTGATTTTCTTCTTTCTTTTGGCTGGAGGCAAGTAAAAGAGGTGTCATCTGAGGGGACTTTCTTCCACTTTGAGACACTGTTTTATGCAAGTTGGTGTAGATGCAAATTGGTTGTACCAGTGTCACTGTGGGAACTTCTTTTTGACATGGGGGGGGGGACACAGTCACACTGTCTAGGCGGAGCTCCATCATTAGTCGGCACATAGAAAACCAATGACATTAATGTGCCAATTATCACTCCAATACTGAAATGTAAGAAGTTGCACTTCACAGACTATGTCAGTGACATCTAAACATTATTCTGATATATAATGATTCAGACATTCAAAGTTGCCGGAGACCAAACATTCTACAGACACTTTGAAGCAATGTTTGTTTGGTAGTCTTGCTTCCCTCCTCAAAATGTCTATTACTGTCGTGAGCCAGTGCAATGGCTAGGCCCGATTTATTGGGGTTTCCCAAATGGATTCTCTCAGATAAATAAACGAAGACCGGAGTATAAATTTTAACAGTACCCGCTGCTTCTTTTATTAAATCTTGTGGTGTGTTGGTTGTGTTTCCTCTATAAATAATTACAATACAGACCTAATGTACTACTAGTTGGTGCACAGTATAGGCTACCCCCCATTGCTGTACAAAGTAATGTGAAGTTATTTAGTCTAATGTTAGTTAGTTCAGTTAGTTACCCTTACTCAAAATCCATATATGGCCCAGATATGGGATTTCATATCTGGCCCATATCTGGGCCAGATATGGAATTCATATCTGGCTTGAATTGGGCAGATATAACTTGATATAATATAAAGGCCATAAATGGCCATATATGGCCCAGGTAAAGTTTCACTTTTATATGGCCCAGATATGCCCCATATATGGCTACTCCATTTCTGGCCCATATATGGAAAATCCATATATGCCACATATAAAGAGATTTATATCTGGTCCATATCTGTGCCATATATGACCCACAAAAACTTTATATGGCTCACTCTTTATATGGCCCATATCTGGCCCATATATGGAAATTTATATCTGGCCCATATCTGCACCAGATATGGAATTTATATCAGATCGGATAAAAAGTTAGGCAGATATAACACAGATCTAAACCAGAACCAGATCTAAACCATATATGGCCAGATAAAGTTCTATCTGGATCAAGCCTTTATATGGCACAGATCTGCTCTAGTTATGAATCATAGTTAAGACTTATAGTCCACACTCCTCATGGAGACTTTGAACACCTTTTTTTTTTTTTTTAAAGTCCCCTGACTCTCTGGCGAAGAGCCAGGGGCGAAAACCAAACAATACTCCCGAAAGAGTTCTGCTCCCCGAAGGAGTAACAACGTCCCCAAGGCTTTGAACACCAAAAAACAATGTTTAAGTGCTTCATGAATTAGAATTTAATGTAAGTATTAGGTTGAATTGACTTAAGTACATAAATTCAACTTATTTCATAACAGTGCACAGAAAAATGCCTTGAAATTTCCTATTTTATGTAATCACAGTGATATGGGCTTCTTATTTTAAACTTAATTACGTATTTGACTCTAAATTTTGTTTACTGCGTGGTGCATATTTTACTTTCAACTTACTAGATCATGAAAAATGTAGGTTTAGATACAAGCTCCGCCCAAATATGCAAATTATTTGCCTAAGTTCACTTAGTACACTGCGGTATTAACAGAAGTGTAGCCACTAAAATATGTGCAATGTCTGGGAAAGTGATGCTGTATCCAAAACATGTCTTAGTTTGTAACAAGCATAATCCAAGAATCAAATCAAATAAATAATAAAACAAACTAACAAAATGCTCATTTGCATATCTAGCATATCAAGTTATATCTGGCTTGATATGGCCATATAAAACTGTATTTGCATATCTGGAATTGCATTGTATCAAGTTATATCTGGCTTGATATGGCCATATAAAACTTTATTTGCATATCTGGAATTGCATTGTATCAAGTTATATCTGGCTTGATATGGCCATATAAAACTTTATTTGCATATCTGGAATTGCATTGTATCAAGTTATATCTGGCTTGATATGGCCATATAAAACTGTATTTACATATCTGGACTGGCATTTCATCAAGTTATATCTGGCTTGATATGGCCATATAAAACTGTATTTACATATCTGGACAGACATTTCATCAAGTTATATCTGGCTTGATATGGCCATATCAAACTTTATTTGCATATCTGGAATTGCATTGTATCAAGTTATATCTGGCTTCATATGGCCATATCAAACTTTATATGCATATCTGGGTTGTGTTTTAATCAAGTTATATCTGGCTTTATATGGCCATATCAAACTTTATATACATATCTGGATCACCATTTTATCAAGTTATATCCGGCTTTATATGGCCATATCAAACTTTATATACATATCTGGATCACGATTATATCAAGTTATATCTGGCTTCATATGGCCATATCAAACTTTATATGCATATCTGGGTTGTGTTTTAATCAAGTTATATATGGCTTTATATGGCCATATAAAGTCTTTAATCAACCAGATATTTCCAGATATAAAGCCAGATATGGATTTTGAGTAAGGGTAGATAAGGTTTTACGGCTCAGTTTCTAACCAATTGGTGTAAGTCGGGACAGCCACGGCCTTTTTTCCAGTTGTGGCTCATGATCACTGGCGTGACTCAGTTTTCCCTACTCCATTGCTTAATGTTAAAGGCAGACAGTCATTACCCCAAACTATATTTTTAGTGTAGGGGTATGAAAATTCTCAGTTGGTGACTGCTCTTTGATTGACATCTAAGTTTGAAAATTTGAAAGATGCAGAGTAGCTCACATTCCGACAAGGCAGAGAGAGTGCTTTTATTACATTTTATAGCCTTGTATGCTCACCAGGACATGGCCTTAAGCAATAAAACAGGTTTATTCCTGCACAAGGAGTAGCTTCACACATTTATGAGAGGAGCTAGAAGTTGCATAGTTGGGAGAATTGGAACTGTCTGGGATCATGAAAATTCCCCTTTAAGTTCAGCTTAACAAGGTAAAGCAGGCTATATAAAGCGACGCAGAGTAATGAACAGTAGTTCAGTAAAGCAAAGACATGAAAAGAAAAGCAACTCTGGGAGTAAGGCAAACCCGTGTAATACAACAAAAGACAAAAACGTTTACCCCAGCGAACAACAATAACATCTCCCATAGCTACTACGTACTGGTTACGCCAACTAGCGTTAGCCTAACAGAGGACAATGTGTTCAGCCTAAGCTGGACTCCCTGTTTAGTGCAAATCGAAACAGCGCCATCTATTTCAGAAGTACATACATCCAGCAAGGGTGGCCCCAGCGGGGGGCCAGGGGGCCCCCGTCGGGGAAGGCTGGCCCCCTCGTCGGGGAAATTTTTCGGTTTCGTCGGGGAGCTGTTATGTATACGATAAAATATGTAGTCACCGACAACGCCCAGTCACCCCGACGATTTACTTAATTTTAGTCTAAATTAGTTTGGTCTAAATTAGGGCAAATTCTTCAATAAAAACCCCAAATTTTCCAGTTTTCTTCTTCAAAGCCCCACTTTTTTCAAACTTTCCATGAAAAATGCCGGCAATTTTTTCAAATTTTCTCCAAAAAGGGCCCAAAATTTTCGGCGCGCTTCGCGCGCCAAAATTTTACTTCAAACATCGTTTCGGCACTTTATTTCCTTCTTTGAGACTTTGTGTTGCTGGCTCTCCCGTCGGGGAGTTTGGCCCCCCTGTCGGGGAAATCCTGACGCCACTCCTGACATCCAGGCGGTAACTTAAGACCCTAACACACTCAAGGACCTTCACGTGGTCTACACCTATGGCCCGATCAATATAAACATCGTAACAATGGCTACAGTCGTCCTGTACGTCCGTAACAAAGTCCTACTGAATACTGTCAAATATGACTAGCTCTTATCTCATCCCACATATCAAGGTTCCTGACACAGCTTACAACTAATTCTGACCCACCAATTCCCTAAAAGTAAAGCAAACTGACTGTCCGCAGTGGCGTCACTGGACCTACTTTCCTGCACTCCCCTTGCTCTGCACTGCTTCTCGGTACGATGGAAGAGAGAAAGACCTCGTGTTGCAGCACACTTGTATACTGCAAAAGGATCGGCAAGACCAGATAAGTCAGCTCACTCTGGAACTAAACAGTAAATATCAGGGACGTAGCCAGGAATTTGCAAGGGGTGGAGCACATTTGTGACTGATATGGGGAGGGGTCTAAGGGGAGGGTGTTCCCCCCTCCTCTGTGAGAAATTTTTGAACAATTGAAGGTCCTTAAATTCAGTCTGGTGCAATATTTTGCCAGTTTCATCATTATCATATGATATCATACTATCAGCAGATTTTTTTTCCTGTTTGAATTAAGGACATGTAGTAAAAAAAAATTCAAACAGGAAAAAATGAATCTGCTGGTAATATGATATCATATGATAATGACGAAACTGGCAAACAATTGCACCTTTTGCATGTTCTTTTACATATTATACCAGAAAGACAAACATATCTTTTACATATTTCCAGTAAATGATTCTTGTCTGATGTCTGGACTTTAATACATTTGACGAACTTAACTGATGGACAATATAAACTTTCATATTTTATAGCAGAATTACACATCATTATATCAGATTATAGGGTTTCTAATGTTTAAAAAGAAGTAAAAATGCATCAATCAATTACGCATAATTGCATAACATAGACCTAGGTTCACCTAGTGCCCTTCATGTAGAATTACCCGGCAGATATCACAAAGGAGTGGCACTCATAGAATGTTGCAGTTTCAAATATATCTGGTAATGTTTGAAACAATGCAGAATGTATGCATAGGCTCGGTACGTGAGCTTGTGGGTGACACCCAAGACTATGAGTCCCAGTCCCTTCAAGCAATTTCTGTCGAAGTGATTGTAAATGCTGCTGTGGACGTGCGAAGACAGCATTTTTGATATTAGAGAGAGCGAGGGCGGTGTCCAAATAAATGATTCTCGTCAAAATATTCCTCCCCAGTGGATATAATGCATAGGCGTACGAGCCTGATTTGATTTAGAGGGGCTGTAACGACTTGCCCGAAAAATGTGACCAACATTTTTCGCCCCCAAACTCCTTCCCTTTGAGAAATGTTTGCTAAGTTTAGTTGACCTAGATGGGAAATGGAGCTATCCTTGATAAAACGTTTGAACTGTACTATTACTTTAATAATGGTCAAGAAATGGAGAGCAAACCATGTCGATTGCGGGAGAATCGCGCTGAAATTTTACATAACATACATATCATTCCCATGACAAAACATGCATCGAAACAGTTTAAATTCCTCATCGAAACCTATCTGCAAATTACAAGGCGATTCTTCTACCCGATGATTCGTACAAAGCTTTTAACTTTTTCTGCTGTGTTTCTCCGGATATTGTTATCAGAAGGTAGTGATAATAAGGACAACATTGAGGTCTAAAGCGTGCAGAGCGCGCGAAAATTTTGATAGAGTGAGAACCATTTGTGATAGAACATAGATCCATGACTCGGTCGAAAACACACCTCACCCTACCCCTACAAGAATAAAGCTTAAACGCCTTTGGGGTGATTCGAGGGGGTGCGCTCTATTCCTTCATGCCGGTGCGACTGAGGTATAGAGTATAAACCGTGGCAATTGTGAGCGAGCAGGTCGAAAGTTTGCATTAGAAGTATTGCAGAGCTCGTTACCGTTGAACAATCTGAATGCAATTGAGACGGTATTAAAGAATATAACAATAGGACCGAAGATTACTGTTCGCAAAGCGCACGAAAATTTTGGTAATTTGGGAAAGATTATTGATAGAAAACTGTTAAAATACATCCATTATTTGTTTGAACGACACTTCACCGTGCCCCCTGCTGATAGAGAATGGAGATGTACCTCTAATTTTCGGATAAGTGCCAGTCTCGGCCAGAAAACTTATGTGTAATTTTATTTCCCTAATATAAAATGGTCATAAGATATGAGGTGTGATTCGTGACAGGTGCGAAAATTTTACATTAGGAATCATTTATTTCCATGACAAAAGTTGCATGCAGACTCTGCCGCGAGACATCTTCAGTTCCCCAAAAATGCGTTTGCCAATTACAAGGTGAATTTGATGCCTAGTCATCCAATTAGGGGATAAACGCGAGGTTACCCGGTCTTAAATGTGATTTAAGACCGACGATGACGTCATCGCAGAGGCTGAACGGACAGAGGCGATAACGTTGGGAGTATTTATCCCCCCCCCCCCCGGCTACGTCCCTGGATTATGTTGGAGCTAACAGTGCTGACGAGAATTCAAGATCAAGAGAGCACCGGACAAAATACTCTGCAAAAACTTAACAGTTTCAACGTTTTTTTCGACGATGAAAGGGGGGGGGGGATGACTCTGGCTACGTCCCTGGTAAATATGCCCCCATCAGCAATTCACATGAAATACTTATCCCCATGGGTAACCACCCTTCCCTACTCGTAGAAGTAGTACACTATGGTGGCGCAAACACCAAAAGTAAGCAACGCACTACTTAAGTAAAAAATGTGTACTACGATCTTACCTCTAGCATCTCAGCATTATTGGATCGCATCATTTCCTTTTTCGGGGATATTTAATATAAAATGCCTACACCCCGACATTACAATAACCAAGATCAACTAGGATATAGTGACCTATTGTTAAAATGACAATAAATAGTTCTACACATTACATTGAACAGTTAACCTTTTGTTGCCAGTCTTCACATAAACATATGAAATTTTACACTTTTGTCGTTATTGGTAGCAATAGTCCTTCCTAACAGCTCCCTAAATCAAGTAAGGTGCTAATTTAATCTCTGGAAATCTGGCTTGGAGAGTTGCATAGTTCGCGAAACGCGAAAATGTTTTAGTGGCAAATGGTAGAATCTCTTATCATCGCCTCTAGAGAGGTTAGTACATCATTTGACCAGGTAGGTGATATTAGGCAACGGATCCCTACGAGGACAAGACGCGTGGTACTCTTTCCATCGTCTGTCAGGTCAGGCGTCCGTTTTAGTTTTCGGTACCGTACGTCAAATACAACGAAAACCCATCTGGACTGAGGGTCCAGATGCTATGTGCATCAAGGTTACCTGGTAAGGGGTTCTATTCAGGTGTTCCAGTTCCATATGTGAAAGACCACCAATCATTTTCTAAAGCTTGCGCAGCTCGCCGAAAATTTTGGTCGTTATATCGAACATATTCCGAATCTTGGAAAGAATTTGTACCTACTCTTCATAAAGGGCAAATCTGGAAATTTGAGGAACGTCGCCGATCCCTTCTGGATCCGCCCCTGTCGAGATCGAGGACACACCTTCTGAGACCAACGCCGAGGCCAGTTATGTATGATTTACAATGCAACATACCTAACTCTAACCTTTTCAATGTGTTATAGAGCAATATAATAGGATGTGGCCAACGGATTCGGGGTAGCTTCTACGACGAGGAATGGGGTGGACGCCTTTACATGTAGACGTAGAAAGCTGTTCTCAGCTGGGGGTTCAAAGTTGTTTTAGACAATCATCCTGGGGAGGGGTGTCCCTCTCCCCTTTGGGGAATTTTTGAATTGAGGGTCCTTAAAATGCAATTGGGTGCGACTTTTGTTGCAAATTTTAAGGAAAATTACTGCAATTTTTTTGATATTTTTTACCGAGGGAACAAATAAGGGATCTTCGTCCTCGAATTGGGGGTTGGTGTACAGCCCAGAAGCATACTTTCGCAGACTTCATTTTGGACTGGAGAGGAGGATTTAGCTCCCAGCTCCTCCTTCGCCCTTTCTACGACTATGCTTTAACACAATAATCTCGAATAAGGTGTCTGCATGATCACCACAAATGATTTGACAAATCAAGATCAAGTATCTGTATGACGTCGCCCACGCTTGCATCTTTTATAGAGAACACCCTTAGTCTGAGATATGAGAGATATGAATATTCTAAAATCTACGAAAGCTAGTGCAATTGACTGAAGTTGATCAACCCCTGAAAATGATAAATTATCATTGCCGTAATTAATACATTTTGACACACTCTCACCCCATTGACCCCCAGCCATTTTCCCACCTCCACAGCCTTGTTTCGGTATGGGCCGGCCGTTACATAATACTGACAGAGACTCACGTGATTCTTCATCATATGCTATGCTAACAAAACCATTTGCAAAAGACAAGGGTCAGTTTTAAGCATGATTAGTTTTAACGTTTGGGAAAAAGAATAAAAAGTTGGAAAGACTTCTTAGGAAAGGGGCTGATCGAGGAATTTTTCAAAGATGTGGTTCTTGCAAGAAGAGCGCCATTAGCGCCCGCTTCACCAGTGATTGAGGCCGAGGGAAGAAAAATTGTCACTATTGTTCTTCTCCTTTAGTGCGTGAGTCGCCAGTCTGGGAAGACTTTGGGTTTTCCAAAGCCCTATAAGAGAGAAACTCCCTTTCTGAAAATGCAATTTGTACCTACACTTTTACGTTTTTTAGGGGTGAGATCGCGAATATGGAAGAAAAGAAGAGTGCAAATTTCTATTTGGGCTTGGACGAAAACGTTGGAAAGGCTTAGGTGAGAGGGTTCATAGGGCCTCCCCCAGGATGTTGTTGGAAACAACACAACCTTACATGTGATTCACCGGGCCATGAGGTTATGAAATAATCAGTCAGGACAAAAAAAAACCAGTTTTTCAATCAGCATAAGCGTCAGAAATGAGGACTTAGGAAATAAAAAGGTCAGTCTTAGCTGAAGATTACAGAAACATAGAAGAAAGGAGTAACGATTGTAGGCCAGGGGCGGATCTAGGGTCTTTTCTGAGGGGGGGGTCCAACATAAAAAGGGCACAGCACATTCATTTTTTTTTTAAATTTTGGTTCCAATAAACGTCAGCGATTACCGCATATTGACAAAGAAAGGATAAACCAAAAGACATGAAAAAAGCTGGAATCAAAACCTGGAATCTAAAAGGTGAAATTGCAAAGCGCGCGAAAATTTTTTGGGTAAGCCTACACTTTTAAGAATTTGTACTAAATTAAAGCTTATATCAGTATATAGAACAATTGAGCGGACAGTTGGGCCCTATCGGGCATTACTTCATTGTACTTCCCTCCTCGAGTCACTAGTCGTACCGTACAACAGACACAAGTGAACGTTAACCAGGTTTAGCGAAATGCGATTCAATTCCCAACATTTACATAAATCCATGTATTCTACTTATTAACTTGAAAAGGTGGAGAGGGTTTGTACTATATTTAGCTATAAGCATAACTGAACTGAGGAAGAGTGGACAAAGCGTACCGAAAGTTTTGGGTTTTATCCTAGAAATTACCCTTATGAAATCCAAAATAAGTAAACTGCCCATGGGTGGCGGCAGAATTTTTCCAACAGGGGGCCGGGCCATGTCAGCTACCCCAAGATCCGACGTTCCCTATTTCGAGGGTATGATGAGAAGGGCAAATGTGGGAGCCTCATTATCCCATGTAATTGCAGGCATATTTTGCATTATATCACTACTGAAAAGCGCGCGAAGCGGGTGAAATTTTTTGATAGGCTTACACATTAACCTATCGTCCCCTCTTTGGCGTAGTGACGAATGTTGAGAAATTGAGTTTCGACTAATAGCGGTTTGATTGTTTTACTGTTTTGAAAACATGATTTCGATCTTAAAATATTGTTGCTGTAACTGTTTCATTGCTTTAAAATAAAGAGAAAATATTAAATTTTGTTGCTAAACTAGTTTGCAAAATAATGAAAGCAGAATGTAGTCTATAATGGCATTAAAAGACATTCGTCACTATGCACAATTTTTAAAACGCGATTTCAGTAAATTTAGTGTTTCACCCGTATGTTTTAGCACAGGCCATAGTGACGAATGTAAGATTCGTCACTACGCGGAATTGGAAAAACTCCCGGTAAACATAGAGATGAGCATTCGTCAAGAATATGATAAAATTACTGTAAACCCGTAAATTTGCAGAGAGCCAGACCTTTCTCAAACAATTTTATACACCCCAAATATGTGGAAAATGTATTAAACTCATTTTCTTCAAGCAAGACGTGGTTTATAATTAAAAAAAAACAACATTCGTCACTACGCCGAAATGATTTCTGTCATATCGGTACATCAGGTATATGTTGCAGCACGGGGCATAATGACGAATGTGAGATTCGTCACTACGCAGAATTGAAAAACGTCTGAAAACCATGGAAATGAGCATTCGTCAAAAAAATAATGGGAATAACTTTCAATCCGTACATTTTTAGAAAATTAGACCTAGCTCAAACGATTCTACGCCCCGAAAATAGGTATAAACTGTTTTCACCTCATTTTCGCTAAAAATGCACATTCGTCACTACGCCAGAAAGGGGACGATATGACGAAACGAAAAAAAGAACTGTAGGGTTTGTAGACCGTATCGAGTGTAACACACATTGTATTGAAACCACCTGGACTACACGATGACATAGCCAAACTTTGCTCCGTAAGTCGCTCACCAACTGACTGTACCGCATGACACACACAAGAGAACACCAACTATAGGCTTTGCGATGTGGGATGAAAGTTACGAACTTTACATAAACTATTTATTCTGCCCATATGTTACTTGTTAAGGTGGGCAGGACTTGTGCTATCCTGCTATGTGGAATGGAACTATTGAAAAAAATAGAGTGACTCTACAGCGCGCGAAGCGCGCAGAAAATTTTGGGTTCTTATTACAGAATTTATCCTCTTGAGGGCAAAAAACAGTTGAACCGTCGATTTGTTGTTGTCGGAGGCTGTGTACTTTCGACTAAGACTCCCCTACGAAACTGTTAAACTTCTCCGATAGGGGGCCAGCCTTCCCAGACGAGGGGCATGAACCCTTCCCCCACCTGGCGCCACCGCTATCTCGACTGGGGGAGGAGGTTAAAATACTGTATGTTGTGTTTCCTATATAGTTGCGGCGCAACTGTCAAAAACACTGTCAGAACAGATGACTGAAGTCGAATGTTTGCTTTTCATTTGCGACAGCAGACCGGTCATCTGTCCAAAGACGTCAAAAAATTGAACCGACTGACATGGCGTTATTTGACCTGGTGGTGATTTTATACAGTAATTTTAAAATGAAACAAACACCGATTCGTCTATTGTGACTTCTGGTCAACTCTTGGCTGTAGACTTTACCTAAGACTGGCTTTTTATTCCCATCACTAGGTCAACACTATAAATGAAGAGAGTAATTTCAGACTATAAATATCATAGCGAAACATATTTACCTACTCTCTCTTATTCACGAGAGGATGGATACTAGAGGGTGGAGGGAAGGTTTCGTAGATGTAGCGTTTAGGGAGTGTGAACAGATCATTATTTTGTAAGACCAAAAGACTTAGCAGTGACCTTTTGGAATCAATATTAAAACCCAATAGTAATGCGTTGCATAAAGCACTAGCCAGTGAGTATGACGTAATATCTGAATGCCCAAGCACGCCACACGTGGTTCCAAGCGAAAAGTGATTAGAATGCCTGATTGTCACGCAGACATACTGTAGTCACATTCTCTGTAAAACGATTGCACTGTTCGGGTTTCGAGGCGGACACTATAGGCTACCGTAGTCAAATATATATTGCCGAAAGTTTCTGCGATACATGGCTAGACTAGTGAATTGGTCGATACTGGATGGGGGCCTCGGAATTGGACAACTCTGTCATTACCTGTGAAACTGTCTAGTTTTTTTTTTTTTTTTTTTGCTAGTGTGAAAAAACCATTTTTTGAAAAAGGGCACATTGGAAAATTTGAGGGGGGTCCGGACGCCGGCGACCCCCCCCCCTGGATCCGCCACTGTTGTAGGCAACATCTTTAAATCATTTTAGTTACCGAACTATCACCATTTGCAACTTTCCAAAGGACGCTCATTATGATATTACAGGCTCATTTTCTTTTATCAGATAATTTTTCTCAAAAAGTGAAATGGACTGGCCATTCATCCTAAGGGATTGTGGCCAGTTCGAATTATTTTATTCTTGTCTTTGAATGTTTCTTGGTACATGCTGAGCTCATATGTGTTTTTGAATAAGGCTATGTACCTTGAATAGGAAAAAACTTCAGAGTCAATATTGGTTGTAGTTTGCCAGAACATTCGCTCTCAGTCTGAATTTCAAAATTTACTTTGTCTTACTTTACTTTGTCTTTACTTTAATCAGTGACCTATTTGGAGTTTACGTCATTTTAATAACTTGTTAGTTTTCATGAATGGGTATATACCGAGTGTATTGAGAAAACATTGTCTAACACAAGTTTCATGGAGATTGCTGAGTAGACATTTTCCCTCCAAATACGTTCTTATTACATTATTGTTTGGTCATATCATTCAATCTATCTGGCCATGATGAACCACATGTTAAGCCTACTTGGTCATATCGAAATAGCTCTAGCCTAGTGTAATGAGTTTCTCACGAGGAAACTTGAGACACCTGGGTAACTTGAGAAAATTTCTACTGTTAACGATCACTAGTGAATTACACCCTAATCGCTAATTGTCTTTCTATTTCACCTTGTTAATATTGTTATTTCTGTACAAGGTTATATAATTGTTCAATAAATGCCAGTCTCATATAGTGGAGGTACCTATATATTCATTTGAGGTATTTTTAACGAATTCTAATTAATTTCGTGCAGAAGTGACCATTGGAAAACTGGCAGCTCTTTGACTGGTGCCATTTCAAGTAGGCTCTGTATATAAGATGTCTATTCAATAGCTAGTTGTACCAAGGAGATGTGAGGGATGGAAAAACAACTGAACCCTTGATCCTCCTTTGAAACTAGGTGTTTTGCCGATACTTAAATTCGCATTGTCTGGTTCCTGAAATTCCTCTAAAACTAAGAGGGATTAGGCAGTGAAGACAATAGTTCTTGTCGTCTGCTACATCTGAGTGAGCTCATAGGATGATTTCCCCCATTGGTGTTCCATTGCCAGTCGCCAAGGAGAGCAAAATATATTCAACTTGTGCCGCCAGGTGCCACGTTTAAAAAAGCATCAGTGTATCTTTATATTACTTTTGAACATAGATACATCGTTTTCTATTTCAGGAAAAATCAGGAAACGTTTGAAATGTCATCATCAAAATTTAGACTCCCATTGGTTTTCAAACAGGGGTTATTCCTTTCTTAATGAAGAAATTAGAATAATAATGGAATTTTGCAACCTAAGAGTTGGTGAACAGTTGTTTTGATCAAAAACGGTGAAAACTTTTCACATTTATCGGCTGCGCAGTTATCTTCAAAGCAACATCTTGAGAATGGTCACTGTTACAGGATTACTGCGCTTTAAAAGAGGGAGATCATCAGTAAGAAGGAAAGTCAACAAAAGACAAATAAAAAGAACAAAGAGACCAGACAATAACATTTGGCTACCTGAAAAGGATTAAATTATTCTCAAGTACATATTGTCTGACAGATTTAGTCGATTTTTCTCCATCTCTCACAGCTTATTGTTAGCTCGACAAGTTGAGCTGTCATGTAGGGCAAGCGTCTGTCTGTCTGTCTGTCTGTCTGTCTCTGTCTGTCCGTCATCATTGGCTGCTGTCTGCAGGTTATTTAACCGTTCCTTGTCAAAGATGGTAAAATTATCACACATATCAAGGGCTTGATAATTATGGAAACAGAAAGAAGGTCAAAAGTCCCTTGGGGTCGTGAGAGGTCAAAGAGTGAAATCACAGAAAAGCCTTCAACCACTAGTGCTTGTGACGAAATCTTTTCAAATTTAACAGGAACGTTCAGTAAATGATGGGTCTTCAAAGTTATACTTTTTAAGTCATATGGGGATCAAAGAGAGGTCAAAAATGGAGGCCAGACAGTGTAATCACGCAAAAGCCTTCAACTCCTAGAGGTTTAGGCTGAATTTTATCAAATTTAGTAAGGTTGTTTAGTAGATAATGGGTCATCAAAGTTGAACTTTTGAAGTAAGTCAAAGGTCATTTAGGGGTCATACAGAGGTCAAACAGTGAAATCACGCAAAAGCCTTTAACTCCTAGGAGTTGCCTGCAAATTTTTATCAAAGATGACCAGAGTATTCAGTAGATGATGGGTCGTGACAGTTGTACTTTTGAAGTAAATCAAACTTCATTTGGAGTCTTAGAGGGGTCAAACAATGAAATCACTCAAAATCTGTCAACTCCTAGGGGATATGTCCAATCTTATCAAAGTTGGCCGGGTTTTCAGTAGATGGCAGGTCATGAAGTTTTACTTTTGAAGTCAATGGTCATTTGCGGCCAAAGAGAATTCAAAAACTGGCATCATCCTAAAACCTTCACCTCCTAGGGTCGTATCCAAATCTTGTCAAAGTTGGCCACAGTGTTCAGTATCTGATGGCTCAAAGTTGTTCTTTTGAAGTAGGCCAAAGGCCATTTCGGGTCTTAAAGAGTTCAAACAGTGAATTACTTAAAGGCTTCATCTCCCAGGAGGGTTTTTCTAAATCTTATTGAAGTTGGTCAGTGTTCAGTAAATGATGAGTGATCAAAGATGAACTTTAAAGTAGGTCAAAGGTCATCTGCGGTCATAGAGAGGTCAAATACTGGAATCACCCGAAATCTCTCAGCTCCTATTCGTTACATCCAAATCTCATCAAAGTTGGCCAGCGTGGTCAATAGGTGATGTGTCATCATTGCTGCACTTTTGACGAAGGCTAAAGGTTATTCGAGGTCATAAAACGATTGGAAAATAGAATCATGCGATATCCTTTAATTTCTGGTGGTTGTGTCTGAATCTTATCATTGTTGGCAAGAGTAGCCAGTAGATGACAGGTCATCAAAGATGTACTTTTGAAGAAGGTGAAAGGGAATTTGGGTCTAAGAGCGCAAACAGTAGAATCAAACAAAAGCCTTTAAATACTTGGAGTTGTGTTCGAATCTTATCGAAGTTTGGCCAGAGAGTTTAGTGGATAATGGGTAATCGTAGGTATACTTTGTGTTGATGTTAAACACCATTTGGGGTTACTAAGGGTCAGGTGGTAATATCAATGCCAATGCTTTTCCATGAGAGTTTGGGTTTTGTATTATACATTGCCGTAGGAAACCTTTTTTTGAGGGGAATAAGTAGCACTTCATTTTATCAGCAGAATTACCTACGTATACGGTATTTTGCACACAAATATTAAAAATCAAGTTGCGAGCTGGGCGACTCTGATATGCCACTGCTGCGACTATTTACATCGGTAGCACTGAAGGAGATCATGACTGTCCATGACTCCTTATGAAACTACATAACTATGACTGTGTAAGAGGGAAATGGTAGTGGAGGTACAGCATCATTGACACTCTTGTTAAGTCATTTCACTGTTTTTGTAGAAAATCCACAATATCTGAGTACCTTGAGACACTTTTTATGTGAGTAAATAAATTCCCAAGTTGCGTAAGAATGAAAGACATTGCCCAACATACAAATATTTCAAGTCGCTGAATCACAATTAAGTAGCAATTACCCAGATTTAACCTACTTTTTAGAGTAATATTAAAAAAACCTCTGAAACTGTTTCAAGTATCCCCACTTCAGAACACAGAAAAAGATGGGGACATTATCTTTCAAACAGTTCCATCCCTGCTCCTGCTAATTTCTGGTCTTTTATAAAAACAATGGAAGATCTTTTAGGCTATGCTAGAGATAGCTAGAAACATATTTTCCCACTTCACGATAAGGAATCATGTGTTAGTCTCAAGTATCCCCGACCCCTGGGTAACTTGAGACGGTAGAAAAAAATGTACCAAGTTAAAACAGAACAAAAGAAATTGTCCAAAAAGTACCCATGACAAACAAACCCTACATAATGTTTAAAAATGATCCATGTTAAGCCTGCAATTTTTGTGCTATATACATGAAATATACTTCTAAACTGTCTCAAGTATTCCCACTATACAGTATCGTTTTACCCACAGCCATATTAATGTAAGGCCCAATGGATTGCAAATGTGGATCCCAGGAAAGTTTACACCCCACGTGTATTCCACCCATGTAGTATATGCGGTCATTCATAACACCTTCCGATTTCTCAGAAAAATTTGCCTACATGGGCAAGGAAAGGCCCCAGCCCGGTCCCCTATAGGTGACCTACATTGGTAGCCAGTTTTACCCGCTATGAAAATGGCAGTGCCATAGGGGTAGGGAGCATTGTTTTCGTCTGGAAAGCTAAGCCGTTTATTACTCCCGAGAAAAATGCCCTATTTTTCCCAATGATCTACACAAAAAATATGTGTTCTTTAACATACCCCCAGCTCGCGCAACTATGGAAAGTGCGTTGACTTGAGTTGAATAATTATTAGGTGTATAAGTACCGTTACTCAACTTAAGACAAGAGACTGAATTCGTAAAGTTTAATTAGACAGGTCAGAGAAATACTTGAAGAGGTAATATTTTTTTCAATTTCCCGGCATCAGATTTTGTACTGTTATTTCGATTTTTCCACGATAGACAAGCAGAAAGTTAACATGTAAATAAAGTAACGACTCCAACAAGTTCTTATTCATGAAAAATTTCACATATAGGAATTTTTCTGTGCTTTCTCCCTGTCGTATTGCTGTCATTCTTTATAACCTTAAAACGACCTTAATCTTGCACGTATTTTACGAATTGGATAATGCCAAATAAAGCGACAACTGACTTTTAAATCTACAAGCAAAAAAGTTGCAAATATCTGTATTCATGAAATGTTTAATGGTAATAATATGTAGAACTCCACTCGAAGGTTCTGACTTGACTCTCAATCAGCATCCTTAAAAAGGCTACACTAACCACATGGGCTAGTTTTATTATAATTATTATAAGTTTTCTTTTAATTGGACCATTTTACCAGACCCGCACGCCGACTCTGTCGGAGAAAAATCCTCCCTCCCTGAAATATATGATATATCCCTGTTTCCATAATGTTGCTCCCTGATCAGTAACACCTTTTCTGGCAGTGGTCAAAAAAGCCACTTTGGTTGCCAATCAGCTGAATTATTTTGAAATTTGCACCTTTTCTCATTTCTGTGCAGGATGTGTTACTGATTTGCTACTCCGTCGACAATCATTCGGCTCTCGAAAATGTCCTTAGCAAGTGGTATCCAGAGGTCAGACACCACTGTCCTAACTTACCAATCGTCCTACTTGCAAACAAAACAAATTTTAGAAATGACGCGGAAGCTATAGCTAGACTAAGCAGAAAAGGATTGGCTCCACTCACATACAAGCAGGTGAAGGGAATATTTTTTCCTACGTATGTGGCCTGCTTTACAATAATCCTAAGTATTTACCTCAGTTCCGAACACAAGGGATTTGGTGGGTTCGTATGAAATCGACCCCCTCGATGTGCACCCCCTAGTGAGCTAGAGGTGGTTTGTCACCACGTTTCATTTTGCCCTTCCCCCTTACCCGTGATGCACATACTGAAAGAAGGGTTTTTTCAATTAAATACATTATGGATGTTATGATTTCATATTCGATAAAGTAAGCATAGTTATGGCTAAGCGTCTCATTTGTCAGGGAGCTTCTCAAGCATTATTAGCCAGATTTCGATTTCAGGACCGAAGCCGGAGAGCTACAGGACGGAGAACTAAACAAACGCACACACCACTCCCCGTCCAGATATGCAAGGCGTTTCGATCCTGTAGACGACGGGGCGCAGAGTAGAAAGGCATCAAAACAAAAACAGACACGCGCCCTCATTTGTTACCTAGGCTACTAACTTTTAGGTATGACCAGGGAGCTGCTACTTGGACAGGAGAAGAAACTTCACACATCCCTTTGATGACGACGATCATGCCGAGAAGGTCAAACTCATACAACTAGTTAACATTACTAATCCCTCTCCCTTTGTACTTCATTGACGATTCAATAAGCTTAAAAGGTGTTAGGAACTAAGCACAACAGGTACATGTCGTCTGCTACATCTTGAAGAATTTTGCCTATCACTTCAGCATTGCCAGCCGCTCGAATTGCAAATTAATTTGCTCGTTTTGTCGCGTAGTGTCGCTTATGCATAAAGGTTGCTTTGATTCCTTGTAAAACGCCGAATATGTATATACCCTTTGCAACATGCGAAATAATAGAGAAATCGATCAAAATTCAGCTGCAAAGTATAGACTTATATAACTGGTCTGGCCATTTGCATATGGTGCTTAACATTACCTATAGCACCAGCATCTACTCTTACAAAGCACTAACCAGTCGTTTTGAATTATTAGCCTGAATTTCTTATTAGGCTGTCGGCAATCTCTTCGACATCAAATGATTGTTTTATTTAATCCATTTGTTAAGGTAGCAAGAGACAATGAAATTGAAATTGAATGAAATTGCAAAGGATAACAAGTGCGAACTGTAAGTGCCAGACAAAAGAACTGAATAGCCTTAGGTCTAATTATCGATCCTTACAGGATTATCCCCTTACACATGTCTGGGACTAACTGGATTAGCATAAATTAAAGTAGAAGTTTCTTCTCCTGTCCAAGTAGCAGCTCCCTGGTATGACGCATAGCAAGCTAACGTTTAAGTTGAGTGGCAAATTCAGGAATAAGGTCTCACACACAAAGAGAAGAATATATAAATTAAAGTGATGGACTTTTTGGCCAACCACAAGACACCTGTAATTCTTGGTTTAATACGGACACAATCATTAGATGACTTTCTAACCATACACATTCTGTTGTTTGTCATGTCTTTTCTATGAGCTGGCAAAATAACGTCACAAAGGCGCATATGTATGCTTTCGGACTGAGGGAATTGCTGTGACAAGTCTTGAACAGTGTCTAGACCACTCATCTATAGACCTTATGCATATGACGTCACAGAGCAGGAAGTTCTCCGTCGTTTGGAGGCAAGTATCATTGTAATCGGATACGCGCGCAAGTCTATTACACGCGCATGCAAAGTCTTCGTAGTGCGTACCATGTGCCTCATTGTTTTGCCTTTAAAATGACGTCGTGTGACGTCAATTTATAAGGAGTGTATGTAGGACTGGATGTAATAAGTGCATCTAAAAGGGAAACCACTACGCTAATAGCACCTACTCCTTGTAAAACGCCTAGCCACGTTCAGGCTCAAAGAAGTGACGCTGTGAGGCTTATGGTTTTTTTTTTTAGAATCTCTACAAAATGTCAGTATTTGTAGCCTACAATTGCACCAACCGACAATGCAAAGCTCGTCGTTAAATGCTGCATGTGGTAATCTTGAGCCATACGAGTTTTAAAAAATTATTTTATTTTAAAAAGAAGATGAAGACTAAAGGGACAATACATGGTGACGTCACAATTGATAAAAACATGTCTTGATAAGTGTGTGTGCGTGTATAGTGTGTGTGTCATCATGGCTGCTGTGACGCATCAATGGCTAGCTGTATAGCGAAAAGGAGAGCAGCCGAGTGCGTCAGCCTCTCTCTGCCAGTATACAGTCTCTCCAGCAGCAAGCCCTACTCAGTGCCACTCCGTGGCGACACACAGTAACTGAGCTCTTGCGACCTCTGGCCGAACTACGAGGGACTTGTAGGAGGTTTGGCCCCTAAACATGCAGTGTGCATAGACCACCGGCATGTGGACACGCCCTGACAAACATTAACCAATGCCTTGTGGACGTCTCGCGAGAGACAAAGATTAATGGAGTGACGCCAACAGAAAAACTCCAGCTATACGAGTTAAATAGTTCACTGCCTTGCGGACGTCTTGGGAGAGTTAGTTAGTTAGTTAGTTAGTTAGTTAGTTAGTTAGTTAGTTAGATAGATAGATAGATAGATAGATAGATAGATAGATAGATAGATAGATAGATAGATAGATAGATAGATAGATAGATAGATAGATAGATAGATAGATAGATAGATAGATAGATAGATAGATAGATAGATAGATAGATAGATAGATAGATAGATAGATAGATAGATAGATAGATAGATAGATAGATAGATAGATAGATAGATAGATAGATAGATAGATAGATAGATAGATAGATAGATAGATAGATAGATAGATAGATAGATAGATAGATAGATAGATAGATAGATAGATAGATAGATAGATAGATAGATAGATAGATAGATAGATAGATAGATAGATAGATAGATAGATAGATAGATAGATAGATAGATAGATAGATAGATAGATAGATAGATAGATAGATAGATAGATAGATAGATAGATAGATAGATAGATAGATAGATAGATAGATAGATAGATAGATAGATAGATAGATAGATAGATAGATAGATAGATAGATAGATAGATAGATAGATAGATAGATAGATAGATAGATAGATAGATAGATAGATAGATAGATAGATAGATAGATAGATAGATAGATAGATAGATAGATAGATAGATAGATAGATAGATAGATAGATAGATAGATAGATAGATAGATAGATAGATAGATAGATAGATAGATAGATAGATAGATAGATAGATAGATAGATAGATAGATAGATCGATCGATAGATCGATCGATCGATCGATCGATCGATCGATCGATAGATCGATAGATCGATAGATCGATAGATCGATAGATCGATAGATCGATAGATCGATAGATCGATAGATCGATAGATCGATAGATCGATAGATCGATAGATCGATAGATCGATAGATCGATAGATAGATAGATAGATAGATAGATAGATAGATAGATAGATAGATAGATAGATAGATAGATAGATAGATAGATAGATAGATAGATAGATAGATAGATAGATAGATAGATAGATAGATAGATAGATAGATAGATAGATAGATAGATAGATAGATAGATAGATAGATGAGGTTTAACGTCCCAGTTTCCAACCAATTGGTTCAAGTCGAGACGACCACAGCCTTTTTCCAGTTGCGGCTCACTGGCTTGTTTTCCCTACTCCATTGCTTATGCTGAGCACCAAGCACAAAGGCAGTAGGTTCCATTTTTAAAGTCTTTGGTATGACCCGGCCAGGATTTGAACCCTAGACCTTCCGGCTGCAAGTCGGATGCTCTAACCACTTGGCCACTGCAGTCGGCAAAAGGAAATCCGGAGTGGAGCCACTAAGACGGTTTGGTGGCAGACTTTTCATTTTTCCATAGCAACTCCTGCATCCAAGCTCATTCCTAGCTCTCGAATTTTACTTGACACTGCAATCTGATGGACACGGACGAGAGAGTGAGGTTGATGCTGCGCAAGTCTCCCTCACTTTAATCCAAGTCAAGCGCAAGTCACAGCTTCAGACCATGTTGTCTTTTCAAGCCCTGTGGCGATGGGACAATGGCGAACTAGCAAATGCGGATATACTCAAGCTGCAGTCACAAACTTGCACAGGCGGCTTAGGGCATAGGGTCCCTCTCTACTGAACCCGAAGCAGCAGAGGAGTTTGGCAGCCCCCTGAGCAACTGAGCAGCCGTTTTTAAGATCGCTGTGTTCACCCCCTTTGCATGGGGAACGGACTGAAAATGTGTTCCAAAATAGTCTGCTTTACCTCACCCTGGCCAGCTTACCGCCGCTAGCGGGGATCCTACCTTTGCGGTCGATCACACTCCCACAAAAAAAAAAGAAAGAAAGAAATCCGTAATGACACTCAATTTGGGTACATGGACTGTGCGTACCTTGCTGGACAACAACAGGACAGACCGTCCTGAACGCAGGACTGTATTGGGTGCCAGGCAATTGACGCGTTACCAAGTGGACATTACAGACCTCAGTGAAACACACTTTGCAGACAGAGGCCAGATAACTGAGATAGGTGGTGGTTACACCTTCTTCTGAGGTGGCCGCCCTAGTACAGAGAGAAAAGAGACAGGAGTAGGCTTTGCTGTTAGATCACACATAGTAAAGAAACTTGTCAAACTTCCGGAAGGAGTAAACCATTACCTCATGACCTTACAACCAGACAACTGCCATTTGGAAAAAAGAAGAATGCCACCATCATCAGTGCTTATGCCCCTACTATGACAAATCTGGATGATGTCAAAGACCAGTTTTATGAAAAACTCGACACCATAGTCACGAGAGTCCCACAGGCCGGCTGACAAACTTATCCTACTTAAGACGGTGGGCCGGAGCCCAAAATTCGCTTGTTACGTGATTCCTCTAGGGAAGTACTTGAAAAATAGCTCAAAAATCGTAAAAATGTATAACTAAGATGAAATTACATGTTCCCACGCGCAAGAGTTGCACATTTTGTAGATATTAAGTGAAATATCAGCCGAAATTTTTAAACAAAGTTGTTCACGAACGTGTCGTAAGATTGCGCAAGAATTCGTGTCAGTAACCAATAGCAGATCAGCTACAGTACCACATGACCTTGATGGAATTAGGGAATTATGTACATACACCCGCAATAACACAGTTACTGAACTCTCTTAGTTCGCAAGATTCTGTACGTACACACTTTAAAAATGGGACGTGTGGAGCTTACTTTTGGGGTTAACTGTGCCCATTTCCAAGCCTGGTGGAAAAAATCGAGTATTGCGTTTCTGTTTGGAAGAATCAGTCTGACCTGCAGTGAGACCGTAGCAGCTAAGTACATGATGCAGCAGTTGTCATGTTCGCCTGTCATTTCCCTAAACCAGTAAGAAACGTTTCACCTATTGCTAGAACATGCTCTGTTACAGCCTATGGGGTCGGTCGGTGACACGTCACTTCCGCACGACAACAATATGTTGGAGTGAGAACAATGTATTGCGCGAGTATGTTCCCATACGGTCAAACTGTAGTCAGTTGTTCTTTTCACTTCAAAGTCGCTAGGGTAACGGAGAAAGACCCGGATGATCACCGACCGACACCATAGCTACAGTCTACTGTGAGTGCGATACACTCTTCACTATAAAGTGTAACATTCGGAGGCCGGAGGGCAGTGGATAGGAAGGTATAGACACATCCTGTTAAGTATGTTCATCATGACTTTCTCAGCGTTTTTAAATGGGAGTAATTGCAGAATACCCCGTATATGAAAATCTGTTTGGGAAAAGGTAAGGTAACGGATTATAGGCAAAATTGTAATTGGGAAAATGACCTGCCTAGACGTTTCTGACTAGCTTCCCATACCACAATACTTTGGCTATGAGTGAGGCATCTGCAGGTAAGTAACTTTAAGACACTATGAGGATGTGCAGTCAGAATTCAATTTATTTTTGCGTGAGGCTACAAGGATACTCAGAAAATATTCAGTTTCCCTCACAGGCTTACTGTGGTATCTTTGGGAGGCTACAGGAATACACCATGAAAAATTTGAAACAGCTTCCTGTTGTGTAGACTATTAAGATTAACTTTTCTTTGAGAGGCTCAAAGACACAGAATTATGGTTGTTTTACAGAGACTGCAATAGGTACACAGTCAGGAATCAAATTGTGTCTCATAGGGCCTACAGTAATGTGCAGTGACTGTGCAACCGATGAAAAAACAGAACTACATCTCACGGGGTATTCTGTAATTGTTTGTTTTCAAATATGAGGTGAAATGTACAAAACTGCTTAAGGATAGGCTGTGTTAATCTAGTCTGAAAGAACAGTGCCATCATAGCGTGTTGCTGGAATTAAGCTCCCCATGCCCCGTACCTAGGCTTGTACCTTGTGACATCCATGTAAGATCTAATGCACAACCCTGTCCGAGGGCTGTACTACTAAATGTCTTGGAAGATGCAGATTTTATACCTTCATTTTACGTTACTCCATTTTTATTTTTCAAGTTGTTGAAGTAAGCATATCAATGGTCAACATATGGTGCATGTAATATCTGAATTGCATTATAATGCAATGCTTTTGTGTAGGATGAGGACGGGCTACCTTTAGCCTATAACTTACCTTAGGCAGACCCAGTAATTACATTAACTCCATCGAAATGTGATTACTGTGTGAAAAACATTGCACTTTAAAGTGCACAAAGACAAGACTTTTTGAAAGACCCACTTCTAATTCAATGTTGCATGTTTGTTAATGTCTTTTATTGAGACATATTAGGCCGGTCAAAGTAAACATTGATCGGTGAAGTTTTCCTTGCAGGTTATACTGATGTGTTACATGGATTTATAGGCATATATACCATTTGTAAAGTAGAAAGCAGATTTTGCAAACTAGCCCTTGACTGTTTCCATGCATCTATGAACAACTGAAGACAGTAGCATTGTCAGAAATTTATGAAGGGGGAGGGGTTTAAGTGGGGAGCATTCCAACATTCCACTAGGGAGCTTTAAAGACAAAATATATTTCTGGCTCACCTTTGAATTTTCCATTGGGAGACTCCTGGTCGGAAGGGTACAAGACTTGCATGGGACACAACCCCCTTTGCTATGCACGTAGCTCAATCAGTTACCCAGCAGCTGCTGTCTGACAGATACCAATTCAAATAGGTTTGCCTTCAGCTGTTGCAGTTTCCAGAAATGTGCTAAATCAAAAGTCAGATAAATTTAAATCATAAACTTATGGGCCCATTTGGTTAGGGGGCACAGTTTCTTTTGCCCCGAATCTCTGGGTCTTTTAAGCAGAATTGTGCCCAAAGTACTACAAATTCTGCCTGAATTTGGGGTTTTTGAAACCTTTCAGTGAACAGTGCCCCTCTCCCTCCCTCTCACTTTTCATATTCATATGATTGTAATAATTCTTTAAAGCTGCAGATTCTTTTTGATGTTGATATTCAGAACCAGTGATCATAAAATGTCAAAAACAAGTTTTGGCTGCAAGTAACTGTAGTTTGGAGATTGACCTTTGACAACTTTTTTACTTGTAGCTTCAGAAGCCGAAACAACTGTTGGGAGTGAAATGCCTAGTGTAGCAAGTGAACAACCACTTGAGAATTTAAGAAGGAGGGCTCGGTCATGATCTATTTATATTTCATCCTTTTGTACCCATCCTCTTTGAGATTTGAAGAGGGACCATTTGCCTTCAAATATTGGGGACCGTAGGGACTCAGAGATGCCATGATATAGTCATATACTTCTTAGTCCTTAGGCTGAGGGGGTCCCCGTGTGCATGAGAGGTCCCCTAAGTTTCTCTTCATATTATTGAAGTACACCATGTGGCACATCAAAAAAGTTTGGGTAGACTTTTGGTAACCCGGCAATAATCGAGAAAATGACGTCATAAGCCACGCCCATTGACGCTCTATTGGAACCAAAATTTAGGGGTAGGGGAAACATAAATCACTGTATCTTTAGAAGTGTAAGTCACAGAACAACAAAATACCCCTTAACATGTTTGTATTTAAGTACTCTATTCATTCAAACAATCATTTTGCAAATTAGTATGTTAACGAGGTCACCAAAGGTCAAAAGGTCACGAAAATCGGGTACAAGTGAAATTTTGACCGTTGCTCCTAAATAACCAGTCAAATCATGGATTTATTTATTTTGATATTTGTGATGCATGAAAAAGTTAGAAAAGATGCTACTAATTGTTTTGATATGCATTTCAGGCCATTTAATGCCTAACAACATATCATAAATGAACTGAAAAATTCCATTAATCTAGAAATTGAGTATTGTGCACTCAAGCATATAGTATGCTGTGCATGCAGTGTAGTACCCACAAATACATTACGGTAGTTGAGCGATATTTGACAATGTTTTTATGCTTTCCATACAGAAGAGAAGTTTCTTAATGGTCAGTTTGTTTTATTTACCCTTACTGGGCCTTTGGAAGGTAGCTGGACAGCTCATGAACTGTTCATCCAGCCCCGCCCCCCCCCCCCCAAATTACGACAGTAAAAATGTACGTACGTCGGCCTGGTCAAGGCTGGTCCTAGGCACTTCGAGGGTCATACTGTATGAATAATATATATATATATATATATATATTTCCAGGGTACGTTTCTGCATGCCCTGTGACGTCCAACGGTGCATGCACGCGGCACTCATACACCACATCAATACAGTACTAAAGCCAAACCAATATCGATAGTTGATTGACCGCTCGCCGACATTCATCAATCAAATGTCACAGTATTGATGCATCATACAATGAAATGATCCAGCTGTGCATATAGAAAATGTTCACTGAGCTTAATCTTTTTTAACAGTTGAACTTAATGCCCACTAATGGTCATAAATTAGTCAACTTTCACCCACACAGAAACCACATTTATGCCTTGTGCACAGCAGGATCGTTTTGGGCAAGATTTAGGACCTAATTTTAAACACAACGGTGAACTTGTGAAAACTGAGAACAGATTTCATACACAAAAATTGTTCATTATGTAGTAGTGTATTGATATCAAATTTACCCCTTCCTTTTTCACGCATTTCCTCCACTAATTTTGCCTCAAAACAACCTTTTTCTTGATAAATATATATATACATATACATATATATATATATATATATATATATATATATATATATATATATATATATATATATATATATATATATATATATATATATATATATATATATATATATTATATATTTCTCTAATTCGGCACTTAGGGGGAAAGTTGTTGTTGAAAAGTCGACCTTAAGGGGAAAAAATTTTTCGGGTGAAATATAAGTTTCGCCTTAACGTTTCCACACACTTTTTCTATAGGAATACGTAAACTTACAAGGGCGCCCTCTTAGATTTACAAACTAGATGCCATTACTTCAAAGTTATCAAATTTACGGACACCTAGCGGTTAACACGAACGGATGGCTGGCCATTGAAATAACGTTAATTTATATGTTTAGACGTTAGGGCGAATTTATTTTTTATGTATTTTATTATCTTTTTTTCGCCCTATGTACAAGCAGATATAAGAATTTCCCCTTAAGGTGGGAATTAGCGTTATATATATATATATATATATATATATATATATGTATATCATATGTAATTTTAAGGCCTTTTGACCTGGGAAGTAGCCAGGAATTTGTCAAGGGGGCGAAGCCCATGGACAGTCTCAGCGCTCCGTGCCACCATGGGTTGGCGCGAAGCGCAAGAAAATTTTGACCCAAAATGCCTCCCAGGTCGCTGGGAATGGCACCTTCCAGGCCTATTTTCCTCATATAAATAGGGGAAACACTAGCAATATTGTAAAAATAAACATTAAAAAATACCAAAATATGCTCAAGGGGGGCAGCCGCCCCCTTCGCTACGCGCCTACTTTTGACAAATTAAAGACGCTGTGAGCAGTGGCGCCGGAAAATGTTTTGAAAATGATCCCCAAAGGCGTATAAGCTATAGATTTCTGAAGGAGGTAGGTTGAGGTGTGTTTTCGACCGAGTGATGGATCTACAACCATTTTCTATCACAAATGGTTCTCAAACTATCAGAATTATCGCAAATCCTTCGCAAACTATCGAAAACTTTCGGGCGCTCCGCGCCCTTCAAACCTTACCTCAATTTTGTCCTTATTATCAGTAATTTCCAGTTACAACTCCTGCAGAAGCACAGCAACAGGAGAAGTTGAAAGGTGTTTATGAATTCTCAGGTAAAAGGATGGCTTTTTGATTGGCAAATAGGTTTGTTGGGAAAATGAAAGTGTCTCGATGCAGAGCATGAATGCAGGTTTTTTGTCATGGTTATCTTATTTAATGAGAAATTTCGGCACGGTCCGAGCGCATTCGTCACGGTTTTCACTTCATCTCATGACCATTATTAAGGTTATAACACATGCAAATATTCTGATCACAACACTTTTTCGAAAAACAGAAGTTCCAACCTCTGTTTAGGCTTCGCATCAATATAGGATCTTTGATCTTTCAATCTTATTTGTGGCATGATGGCGAAAGTTGAAAGTACTTAGCTGCCCTTTCACAGTTTTCAAAACTTTGTAGGGGCCTACGGGATCTTTCAGTCTAATTTGTAGTATGTGGAAGGTTGAAAATACTTATTGTCCTTTATACATTTTCAAAAAAAATTACCGAGCGCTTCGCGCGCAGCCATTACTGGTATAGATGGTGATTGTTAAACACTGAAGACGAAAAAACATCCTGAAACACGCTTGTTTAGTCCTTCACCCCTTTTGCTTTACCTAACAGGGAGGTCTAATATCACCTCCCTGCACCTATACTCTTCCTTCCATTCTCCATTGCTGGAAGCTGTTCGTCTACATTTTCGTTCAAACTTAGTGAAATACCATAGTGGTCAAATGCCTGGCATCATCCTCTTTACTATCATTTGGATGTCAGGAAATAATCACCATATCAGTGCCCCATTTTATATAATTAATCCAGAGCTTCCAGGTGGCACTATACCGGGTGTCTGCCAGCCTTAAATGCCCTTTTATAATGCACAATGAAGCAAAGGAAAATTTTTGAAAAAGTCCAGTTTCTGTGGACTTCACTCACGTATTTTTACGTAAAAACTTTCCCTGAATAGAAGGCCTTGAAGTAGCCAAAGGGGGGGGGGGGGCTTCAGGAGGGTTGTTGACAACATACCCTTCTCTAAGACAATATGCTCTCCTCTTTCACCTTACCATAAATTGGAATTCACTAAATTATGGATACTGTACTTTCCAGCCATATGTGATCAGTTCCAAAAATATACCAAAAATAGCACCATTTTGCATCTAGGCAACCTTAAATTAACAAAAATTTCTCAAAGGGGAGGGGTACATCCCTCCCCCAGGACGGCACCGTTATGTAGTGACAAAAAAGGATTCCACACTGCTGTTTACAATCGCAGGGGCGCACAAAAAGGTACAGTTTACACAGACTTACACAGATTTACGACGTACTTCATCTGTTCTGAGGTTCGACTCCTGGCCGGGTCATACCAAAGACTTTAAAAAAGGAACCTACTGCCATTGTGCTTGGTGCTCAGCATAAGCAATGGAGTAGGGAAAACAAGCCAGTGAGCCACAACTGGAAAAAAGGCCGTGGCCAGCCCGACTTAAACCAATTGGTTAGAAACTGAGCCGTAAAACCTCATCTAACTACTTCATCTGTTCTGCCTCCCCAATCACTTAGATGATCCTTTATGTTTGGTCCCCCTGTTGAATAACCATGGCTACGCCACTGTAGGGAGCATATTCCATTATTTAAGGGACTTCTACCATACTTTACTTGCTAGTATGGGGCCATTTAAACCCTAGGGTCACAGTGTTATTATTGGTACAGTAAACGATTGTCTTACAGAGTAATTTTTATTTGATGTAAAGGTCCTTTGATTTACATTCATATTCTTTATTTCTTTCAGTAAACCACACAGACACACAGCCACAGAACATGTACACACGGGTGCACAGTGATAGATAAATAGCACAGCCACTCTGTTATATACTTAGGCCCACCTGGACATGTGTATAGGCCAAGGGTCAAAGTTATTATTGTACTGCATGCAGTACCAGAAGTGGAATTATAATAACGAGAGAGAGAAAAATAAATATCCTGCGTTTCACCTTAGGTCTACCCTTGGCTCATAAGTTTTTCATCTTTATGTAGTTAGTCTACATAAAAAGTAACCTTAGGCTCTTGTTGCCTAAGCTCGTGAAAATTTCATATTTTGAAAATGGTTTTGCATCATTTCAGACACAAATTTAAGCATGGACAAAAATTTGTACGATTATGCTTAATAAATATTGTCTGTTTTCCTTTCATTTCAATTTCCTGCAAAAAATATCCTAAGTTTTGCATCCCCAAATTTTGCCTCTAGCCGTTTTAGTGTGTAAATTGCCTGTGGAACGACTTAGGCAAGTCACTTTATGCGAACAAAGATGGCGGACGGTGGCGACAATATTTGATCGTCTATGATTGGTCTATTTTTATATAACGTCAGTGGTCGTACGTCACAAAAATTCTCGGCGCATTGCAATGTCGGAGAAAACAGTCTCGCTCACTATTTATGAGTCTCGCAAAATAAAAATACGAAAAGAATTAATAAAAAAATGCTTCCCTTCTTTCATTCAAAAAAGTAAGGGTATATTTCAGCTTTTCACATTTTTGTCTTTCGTTTGAGTATAACCTTAACGCAGTTCAGGACGTCTTCTTTCTACAATACTTCCAGTCCTCCAGTTATTAGCGAAGTTCATATGGATGGGGACATATTGCAATTCTGGTAATTTTAACATTCCTTTTGTGATGCAAAGCATCATCTCCTCTTAAAAACAAAGGAAGTTGTGTGGTGCCACCCATCAGAATAAGACATTAAAAGCATTTTTTGGTAAAGACTTAAACTGAAAGACAGACACATATCTCGATTAAAACAAGGACTTCAAGGCTAGGTCAAAGTTTACTCTCTCCCATAAGGCTGTGCTGTACTCATTTACAGCCGTGAGAGAATTCGAAACAAATTTGACATTTTCCCACCTATTTGCAAGGACTGAAGTCCAAGACCGAAATAGAATAATCATTTCTTTAATTGACAAGCGTGGCAACATTTTAATGGCTAATATGAGATACAAGCAAGGTTTAACACTATGCTTAAAAATATACAGAAAACCATGCCTTAAAATTATATGGCGTGTTTCAGTTGATATTATGATATCAACTGATCAAGGGGTGAAGGACTAAACAAGCGTGTTTCAGAATGTTTTTTCGTCTTCAGTGTATTAACAATCACCATCTATACCAGTAATGGCTGCGTGCGAAGCGCTCGGTAATTTTTTTGAAAATGTATAAAGGACAATAAGTATTTTCAACCTTCCACATGCTACAAATTAGACTGAAAGATCCCGTAGGCCCCTACAAAGTTTTGAAAACTGTGAAAGGGCAGATAAGTACTTTCAACCTTCCCCATCATGCCACAAATAAGATTGAAAGATCAAAGATCCCATATTGATGCGAAGCCTAAACAGAGGTTGGAACTTCTGTTTTTCGAAAAAGTGTTGTGATCAGAATATTTGCATGTGTTATAACCTTAATAATGGTCATGAGATGAAGTGAAAACCGTGACGAATGCGCGCGAACCGTGCCGAAATTTCTCATTAAATAAGATAACCATGACAAAAAACCTGCATTCATGCTCTGCATCGAGACACTTTCATTTTCCCAACAAACCTATTTGCCAATCAAAAAGCCATCCTTTTACCTGAGAATTCATAAACACCTTTCGACTTCTTCTGTTGCTGTGCTTCTGCAGGAGTTGTAACTGGAAATTATTGATAATAAGGACAAAATTGAGGTAAGGTTTGAAGGGCGCGGAGCGCCCGAAAGTTTTCGATAGTTTGCGAAGGATTTGCGATAATTCTGATAGTTTGAGAACCATTTGTGATAGAAAATGGTTGTAGATCCATCACCCGGTCGAAAACACACCTCAACCTACCTCCTTCAGAAATCTATAGCTTAAACGCCTTTGGGGATCATTTTCAAAAAAATTTTCGGCGCCACTGCTCACAGCGTCATTAAATTGTCAAAAGTAGGCGCGTAGTGAAGGGGGCGTCTGCCCCCCTTGAGCATATTTTGGTATTTTTTAATGTTTATTTTTACAATATTGCTAGTGTTTCCCCTATTTATATGAGGAAAATAGGCCTGGGAAGTGCCATTCCCAGCGACCTGGGAAGGATTTTGGGTCAAAATTTTCTTGCGCCAACCCATGGTGGCGCGGAGCGCTGAGACTGTCCATGGGCTTCGCCCCCTTGACAAATTTCTGGCTACTCCCCAGGTCAAAAGGCCTTAAAATTACTTATGATATATATATATATATATATATATTAATCAAGAAAAAGGTTGTTTTGAGGCAAAATTAGTGGAGGAAATGCGTGAAAAAGGAAGGGGTAAATTTGATATCAATACACTACTACATAATGAACAATTTTTGTGTATGAAATCTGTTCTCAGTTTTCACAAGTTCACCGTTGTGTTTAAAATTAGGTCCTAAATCTTGCCCAAAACGATCCTGCTGTGCACAAGGCATAAGTGTGGTTTCTGTCTGGGTGAAAGTTGACTAATTTATGACCATTAGTGGGCATTATGATCAACTGTTAAAAAAGATTAAGCTCAGTGAACATTTTCTACATGCACAGCTGGATCATTTCATTGTATGATGCATCAATACTGTGACATTTGATTGATGAATGTCGGCGAGCGGTCAATCAACTATCGATATTGGTTTGGCTATAGTACTGTATTGATGTGGTGTATGAGTGCCGCGTGCATGCACCATTGGACGTCACAGGGCATGCAGAAACGTACCCTGGAAATATATATATATATATATATATATATATATATATATATATATATATATATATATATATATATATATATATATATATATATATATATATATATATATATATATATTCATACAGTTTGACCCTCGAAGTGCCTAGGACCAGCCTTGGCCAGGCCGACGTACGTACATTTTTACTGTCGTAATTTATTTGGGGGATGAACAGTTCATGAGCTGTCCAGCTATCTTCCAAAGGCCCAGTAAGGGTAAATCAAACAAACTGACCATTAAGAAACTTCTCTTCTGTATGGAAAGCATAAAAACATTGTAAAATATTGCTCAACTACCGTAATGTATTTGTGGGTACTACACTGCATGCACAGCATACTATATGCTTGAGTGCACAATACCCAATTTCTAGATTAATGGAATTTTTCAGTTGATATTATGATATGTTGTTAGACATTAAATGGCCTAAAATGCATATCAAAACAATTAGTAGCATCTTTTCTAACTTTTCCATGCATCACAAATATCAAAATAAATAAATCCATGATTTGACAGGTTATTTTTTGAGCAACGGTCAAATTTTCACTTGTACCCGATTTTCGTGACCTTTTGACCTTTGGTGACCTCATTAACATACTAATTTGCAAAATGATTGTTTGAATGAATAGAGTACTTAAATACAAACATGTTAAGGGGTATTTTGTTGTTCTGTGACTTACACTTCTAAAGATACAGTGATTTATGTTTCCCCTACCCCTAAATTTTGGTTCCAATAGAGCGTCAATGGGCGTGGCTTATGACGTCTTTTTTTCGATTATTGCCGGGTTACCAAAAGTCTACCCAAACTTTTTTGATGTGCCACATGGTGTACTTCAATAATATGAAGAGAAACTTAGGGGACATCTCATGCACACGGGGACCCCCTCAGCCTAAGGACTATCTGTAGATGATGTGAAGATGAGATGCTTTCAATTGGTGAAATATGAAGCAGTGAAAAAACAATAAAAACCCTCCCAAGATTGGTAGTATGTTTCAATTGACGTGGTGTACTCGTAGAATCCACCAACTACTGTGTAGAAATGGGACTCACAGGTTTTCATATATCTATGAAAAAACCTGCAGTTTCTACAAATAAGACAATATCTTTCAGGAAAGGTTGGACTGGAAAATATTAGGCAACGATCAACAAATGATTGTTATATAATCATTTTTTAAAAGACACATGGTCATGACCATCTGTTGGTTTAGATGTATAAGAATTGTTTTTTTTTTCTGACAAAACCAGTTGTAATGTGAATGTGAGTTATATAAACATTACAGTTTGTTATGTGTGTAATTTGTTAATTGTATGGGCAGTTCCTTCATGAGTATAGGGTATGCGGAGTTGAGGCTGGATTTCTGTAGGAATATTGAATAAACACAGACACTACTTAACCAATTTTCGTAGGCATGACGAGGGTGAAATGTAATGATGTTCCTTAGTGAGCTATCACTTCTGCTTAAAGCTCTGGTTGGTGAAGTATGTGTTTTAGGTAGGGTCAGCATTAGGATGGAACTAGGCAGCCTCTGAAGAAACTACAGTGGAATAACACAGTTACTGAGTGAGAGAATGTGTTGGAGAGGGGGGGGGGGAGGAAGTATGGTATTCGGGTCATTCTGGTATTATACCCTCTACACTTAATGTACTGTACATATGGAAATTGAAGGTTGCAACCAAGGTACAATTTGATTGTCTGAAGGTTTTTCAAGCTTCATCATTTCATAAAGAAGTAGATAAAAGGGGATGCTGAAATGCTAGTAGATAAATGAGTAGAACAGTGTTGTTGTGATTATTAGTTAAACTGGCATGTTCCTACCATCATTTGTGTAGTGCATCTTATATTCAACCTGATTATAAGAGATGTTGTTATTTTCAAATTTCAGTGAACTAAAACTATTTGTTAAATCAGTCGCAATTTGTTTTTATCCTGTAAGTACTGTAACTTCAGTTGCTATGAAAAATTATGCCCACCAACGAAAACATTGAGTTTTCTCTGAGTCCACACCATTTTGGCAGATTTCTCCTAAAAAGTAAAAAAAAAATTGTATTCTTCATTCTCTGAAATACCTGTTCGCACAATTTGAAGCTTTCACTTTGTATTTATTCTGTGCTTACATTCGTTGCTAGGTAAAGTTATCCTTAGCAACCAATTAGTGTATTTTCATAGAGACATTGTCATTTGAGGTATTTCTCTTGATTTCTCTGGAAAAGTTGGAGACATTCATCGTTCACTCCTACAACTGGGAATTTGCATCTTGTGTTCATTCCCCAAGGCTTAAACTGCCATTGCTAGGGACATTTCCCAAGGTTTCCAACCAAAAAGTGTATTTTTCACGATAATTTTAAAAACTGTGCATAACTTGTGTTTATTTTAAAGGTAAATGACATTTCTTCTGTATTTTCATAATTGGAAGTTTGGATTTTGTATTTATTTTACTTTCTGACTTCTGTTGCTAGAGAAAATTTTCCTTAGCAACCAAAAAAGTGTATTTTTCATGATAATTTAAAAAAATGTGCATGAATTGTTTTCGTTTTGTAAGGGAAATGACTTTTCTTATGTATTTTCATAACTGGAATTTTAGATTTTGAGTATATTCTGCTTTTGACTGCTGTTGCTAGGAAAAATTTTCCTTAACAACCAAAAAAGTGTATTTTTCACGCTTATTTCAAAAAATATGAATGAATTATTTTGGCGTTTGAAAGGAAACGACATTTCTTCTGTAATTTTATAATTGGAAGTTTAGATTTTGTGTTTATTCTGCTTTCTGACTACTGTTGCTAGGTAAAATGTTCCTTAGCAACCCAAAATGTGTTTTTTCTGTTATTATTCAAAAGAATATATGTAAATGAGTCTTCTTTTGAAAAGAAAGTGGTATTTGTTCTGTATTCCCATCATTTGAAGTTTGGATTTTGTGTTTATTCTGCTCATAAGCTACCGTTGCTAGGGAAAATTTGCCTGTATAGCAACCAAAATAATATATTTTCCGTGATTACTCATAAATGTGCAACTTTTGAAAGTGGGAACATGTAAAATATGTCTAAGGACATTGTTTCCAATGTATCTAGGTCATTTTAAGTACTTCCCTGGGGGAGGGGACTACGGAAGTCAAGAATTAGAGCACTTTTAGACCACTGGCCCACCGCCTGCTTGGGGACTTCAATGCAAGAGTAGGCAGTGCCTTTCGGGTTTGGGAGAATGTAACTGAAAAACATGGCATCGGCAAGTGCAACAGCAATGGTCTCCTCCTACTCTAGACCTGTGCCACTTATGACCTTGTCATCACCAACACCATGTTCCGCTTGCCCACCCGTTACAAGACATCCTGGATGCACCCTCGCTCCAAGCACTGGCACCTGATAGATTATGTTATCACCAGGAAGAAGGACATGGGTGACGTTAAAGTGACGAAAGCCATGTGCGGTGCTGAGGGCTGGACAGATCACCGACTCATCATCTTCAGGCTGACCCTTTGCATTCAGCATTCAAGAAGACCCCAGGGCCAGAAGACCACAAAGAGACTGAATGTCTCCAAGCTGACTGACAGGAAAATTGCTGAAGACGTCTCCCGAGACCTGGATGCCAAATTGTCGAAACTACCAACGTCCCTTATCAATATTGAAGAGCAGTAGGCCTCCTTCAGGGACACAGTCTACTCAGTCACCTTGGACCAGCCAAGCGCAAACACCAAGACTGGTTTGATGAGAACAGTGCAGATATACACACCCTACTCGCTGAGAAGCAACGTCTGATGAGAATACACCAGGATGACCCATCTTCAGCTTCTTAAAAGGCAGCCTTTGTCAACCAGCGACGTGAGGACTCTTTGCTTAGTCAGAAGGCAGACGAGAATCAAGTTCACGCAGACACTCACGACTCCAAGCACTTCTACGAGGCTCTTAAAGCCATCTACCGCCCACAGACATCGGGGTCCTTGCCTATGCCTAATGCAGATGGGTCCGAGCCACTCACAGAAAAGACATACTCAAGCGCTGGTCTAAACGTGCAAGCAGTAGACATTTTTTCGGCTCGCCAGATACAAGAGAAAGCCCAGGAATAACAGAACGACCTCTAAACCACCTTCATAGACCTGCCTGCGGTCTTTGACATTGTCAGCAGGGAAGGCCTCTGGAAAATCATGGTAAAGTTTGGGTGCCGCCGTAAGTTCACTTCCATTGTCAAGCAGTTTCATGAAAGCATGCTGGTCAAGTTCATGGACGATGGAAGGAATCTAACTCGTTTTCGGTACCCAACGGCGTTAAACAAGGCTGTGCCCCCCCCCCCCCATACTATTCAGCATGATGTTTTCTGCTATGTTGACTGATGCTTTCCACGACTGTGACGATGGTATTCACATCAGGTACAGATCAGACGGAGGACTTACCAATCCCAGACGCCTGCGGGCAGTAACAAAGGTGAAAGATAACATCATCAGGGACTTCCTCTTAGCTGACGATTGTGCCTTGGGCGCCACTTCAGAACGCAGTTTGCAGAAAGAGGTGGATCGCTTCTCAATAGCATGTGGAAACTTTGGGCTCACCATCAGCATAAAGAAAACTGAAGTGTTGTACACCCGCGACCAGGAAAACCGAACACTCAGCCTCATATTTTGTCAAAGGACAAAACCTCTAGACAGTCGACCACTTCACCTACCTGGATAGCACCTTCACAGCTGCCGGCAGCATTGAGGCAGAGGTCAAAACCAGAATACCCAAAGCCACCGCTGCCTTCGAAAGACTACGAGAGAAAGTCTGATAGGGTAGAGGCATAATCATCACTACCAAGCTGAAGGTCTATGGAGCTGTGATCCTCACCACCCTACTTTATGCTTGTGAAACCTGGACCGTTTATAGACGTCACACCAAGCAGCTTAACCACTTCCACGTGAACTGTCTGAAGTTCGCAGACTCCTCCACATCCGGTGGCAAGACATGGTTCCTGACACAGAGGTACTGAGCAGAGCTAACCTCCAAAGCATCTCTACCCTACTACAGAAAGCACAGGTGAGGTGGACCAGCCATACTGTTCGTATGAATGACGATCGCTTGCCAAAGCAGCTCCTGTACGGGGAGCTTAGCACGGGTAATAGAACAGCTGTGGGTCAAAAGAAACGCTTCAAGGATTCCCTAAAAACCTTGCTAAAAGGCTTGGAGATCAATGTCAACTTTTGGGAGAATGGTGCTCTGGACCGCCCTTCTTGGCGGCCCCAGATCAGCAAAGGAGCCAAAGTTGCAGAAACCAGGAGAATTGCTGCAGCAGAAAAGAAGCGAGTGGAACTTAAAACTTGAGCTGCCAACCCTCCAACACCACCAACACCTACCTTGTGTGCTCCACCTATAAAGGGACTTTAAAGCTAGGATTGGCCTCATCAGTCACCTCCGGACTCACCTTCACAGCACCAACGAATTACAACTACTGAAGCAGTGGTTATCTACGAATACGAAGGACGACTAGCAGCAGCAGCAGCAGCAGCGTGTAAAGTATACAGCCCATGTTAAAAACTGGCACCGTTGTGCGCGGGTATAGACGAATAAAGATTAAGTTGTTACGATCGTAAAGGGTGTACTGTCTGATTACTTTGAATCAGGCTGCTCGTTCTTGTGTCAACGAGTGATGATGTTGAGCATTTACTGGTAAAACATATATGTGCCCTACGGTGCGATAATATTGTAGAGAAGTGCTCACTGGGAGTTAAGCATAATCATGTACTGCCAGTTCTCAATAAATTAGGCTTGATGCTTCCCTGCCAGGAACCAATCCAGGGTCCACCCTACCGGTGGAGTCCAGGGTATTAGTGCGAAACTTCCAACTGTCCACAGGTGCATTATCATCACGCCAAAAACAAAGATCCACAAGTTATCACTTTTTAAAATATAGTCCGCCTGGCATATGCGGACTGGCCGTGATGCTAAGATAAGTGTACGTACCACTTGGATTAAGGACTATTCTTGGCATGTTGCTGCAAGAAAGATCCTTTACTAGGCCAGTTACAGCCTGTTCACTTTTGCCGCGTTCCGTGACGTGTAACACCCAGTCCGTCTATGCACACTAGCGGTGGGTCGGGTAGATGAGGGGTTAGTATTTGCTGGGCAAGTGGATGGTGAGAGGATGAAGTGTTGCAATGGTTTTCGAAAGATTCACTCACGCTGCGGTGGAGAAAAGAAGCAAGGAGTCAATGTTATTCCTAAGCATTTAAATTCCCACATCGTACTTCGGTTTTTGTATTGTGAAAAAGGTATCCTACAACTAGTTTGTCCATGACCCTTACTCTACTTCGGCGTCAGGGAGCATTTTGTAGTGATTTTCACTTCCAGTGAAGGTGGATGGTCGACTTTTTCCAAAGTCCCCTCGACTCTCTGGCGGAGAGTCGAAGGGCGAAAACCACTCGTTGACTCCTGAAGGAATTCTGCCCCCCCCCCCGGAACTACGTTTCCAAGGGACAACTTGGACTGAACATGAGTAACCACTCGACCCTCACACCGCTACATCATGGGTCTGTCGTGCGTGGTCCCGTTCTAGACTGGCTGAAAAGAACAGATGCTACACATAATCTTAGCCAAAAAGGGCCAAGGCGGAGCTTCGCCGGATCAAAGTATACATACTTATATCGCTCGAGTCTTTCGTACATATTCATTGGGAGCGCTATTGCTATTGGTCAACTGAAAGGTTAAGCCAATAACACTGACATTGAACAAGGCACTTTCAGCAGTGAACAGTGACGTCAAGTTTCTGCCCTAAGAAGCTTTAATCCGGAACTTTTTCAATGTTTTTCTTCAATGATGTAGCCGTTACGTTTTCTGTAAGGTACGAAGCAAATATGTTATCTTCCTTTCTTGTGCTTGACTTGTCGGTAAGAATTGGATTCAGCGAAAAAGATACTTCGTTTTGGCATAAGAGAAGCTTCTTTTCCATCCCCGATTTTCATTGGCTTTAAATTCGCAACCTTATGGATATTCAAAAAAGATGAGCGTTCTTATCCCTGATTGGCCCTCCAGGGATTTATTTATTTATTGATTGATTGATTGATTGAATCATTCATTTATTTATTTATTTATTTATTTATTTATTTATTTATTTATTTATTTATTTATTTATTTATTTATTTATTTATTTATTTATTTATTTATTTATTTATTTATTTATTTATTTATTTATTTATTTATTTATTTATTTATTTATTTATTTATTTATTTATTTATTTATTTATTTATTTATTTATTTATTTATTTATTTATTTATTTATTTATTTATTTATTTATTTATTTATTTATTTATTTATTTATTTATTTATTTATTTATTTATTTATTTATTTATTTATTTATTTTTTTGAGTAGAGAGATTTTTCGCTTTTTGCTCCCTGACGTCGAGGTATAAGTGAAAACATCAAATGTAAACACGTTACCTCGCGGCAGAGTTACCCTGACCATATGTTTACAAGAAAACCATTTTTTAGGTCAACGGTCATGTGAGGTCAGTAGGGGTCAAATAGTGAAGACTTTAGAACATGATAGGCCTATTTATAGAAGTATAATTTTGTCGAATAAACAATGTGACAAATCATTTTTCGGCAAGGAATCCTAAGCCTTTAGGCTTTCTGGTTTAGTATTGGGTCCTGAGTCGGATGACTGTGACAGGTCGCTTTGATGGTGCAAGTGGCTTGTGGTCGCATAGCAAAGTGTAACAAAAAATTCATGTAAACTGTAAATGGGATGGCAGTTTTAAGATAAATATGAGGTTCACTTAATTTTACCTGTAATTTTACGTACGGTATACTGAAAATACTGTCCATCTTGGTACAGGTGAGCGATATCAGTACCAAAAATAAGACAAATATGTCCTGAAGATGATGCCAGATGCCTGCTCAAACACGTCCTGGTCCTGCTAAGGAAGTCAGTGTACTAAATTTGTGATTTGTATTGATCCTGCTGTCTTTTTCACAATTTACGTATTTTCAATTTAATCGTCACAAGAAATCATCGTGTCGAAAGAAAGAAACCTAAGTGTACAATTTCATCCTAAAATCATCGAAAATTCGAAAAGAACACTTTTTGCATAAAACATGTTTTGAAAGCACAATTAATGTTTCGAATTTATTCAGGGGTTGAAGATGCAAAAGAAGATCGGTGCTGTGGCTTATGCGGAATGTTCAGCTTTAACAAATGAAGGAGTAAACACACTATTTGAAGAAGTCATTCCATCTGCAGCGATGTCAGCTGTCAAAAAACAGAAAGGAGGGAGATGAAAGATTTCTTGAAGGAATTATAGCTAAATGATCTCTTAAAAGTAAAACTTGAACTGTCTCGAAAGCTTTCAGATTTTGTGATGATCCCAGGTTTTTTCAGTTTAATTTTCAATTCTACTCCACCTGACAGTACGCCATTAGCAAGTGGTATCAACTTTGGTGTCACTGTGTGACTCAACTGTACATTGGCAGGCTGTGACTGGTTATTAATTGCATAGCGAAACTTTCTCAAGATTTTCAGTTAGAATAATGGACGTTTTGGCCAGGCAATAAGGCTCACGTTTAAACCGCAGCATACATATACACTTTTAACCATGCAAGGTACATCGCGAGGTTGGTTGTCGTGAGGAGAATTTTACAATTTTAAGCTAAAAGTAAAGAGTAACGAGGCCCTGTTTACAAACCTAACCTGTTTTTCTTCCTTTTTGCATTTTACATTACTGCCATAAATTTTTGGTCAAATGATCTGACCTAGAAATTTGAGACTTTGTACTGTATACTGTGTACTTCATAACTGTGTACATGAGCCAAGTGTTACAATATTGTTGTAAAAGGTATTTACGTTGTTTACTCAACATAGTGAGTAGTGTGAGATAATGGGACACATTCACGACTTACACTTATGGTCCTTATCCATAAGGAGAAACTTCAAACCTTGAAGTAACGTCAACGTACTAAGTACAGTTTTCAGTAAAGAGTGTCGTGTATGTACTGCTTGATACCTGTACATACCCTTCAAATTCTAATTGTACTACACGTGTGTAGTGCAAGGGGAAAGTGGTGGGATGCTGTTTAGCCATGGCCCCTTCGCTTACAGTTTTGTCTGCCACTGGTGGAACTATGAGGGTCCTCGCCAGGAAATTATTATAATTAGACTCTGTTCGATGCGATTTCCTGGCATCTAAAATTAAAATAATTTTCAAACGTTGTAGTTCACCAGAGGAGGGAATGTTAGACCTAGTCGACTTATTTGACTTCATTCTATCTCCATGTTTGGGAACCAATTTGAGAGCTCAGCTAGAGGAAACCTTCTAGAATCTTGTAAGCCCCGGTTTTAATTGAATATCTTTTTTCAACCCCCCCCCCCTCCGCCTAAACGCCCATCGGGCCCCTTGAGTTCCGAAAACGCCCTCCAGAGGGTGATGATAACTCCCCCGTTAGGAACCACTGAATAAATCCAACATTACTGTTCTTAGGGCACAAGAATTTGCTTCTGAACGATACTGTTAGTGGTATGTCAGATAAATTTATACTCAATACGTACTGCGTCACACCAACATCCAGAGTCTCCAAATTGTGCAAAATAGTCCTCGAGGGAGAAATTCTGACCCTTTACATATAGAATATACTGCATATTAGCCCACATTCCAAATTGGATTGACGTGGAACGTTGTTGTCTGTGTGTATCTCCATAGCTGTATATAGGGGGCAGCAGGGACAGTTGCCACCAGAAATTTTCAAAGTCACTTTGTTGCATCGATCTTTAAAAACTTTGGCTATTAAAATGCCAAACATGTTTTAACAGTTACTTGTATAGGATGGAAAGTGCTATTTCCCGCAATGTGGGAATCATTATTTTTTGGCAACGTTTCTCTTTGTACACTTAAGACCAACTTACGGTAGAGTTTTGCCCCCCCCCCCCCGCCAAACACTTTTTGCATACGGCAAGGCGCAGACCTAGGAATTTTCAAGGGAGGAGCCCACGGTGGCGAATCTCAATTGCAAACGAAGAGAGATCATGAGTGCGAAGTATTCTAAGCCCCTATAGTTTGCGGGAAATCGCACTCCTTGAGTTGTTACCGCAGTTTTCCTTTTGCCGTGTGAGTTCAAACTCCCCCCCCCCCCCATGTGCCACTGATTCCTTAAGTTGACACCCAACGATCTGTTAATTAGCGTGAAAGCCAAGCAACACAGCTGCCAATTGCACCATATAGTCACCTGGCCTACAGTTTCTTCTCTGGAATGAAAGTAATTTTAACTACTGTAGGACGTTATCTGATCCCTTAAAAGAAAAATTCCTCCCCTAAACCTACCGAAAAAGGTTCATCTTGGACATGTTTCCGGAATAGTTTACTTCGTTCTCCTGTTTTCGCTTCCCTTTTCTCCTTTTGCTTCTTTCACTTCTGCAAGTTTTCATCATTTTCGGGCCAGGGTGGGGTGCACGTGCCCCTAGGGACGCTCCGTTAAATCCGCGCCTATGTATGGCCACGTGCAACACCTTATCAAGCTAAATCACACAACATATATTTCCTCGTAGCCTCTTTTCATCATGAAGTTTATTCAATATTGGTTATATAGGTATACAAGAAAACTTGACGCTAAGAAAACAATGTATTCCGCAAGAAACATGAAATTTGTGTGCAAATGCATTTTAAATGAAGCTGTTTTTTGATAAAGATCTTTCCGGCAGTTATACGTAATATTTTTACGTATGTGTGTCACTGTGCGAGACGTTTAACTCTGCAATTGGCCTGTTATGTTGAGGTTAAACTTCAATTAACCAGTTTCAGAGTTGTTGCTAAGCATGTGCAGTCTCTCCTGGAATGGGAATTCGGCACGTACTGTTCGTATAGCTAATATTGGTATATTTTACGCAATGAGTCCCTATAATGACGTTCAAGCATTTGCAGGCCGTAATACCGTTATGATCCTTAGTCTAAGCCATGGGCGGCGATCCAGGGGGACGGGGGGACATGTCCTCCAGTATTTGAGATATCGCCCATTGTCTTTGATTTTCACACAGTAAATCATTGGAAAATCTGGTCATGCCCCCCCACCCCCCCCCCCCCCCCCCCCCCCCCCCCCCCCCCCACCCCCCCCCCCCCCCCCCCCTCCCCCCCCCCCCCCAGTATTGAGAACAAGTCGCCGCTCTTGGTCTAAGCTACGCAAAAGTAATTCTGAACTGGCTTATTGCAAAGTTATTCATTTGAACATATTAAAGCTAAATGGAATAAAAAGCAGTCTCCTCAAAATCGTGTTGTAATATCAGCCTAATTTTACAGATCTTCTCCATTTCCTTGACATGTATCTTTCATGATGTTTACAAAGAGATTGAATCTTAAAGATAAACCAAAGCGTTATTTTGAATGAATTTGACAGTTTTGTGACAAACTTATTGCCACATGATTAGAAAGAGCAATTCATAAATTGCGATACCAGAGTATACTAACAATTAACTAGGGGGACTGCATTTTCCCCTTTAGATTATGTTTTTTCAAGAGAATGTCCATACTCGTCATTAGTTTTTATCTTACTCTATATATGCTACAATGTTATAGAGCGTTTTAACGTTTTTCTCCCATTTGTGTAGGGTTGTAAAAAAACGTGTTGATACAATTTATAATGTGTATTTTAGTGTGCATTATTATTATTATTATTTGATTATGTTTGCTTGAAGACGAAGAAATGGCGAGAGTGAATCTTAGAAACTCTTCTAATGTCTTTTTTCGAAATGCTTGCAGTTACAACAACCTTTGTATGTAAAGATTAACTATCATACGTTCGGCATTTCCTAAATGCCATGGTTAGATGAGATCTCCTGATACCCAGAGCCAAGCATGAACTGACTAAGATGCACAGCAAAGGCTGCTCATTTTAAGTGAGCATTGTACCTACAGACAAAGGGAACCATTCACAAGTGAGAGACCAGAGATTAGCAGGTGCAAGAATGTCCCGAAACTGTAGTGCGACTCCTCTGACAAATGTTCTTCCATATAACTAAACGAAGGCCTACGACAAACTTTCGAAAGTCGTTTTTCAAGTTTAGTTGGACAATGAAACTTTTATAATATAAATACAATAACTTACAGTGGCGTAGCTACAGGGGGTGCAGGGGCGTCGCTCCCCCCCCCCCCGAAGGCCTCTGTCGGAAATTTCTAGTCTCCGTCGGAAATAAATAAAATAATTCATTTGAAACACTTACAACACTTCTAATGTTTTTAAGCAGAATTACACATCAAGTCGAAAATTTTTGGCTTTTGCCCCCGCCCCTCCCACACAAAAAATATCTAGCGACGCCACTGATAACTTATGTCAGTTACGTGGGTACCAAACAGAAAATGAACTCATTACACTATGGAGTCTTTCACAGCTTCCTTGTTACATTGACAGTGACTTGGTTATGTGCGACTGAAATACTAACAATTAAAAGAATTTTACTTTCAAAGTTAATACTATTTCAAAAGTTCCCTCGACGTTACTCCCCGGATGGATTTTTGCTCCCCAAAGGAGTTACTTCCCCAAGGGACAACTTAGACTGACCAACCTTGAGACCTCTGCATCTTGGGTCTGTCATACCTGGCCCTATTCTAGGCTGGCTGAAAATACAGATACTACACATGATAGTAGCCAATAGTGAAAGTGATTACACTTTTCATTGCCACAGTTACTTAGCCCACATCTGTTTTCAGAACCTGTTTAGCAACCAGTTTTGTCAAAACTACCACTTTTGTCTCAATTATCGCCCACTTTTGCCACAACGGAGGTCACCACTTTTGTCACACACTTCGCCTACTTTTGTCACAATCTGTAATTGAGTTGGGATCGAAAGTACTTTGTAGTTATGCTTACTGAATAAGAACTCTGATTCAACAATTTTAGTCAATTTTTGGTGATTGTAAGTAAATAGTAGAAGAGGGCGCTTCGAAAAAATATTGTAAAACAGCAGTAAACAACCCAACAGCATATACCTGCCTATCCGGGGATGAGGACAGAATGTCCACTTAATGATTTAACAATTCTGAACGGGTAAATCAGCACCCATGTCGGGTTTATAAGCCGAATTGTGCCATGATCACTGATACTATTTCGACAATCCTCTGGATAATACAACCGTTATTCACCAACCAGGGCAGAGCAGCTAAATCCCGTTATTCCATAATAGTTTCAAAGATTCCGAGCGCCTCTGGCAAGGCCTTTCCGACTAGCCGATCGCACGTGCTCACGACTTCAGCCTAATGAACATGTGCTCACACATTTAAAAAAAAACGCAATGTAATCATTTTCTGTTGGCCTGTAATTGTCAAATCCATTTCAAGTAATCGATGAACCAAGGCTCAATGACCGCAAATGACATGAATCAACAACCTTCTGTGAATTCCTCACTCCCCCTCCCAGATGTTAGACCTACGTGCCTTCGCATACCTTGGATCTCGAATATGCCTAAGCTTCGCATTCGCATCCCGGGAATGGCACGTAACAATAGTATCGCAAATATATATATATATATATATATATATATATATATATATATATGTATATATATAATATATATATATATATATATATATATATATATGTATATATACACGTCACAGAAGATGAAAACGATACTGGTTACGCGGCCAGGAAGGTATCATTCCCCTGGCATCCCTCCATTTAATCCCATCTTCGATGTAAACTTACTAGGCATGTGAAAGGTTGAAACTTATTGCGTTTATTTTAACTGGTATTGCGCAATAATCTGTGATCAGTCTCATTTATTGTCCATCTTTCTTGTATCAGAAAGAAATTGGTCTCGTCTAGTGCCATGTAAACATCCTAAAATCTGCAGATAAAGGAAGCGTGTTATATGAGATTTTTTATGTACCATGCATAGCAGTTAGTTTGGCTTGCCAGGCCAAATACCGCCAATAGACTTTATGCAGAAACGTCACAGAACAGAAGTGCGCTCCCTGTAGAGGTAAAAACGTTTTTATTGCAACTTAAACCAACAAATGCATGCAGCTGACTTGTGTACCGGCCGAATACGCTCCAAAGTCTACCATAAGGGCCGGCGAAGTCTAGGTCGTGCGTAAAGTATGCTTCGTTTACCCTCCGAAATTACGTCGCGTGACGTCAATGAAAGGTCTGTATACACAGATCAGCGAGCTGTTAGGACAAACATTGCTTCAAAGTGCTATAGAAACTTGTGTCTCCTTCCTAACAGCTCCCTGGAAGGGGTAAACGCGCTGTAAATAAGTTCCACATGAATGAACACGAGTCTTTCGATGATCATGTTTTCAGTTTTTGTTAATTCAACAAAAGTTCTCCTGAAGGAGTTGCAAGGTGTAATCCCCACCCCTCCGAAAGGGATGTTTATTCAGGCATCCACCTTCCACTCCATTGTCGTTTTACCATCTTCCTTTTAAAGTATTTTGCTACATTTGAACTTGTCATCCATTGGAAAAACACTCTCTCTTCATCCAGGAAATACCTTTCAGACAGTACGTGCAATTGTAAAGTTTGGCTGATTTGTTAATTTACTTCATGACTTGTTTCAGGAGAGCACAAATGCAGACGTATTTGTCTTGCTCTCATTTCTATGGAACAAAATTGATGAAAGGAAAATGTATCACAGAGGTAGGAAAATGGATTTTACTGTATCATTCAATTTAGCGGTGAATAACAGTTACATGTAATGATTTTTCTTGTGAATGAGAACCTTTCAATCGTACATAGTTTTAGAAAAAATGAAATGAAGTTCAAAGTGAAAAACAAAAAGGTCTACACCTTATTACAACATTTATATATCTGGTAACAAAATATCATACTTGAATCTTAAAGCATTAACAACGCAGAAGATTGCTAAACTAATGTCCAATTTTTACGACAACTAACCGTTTTACCACATAATTTATTTGTTACTTACACGATATGTATAAACTTAAGGTAAATTGAAATGACAGTTCGTATATGTTATCACTTGGTTATTCCAACTTTATTTGATGGATACTCATAGCCTTCATTGACTTAAGGTTGCGATTGTCTACTTGAAACTGTCACATTTACACCCATAGAAATTAAAAGTAAGGAAGAACGCTGACACAATGCATCCTTGCATGTTTAACCGGTGAAGCCACGAAAATTGTGAGGGCGCTTTCGTGTGTCTCCGTACGTACAGTGTCCATTCTGCTGCAGAAGTTATAGCTTATTTTATCCGTTTTTCGAAAGATTAGGAGTAATTTTCACAACACTAATAAGTCATGGTGCCTTAAGTATTTTGTTTTATACTCCTTACTTGAAAACTTGTAGTTTCTTTGCCAATACTTGGGGCAAAAGCAATGACGTGATATTTGTATTACGCGGCGGTGCTCTGTTGCCGTACAGCCTAGCCAAATCAATGGCTTCAGTCCAGACGTCATTCTCCCTTACTTTAATTTCTATGTTTACACCAAACTGTACACTCGCTGCCATGCAATTTACCGATAACTTCTGAACAGGTTACGAAAAACCACAAGCACCGTGCAACACTCCGTATTATTCAAAACTCATTTTCTTATGCAAAAAGTTCTCTTAACAGAAAATGGATTTTCCCAGGAATGAACCAATTTTTGAAGTGGTATGTAATGAGAGTACAAAATAAATGTTAAAATGGTCGCAACAAACCTATCATTTGTCGCTGTAATCTTAATGTCTCGAAAAGAACAGCCGTATTTGTTCCATCCCTCCCTTATTAAAATTATGTTGTAGTTGTTGATTTTAAGTTACATATAAGGAGGAAAAGTTTGGTTTAGTTTAAATACTAGAATGGGTACATGATATGTCCCTATTCGAAACTGGTATGAAAGCAGATGATTTGATACGTCACAGTTCAATTCGTACCAACGGGCAAAGCAAGCAACTGAAACTGTTGAAAGTGTCGTCAAGCTATGAGAGATTTATTCTCAAACCAGTATCGAGATGTGACGTCAGAGGTTAATGCTAACACAATTCTTCTAATTCTTATCCTCAGTCAAGAATATATCACTCTTGTAAAACATATGGACAAAACCATAAGTGCAGGAAGTCCCAAGTCAAAAATGTGGGGGCAGTAGTATGCTTCCGTCTCTTCACTGTTTAAGGACAAAAGCACCTTATATTATTTGTTCCCCTGAAACAAATGTCCAAATTTTCATTAATTTTCCGTAAAATGTACGCAATATGTCACATCAAATTGCATTTAAGGACCCTCAAATATTTCAACATTTCCCAAAGGGGAGGAAAACACCCCTTCCACCTAAGACTCCTTCCCCAGAATGGCGGTCCGGCAAAACGTCACAAAATTTGAATATGTAGCTCATGTTTCTTCATGTTGTAAGAGTAAAAACAGCAATTGTTTTGTACAATGGTCAATATTTGGTGGATTTTGCCGGAAATTGCGACTAATTTAAATGTTTTAATGCCTCTGTCATCAAACTGGTAGGTACGACATTTATATGTGCACAGACTGGAAGGGCTGTATATGAGCTTTCGTTAGAGGTAGTTAGTTGCTTGTAGCCTACCTGATGAAAAGTATTGCAAGGGTCCAGAGGCCACGAAATTGACCAAACTTAGTGTGTAAGTCAACAGTTTTTTTCGTATCGTGCATGTATGAGAGACATGATAATTTTTAAGAATTTACATACCAAACTTAAATTTTTGCTTAAATCCTTCTGTTAGACCTAAGTTCCTGTTGGCCGTATCTTCATTTCTGTGTAAGTGATTTGATGTACTCCAGAAAGACCAGTCCAGTAGATACCGGAAGTAGAACTCTCGAAGTAGCCGCCATTAAGGTTAGACTGGTAACATTGACTGTACCACCAGGCTCCGTGATATCGTTCTGCACAGTTGTAAGCACTGACGTCGTTGTCCCTGTCATAAGTACTAAACATCTGACCTCTTTGATAACCTAATGCATCCTGACCTGTAGTAGAAGAGAGACATCAAAATCTCGATCATTACCGCGTATTTCTAGTTGAGAAACTAGGGAATAAACCGTTGCTCCAAATTTCATTTGAAAACAGTAGAAAAGCTCTTAGAGAAAGCTCTTGTAGAAAAGATCTTACACATTATATCGTCTATTTCCATTACACAAATAGTTTTGATGTTACCTATACACAACATATGTATGTCAAACTATTGGTAAACAAATGAGTAATTCTGCTTCAATTAACCATTCAGTGACGAAAACATATTGTCTCATGATAAAAATGAGCCATCTAGTGAGGTTACAGGTTATGGACTGGGGCTTCAAATGTGATGGCTGCATTTTGTTCTCTAAACGTTTTCTTTTTTCAGAAAATGTTACAATACCTTTAAGGTGTAAAGCTATTACTCTTTGTTATGTGTAGAGGTTCCAACACCTCCTTGGTCTGAGTATGGATGTATAGGGTATACATTATCACACAAACCTGCATTGCCAGAATATTGTCCAAGAGTATCCAGTCTGTAGTTGTCATCTTTGCTACCTACACGGAAGAGAGTGTAAGTAGCATAGAAAGGTGTACCTAGGCTGTTTACGAGGTCGATACGAAGTTGATAATCCCTCTGGTTTGTTAAGCTAGCAATCTTGTCATTCCCAAGCCAAAACTCATGCTGGAGGGAACCAAAACCTTGATTGTAATCCTCCCAGCCAAGGTAGAAATCAACGGCGCCATCTACACGCCTCTGAATCACCTGAAACACAAAACTTAATCCTAATAGCGGTCATGCTAATAAAAGTTTATTATATAAAATAACGATAGATAGTTTTAACCTATGGTCTATCGCCATAAATGTTTGATGAGATAGAAAGGACTATTGATTATTTTCGGAGTTAAGAAATCGTTTGAAACCTCACTTTACCATGGCGAATGACTTACAGTGGATCTAAAGCCTAGAATTAAAAGAACTAATTTGAGAGGTTGGAAAATGAATTTCATTCATCCAACTCCCATTTTCATAGCTTACTCCGTTGCTGAGATACAAAACGTTGAAATTTATTCACTTAATTTGAAATAGTCGATTGCGCAATAATATGCGACGCCCTTCTTGTACATCTCACATTACCTGCTTTTATTTCCTTTTAAAATAAGATGTTTATATGACCTTGAAACATTTACCGTTCCCTTGCATAGCATATTGTAGGGAGAGGGCTCATATAGCCAAGTCACCCTATAGCAGTAAGACAGTGATCACATTTTGGCACAAGGTGCAGTGGCTTTGGAAGAAAAAACAAAAACTGTAATTTGAGCACTACAAAAATTACATCACAAATTATTGTGTAATCTACCATTTTAAATTGAGTAAATAATCTTCAAAATTTTATATCTCAGCTTAGGAATGTTCTGTGAAGTTGGGAGTTGGACCATCTGGATGCATTTTCCAAGCTTTGTGACAAATATTTTTGAAATTTTAGACTTTAGGTACACTTTAAGAAAACATTGTTATTGAAGCAAAATGATGTCGTTTATTTTGTCCTCGTCAGTTTTTATTGTAGGTGAACTTACCGTCCAACCGCCTCCATTCTCCATATTGCAGTATACCTAAAACGATGGTATCCCGTACAAGTTACTCGGTCCAATGGTATACACACCACTTGTGCTGAATCCAGCATTAAATATGTCATAACAATCGGTGGCTACTTCTAAGCTGCAAGTTTGACCATCTCCAACAAACCCGTCTTTACAGTAGCATGTTCGAACGTTGTTCCTAGTTTCACATAAGGCATAAGGGCTGCATGCGTAGTCTTCTTCACAGACCAGATCATCATTTCGACAAACACAATGTCTCGAACAGTCAGAGCTCACGTAAGACGCGTTAATCTTTTGAAAGGAATAAATTTGACTGGCTCAGGTCAAAATCCATGCCATGGTTTTTGCCAATTAGGATACATTGCAGGGCAAACACTTTTTCGTCAGGAGCCTTTTGAAAAGTTTTTTTACATACCTGTAGCAATTTCAGCCTCTACGTGCCCTTTTATGGCAACTGGATTTGTAAGATCCCTTTAATGTAACATCATGTGGTTTTACTATCACTTACATTGTATGTTTTCACACTCTACATGAGGTATATCGGTCTCGTTAAAACAACTAAAAACCTCTTTCCCCTTCTCTATTACACCAATTGCCTCAAGGCTGGACGTTGCCATCATCCAGGTCATGACATGTTATACGGCTTGTTGGAAAGAGATAATTAATTGGCTCGACGATGAAGATAGCCTCGGGCATTAGAAAGTGACATATAATCCTACCCCACGAAAGTTCAATTTTGTGGGGTCAGAAATGTAACATTTTTAACGGGTTCAATACGGCATGAGGAGATAACTATTTCAGTGAGGTACTGCATAGGGACGTATGAAGGACATGCATGCTCTATTACAAATCCAAGATCTCTATGTAAGGCTCAGTTTTATTGTGAAAATCAAAGATCATGATGTATGCTTCATTATACAAAGACATATCGGTTCATTGGATTAGATATGGTAGCTTGTAATGAAGTAAATTGTTATTTATATCATGAAAGCCAAACAATAAAGAAACTATAAATTATACCCTGAAAAAGGTAAAATTTATTTGGAATCACTTCGCACAGACACAGAACCTTCTGTTAGAAATGCAAAGCTTCGGAATAACTGGTCACCAGGAAAAGCAAAGTTAAAAATAGCTCTTTTAGGTACTTCAGAATAGCATTGTTATAATCTTCGATTTCACTGGCATTGTGTTAAAAAAAACTTACTAACTTACCGGCAAAACTTCGTCTGCTTCTGGAAGAAAGCATCCGCACTCATTACGAGGAATACAGTGTTCTCTTTCCATGAGAAACCCGCTAGGGCAATAGCATCCTTCGTCTCCGGAACAACTGCTGTAATAACAGCTGATTTTGGCTTTGGGATCTTTACAAGTTGCCATGCAGGTGCAATTTCCCCAAACCATGTTGAGTGGACACGGACTTACTGATAATATTCAAAACAAAATATGGTGCTCATTTAATGACAATTTTTTTGCAGTTAGGTGTGTATTCATATGATTCTTTCCACTTTTCATGGTAAAGACGGTGATTCAAGTATTTTCGTACTTCTTTCAAGAGGCTAGGTGCACAATGTTTCCCCTTCCCCAGTGTGGCGTTACATAGGCATAGGCTAATAGAGCGCAAACCCTATCCACGTAAATGGTTGTACTGCTGCTACGTCGGCCACATAAAAAGGTTAATTCGGAATACTCCGAAAGGCACAAGAAGGGCATGTTCCATTACCAGTAGTAGTTATGCAAAAAGGAAAACATTTTATAGCTCAGTAGCTCAGACCTTTTCCAATCGTAATTATAAAGTTGGTAGGGTAACACTGTTAGAAGGAGACATTTGCTCCCTTTTTGGCACCGTCATTGAGAATGGTTCTTCAGTTATTACAGTAACCAAGCGCAGGTAGGTTGGATCCAAAAGTAATCATTCCTCTTCAAATCCTCACTGGCAATATATTTCTCAAAGGAACACACTAAAAATTCCTCATCAACTGAACTACACAAGGAACAAATTGATACCCATCTTTGACCTTTTTATTTTGGGTACTGGCTTCACGAAAAGGAAAACTACAATCACTACTTTAATGAGTTCTTGAAAAACTCTCATGAACTTGGAATGACGTCAGGAACTCTATCAGAAACCCTTTTGTTCAGATACATTTTAAGACTGTAACCACAGGAACAAAGTGTGAAAAAGAAAAAGCTCTTCCCCTAATTAACAATTTTCATACTATTCAACGCGATACAGGCTTCCACCCAAGCCCATTCGCGTAGGAAATACTATTTTTAAAGTACGGAATCATCGACACGTCAACTACTCATCAGAACACTGTCGATAGAGTTTATGTCCAAAAGGTATTAGCTCCATATCTTCCATACCTTTATCACAATGTACATTCTTCTACTTATCCATGGCTACGTACAACTGTTCATCTCTTATTCAGTAACGCATGCTCTAAACCAGTGGTTCTCAAACGCTGCCCCCGGACGCTGTCGGTGCGGCCCCTGAATTGATTTTACGTTTTGAGAAAATCATATTCGACAAGAAAAACCTTAGAAAAGTAGAAAAAGGGGCGAATAATCTATGACTTGTATGTTTAACTTATGTAATTTAGAGTCACTGTTTGACTCCTTTCCACATTCGCTCTCCTGAAGTGGTGCTAGTTTGCCTACGTAGCAGGCTCTACGACATGTTCTTGATCAGTCATATCTAGCCAAGACTTATTTCGTGGGCCGTGTTGTTGACAATCATGTTATGTACACGGTGGCATATAGTTATGTCGTGGTACATTGCGGAGTAGTTGTATTTGTAGTGACAGCTTGTAGAAAAGTTACATCTCGGAAATTTAATTTGCGAAATGAGATGCCTGTATGTACAATTGAAAAGTCGTGTTAAACGTGTGTTGATTGGTAACTGGAATCAAAATTTCTGAAAGTTGTCTTTCGGTACTCGTAAAAACTAAATCAAATGTAATCAGAGTGGCATCCCCTAACAATGTGTTTCGAAATTTTACATGGGCGCGCATTTTCCACAGCTCTGTTAAATTAAATAGAATCCTTCAATCAAGTTATTTTTTTTTCAGCGTTTGGGAATGCGGCCCTCGAACACGGCAGACCCACTTCTTTGTCTGATCGCATTTGAGAATAATTGATCAAGGGCTTCCTCACATGATGCTGAACAGTAACTCAGGATAAGCACAGAATTGTTGTGACTTCATTCGTTTCAAAGTGCAGCTTTCGTCCGCAATATATTTCGTTTGGAAACAACGCATGATAAACATCAAAATGACATACTGGTGACTCACACATGATGCAGAACTGTAGACAGGGGTAGCGCCAGGTGCGGAAGCAAAGGGCTATGGCCCCTATCGTCTGGAAAACTCCATTTTCGTCGGGGAGTCTTAATGGGTATGATAAAGTATGTAACCCCCCAACCCACCCAACGACGACCAGCCGGTTCAACGAATTTCTGTATTTTGCCCGTGTGGGGCAGATTACTCAACAAAGACAACAATTTCTCAAAGTTGCTTCAACAGTAGGCCAAATTTTCGGCGCGCTTCGCGCGCCAAAATTTCACGTTTGCCAACCTTTCGACAACCCGTCGACCTTGTCGGAGCTTCGGGTTACCGGCCGTTCCGTCGGGAAGCTTGGGCGCCTTGTCGAGCAAAGGCTGGAGCAACCCCAATTGTAGAGGCAAATTTGTGGTTAAGAGTGCGATTTCTGCACTCTGGAGCGCTTGGAAAGCAAAATTTTCTGACCTCAGCCCCAACCATGGTGGGGCTGAGGTCGAGTTAGTCATGTTGGACGTTCCAAAAGTGCATTGCTATCTTAAGGAACCGCTTCCTATGAAAAAGTCATACCCTTGCTTCGGTTTGCCGTAGATACAGTTTCGGGACCTCTTAGGTAAGGATTTCGCCCTTTCCAATTGTTACCCTCTCTAATCCTGAGATCCTCCCCCTGCGGCCCTCGAGCTCATCCCAGCCTCTCCGTTTGGCCCTCACCCTCAAAAAGTTTGAGAACCACTGTTCTGAACCTACGTACAATCTGTCACAATCCTCGTCACAACATGGAATAAAGATCTGTAACGGAAATTTAAATCAGACCCACCCAACCTTTTGTCTTTCGATGACGCGAATGACGGAGAAATTTTTCTTTGCAGGGATTTTTTGCACTTGGGGTGAACGGTCAAATACTTTCAAATACATTGTATAAATGTATACAAGACCCCAGAGGAACAATTTTATTGTTCAATCAAATTTCTTGGGCAAAATTGCATACGTACTTCAGTACAAATTGTAACTGCATTCGGAACGGAATATGTCAATAACTTTCGTAAGTTTCGCATCCAAAAAGCAATGTCGTATGTGACACTGTGGGTCAATTTTATTTAAACGTCCAAAGTTCAATTACTTTAAGCTGCATGGAAAACGTTGGGGTTTAAGTTTTAATTGAGCTCTTTTGTCTTATATGAGTTCAATCTATGAAACAACGGCTGAATTTCTTTGGCATGAAATAATAGTGTTTGGTTGAAAGACACGACGAGCAATTGTTCTATTACACAAGAAATCATGACTTTTTTGGCTTTAATTAGAATAAATAACTACAAAATAACTTTCTTGACAATACGTATCTTTGATGTACCAAAAGTGACCAACTAAATTAAAACAGCAAATCCGAGTTGCCTTCTGATATATGCCTTATTTGCATAAGTTCAAATTGGCCACTATTTTGATAGATTTTGTCTATATCTCGAGATCTGAGACTCGTGGGAGAGTCATCCGATTTCTATACCCATGCTGTTGGGGTTTAGAAATTCAGTTATAGCAATGACACTGACATATGGCATTTGCTTCAGGTCATATTTGCATAAATTAAAAATGGCCGCCATTTTGACGGACTTTCGTCAGTATCTCAAATATGAGGCTCGTGAAAGAGTGGTTTTGGTGTCTATATCCATGTTTTAAATGTCAATGACCCCAATCTAGGTGCAGGATTTTAATAAATTAAGTGTTTACTTCAAGCCTCTTTTGTATAAGTTCAAAATGGCTGCCATTTAAATATTCTGCGGCACACAAAAAACTCTATAATTGTGTGCTAACATGATTGTAGGTCAAATATTAACCCGAAAGCAAAGTAAAAAGTCTACTGACACGGAATAATGTAGGACCTAGTGTACGAAAGGCACATACAGGGGCGTAGCGAGGGTGTTATCTTTGGGGGGGGGGGAGATTATGTTTTGCCGTCGGATCTGGTAATGCGTAGTGCGAAAACGAGCTTCAGCGGGTGGGGTCCAGGGCCCCGCCTAAGGACCCCTGGTGGGGTCCAGCGGGCGCAGCCCCTGGAAGCTCTGAGGTTTAAGTATATCTCTGGGTGAAAAATTAAGTCTCAGGATGGATATATTTTGTTTCATAATGCATCATCAAATGCAAAGATTCCCACTAATTTTAATGTATTAGGCTATTCCTCTCGTCAGGCCGCTATAGTTTTAAGCGGTTTGGATCCAGAGGTCCATCAGTGCTTTAGCTAGGACGTTTTCTCAAAGCGACATTTACTAGTCTGTGGCCTGGGGAAATTTTTGGAATTTGTAAGGTGCCTAGATCGCAGATGGTGCAATATTTGAGTGGATTTCTGCCCTAATGAGGAACCTCAAAATTTACATAGCACAAATAGTGGCTGGCTAAAACACTGGGCCCACCTAAGGACCCCTAGTGAATTCCGGAGGGCGAAGCCCCCGGACGCTCTGAGGTTTAAGTATATCTCCGGGTGAAAAATTACGTCTCAGGACGGTTATATTTTGGTTCATAATGCATCATCAGATGGAAAGATTCTTACTAATTTTAATGTGTTAGGCTATTCCTCTCGACAGGCCGCTATAGTTTTAAGCGGTTTGGATCCAGAGGTCCACCAGTGCTTTAGCTAGGACGTTTCTCAATGCGACATTTACTGATCTGTGGCCTGGGGGACACCCCCTCCCCTTTTGGAAATTTCTGGAATTTGTAAGGTGCCTAGATCGCAAATGGTGCAATATTTGAGTGGATTTCTGCCCTAATGAGGAACCTCAAAATTTACACCCGGGTAGAATTTGCATGTCAGATTTTTTGTGCGACATTTGTCGCCGTTTATGCGACATTATCCCACAAATAGGAGCTGGCTAAAACACTGGGCCTGTATAAGGGCCCCTGGTGTGGGTCCGGGGGGCTGCGCCCCCGGAAGCTCCGAGGTTTTAGCATAATCTCTCGGTAAAAATTAAGTCTCATGCAGGATTGGTATATTTTGGTTCATAATGCATTATCCAATGCAAAGATTACGGTTAATTCTAATGTGTTAGGCTATTCTTTCCGTCATGCCATTATACTTCAGGAGCTGAACCTGTCGTTCAGAATTGGAACACTATGTGTTCAGCATTTGAACACTAGACGCGTCAGGAGTTCAAATACGATAAGTGGATAGACGTCCAGCGTTCAGAAAGGGAGAAAAAGTGTTCAGAATCTTAACACAAGCATTCAAAATATGCTTTGAACGCCTGGATCTGAAGATGGGTTCTGTATCTTTTTTCATTTCGGTGTTCAAAAGTTCAAAGCCTGAGATTGCAGTGAAGGGAAGACCGTGACGCGCGGCAAGAATTATTTTTTTCCAGGATGTCTGTGGGTAAACCGAATCCTCAGAAGTTTGCAAAATGTGTTTGAAGTCAAGGTTAGGGTTTAGAAGACGGGCTAAGGCTACCTTCTCCATGGGTAATCGGGTGCTGCTCCCCATGGTGATGATAAAAGTGAGGAATAATGTGCAGAAAGTGGTTTTTCAAGAATGTCATATGACCGGAAATAGTGCACCTATACGGAAGCAGTTAATTCCCTTTCTTTTCCGGAGTTCCCGACGGACTCAGTCACTCGTCCAATTACACCGATGCATAATCAATTTGCCGACGGGCCTTCAACTTGAAAGGGCCAATGAGATGAAGAGCCGAAAATAATCGAAAATAGCCGATAACAGAATGGCCCGTTCTCTCTTTTTCTGTTTTCTTTTCATTCTCCGTCTTCCCTTTCCCTACCTTCCTTTCCCTTTCTTTTCCCTTCTTCTCTCTTCTTTTCCTCCTCTCCTCTTTTCCTCTTCTTTTCCTTTCCCTCTCCTCTTTTTGTCGACAGACCGAAAATTTGCCGACGGACGACCAAATATTGGGGGGGTGACACCCCCACACCCCACCCCCCGCTCGCTACGGCCCTGGGCACATAAGCACAACAACACCCTAACGGATTAGAAAGGAAACTGCAGACAGGCCTACACTTTGTTTCATCTTTATGCCGATTGATTTGACTTTGTGCATTGAAATATATCTATAAAACCTTTCATATAATGTTCTTATGCATAAACTGTATTTGCGTGGTAAAAGTAAAAGCTGTGAAACCATACATCTGGAAAATGCAACATGTTCAACTTTTGAAAAGCAAACTATAATCCCAAAAACTCATATGCGATAATATTTTACACCATTCCTGAGTATAAAAGATCGGAAATTGTCCTTAAAGTTTCGGCAAGCGACAAGGATCGAGGAATTGGCACATGTTACCGGTATTCCACTGTATGAAAGACAACCCCTTTTTCACTGAATGCCACAAGAGCCTTTGCAGCTATACTTATGTATCGAACAGTCTGTCTTATTTTTACAGTTGATGACCTCTATTGTAACTCTTTAGTTTGGTTCAGGTATTTGTCAGTGTGGTAATGATGGGCTAGCATGGTCTAAGGCTAAGTAGACGAACTATTCCTATTTATTTTATTTTAGGACAGTGCCTTTCTTATGAAGATTTATATCTTTAATTGCAACAATTAACATCCTCGGTGCTTAATGAGTGTGGAGATTTCTTTATTCTCTTAGCTTTTAATGTGGTGTGTTATTTCAAAAACAATTGGTATGTCTTTCTTACCTATTTTTGGACACCACAAATGAATAAAGTTTAAGTAAAACGTAAACGGAATCATTTGTATTTATTGGCAAACGTGTATTTCTTAATACTTCTCCTTTGATAAAACATCTGAAAGTTGCAAGTGGGTAGGCAGGGGTTCCATGAAGGTTGGCATGTTTCTGTTGGCTTTGTATATAGACTTTGTGACCAGCCGCCTTTTGCGTTAAACTTCTTGTCAATGAAAGTATTGACGTCTAAATAAAGTTTAACAATTAATTTGTTTTTGCATGGAAAATATGGTGTTCCTTTTTGTCCACTAGAGAACAGTTGTAAAGCACTTAAAAGGGATTATTTTCGTACAGCAAAACCAACAATTTTTTCTTGGATTGGTCGATATGTACTGCTTTCAATCTTATATAATAACATGATAACATGTGGTAACCATTTTATTGGAAAAGCCTAATTGGCAATGACTGATCATTTTAACCAAAATTTCCCATCGGTTTCAATATAACTTTTTTGTTAGCATGAGGTCAGACAGGTTTTATACAGGTTTCATACAGGAGATGGGATTTATCGCGGTATCTTATAACGACGTTGGCTTGCATTACGGTACATTTCATATCCTTCACCTCGACTGATACCTGATGGGAAGTAATATATGTCCAAAAAGGGCTAGCGAGACCCATTGGGGCCCACGGACAAGGAGCAGTGATGGGCTCCAAAACCAATGGTACCGTATCACAAACCCAATTGCCTAAGCTCTCTCCAGTCATGCACACAAATATTTACAAATTAATAAATACACAACCTATGGTACTATATGCAATACTGGTCAGGCCCCCTGGACCCTTGGGGCCCCTGGACATTGTCCACCCTGTCCCCCTTCTTGTCACGCCCCTGCCCAGAACCACATATCAAGTGTTGCTGGAAACATAGGCGTGTAGGAAGACATTTCACAAGAGGCGGATGGTGTTTACTCTGAAATTTGCCCCACTGACAAACAATCATGACCTAAAGTTTACCTGAAATTGATTGATGTTTTGTTGCCCTGAAACCGACATTAAGTCCTTTCTCGGGGGCGAACGCCCCTCAGGTCTCAACCCCATATGCCCATGGCTAAAAGTAGCAGTTAGTAAAATTGTTTCAACTTAAAGGACACCGAAGATACCATTTGTGCCTTTTACTCTCTCCAGTTGAGAGCAAAAATAGGCAACAAAAACTGTCCGGGCCGAGAAGCTTAGAGACCATTTCGATTTCAAACAGAATTTTGAGCTGTACCGACACCTTCAAAACTTTAGAAGTCTTCAAAGAAGTTTCAATTTGAGTGAACGTTTTTCCTAGATGACATGGTATTTGAAGTAATTTCCTGTTAGTATGTTTTATCGCCCAGATTATAGTCCCATAATAGTTACTTGAGCTTTGCAAGTACTGTGTAGTGACTTTTACTCTTTAACAGTAGCTAGCAACATCTAAGTTTCCTGGGATAACCAAGCCAGAAAGATCTGCCTGGATGAACTACGATCAGCTACTCTTCGGGCAGCTTTTCCACGTGATAACCTCACGATCTTTAATCATAAAATTTTGTACAAAATACCCTTGGTTTACCCTTATACCTTGGATAATTGTGTTCTTCACAAAATGGCAGCCATTTTGTAATTACTGAGGCATAAATTATCTCATAAACTGCTGCTATTGTGCTAGTACACCTGAAAACATTGGTGTAGACAACATTATTCTTCGACGAGTTAAGAAAAAACTATAAAAATGGCCATCACTATGCATTTATACAAATTACGCTTGAACCAAATATCACTTTGTTAGTCTCACTGCTTTAAATGTACCTCATGACCTAAAAAACAAAATGACTCTTCTACAAGACTCAGATGGATATTGATACGCATCAAAAACTATCAAAATGGCTGCCATTTTGACTTTCTGCAAATGACGCGTATGTTCGCATCTCGGATTTGCTCGAGCTTTTAGTACGCGTATGTCATTTTAAGTAACTAACAGAAAGGTATTGTGAAGAAAAAGCTTTCAACCTACTGATTCAAACCTCAATTTACTTGGTATAGTGCCCAGCTAATCGAAAGCTTGCATTAAAACATTGATTTCTTTTGCTTACATTTTGTTAACGTTTTTGTATAATTATCCATGCAACCTTGTAGCAAAAGTATTAAAGTTCTGTGTTTCATTCTAAGCCTACGTGTTTCCTCAATAGTTTAGCCAAAACTGTTCAAGCTGAATTAGTCCTATTCTAATGGCGATCAATAAACACGCTAAATTCGTGATCCAAATCATTTACAACCCCCACTGGTTTGCCCAGACGCTGATTAGAATCCAGTGGGCTGCTCGTGACAATATACCATTGAATCTAAACACTTACGGGAAAGCACAGATATATGTGTATATTTGAGGTCCTGCAAAAATTTGCCGACTCATTATGAGAACATTAACATCAGTGTCTCATAATAATATGATCACTTTACACGGAATACAAGAAGTAGATAAGGTTTTCACGACGGGAATCCATGCAATTAAAGCTTTTAATTTCGATAAGTACGCCATCGAATGTCTTGATATCAGTCAAGCTTTGGTCAGAAGTGGTCAGAAGTGGTTCTGACTTCGACATGACTGTAACAAGGTATTGTTTGTATGATCTTTTCGAGCGGCTAAAAGCCAATCCTTTGGTCAAGGCTTCAATCTAAGGCAATAAAGACAACAATACACCGTAAGGACTATAAATTTAGAGAAAGCCAATGTGCGCTATGAACTGACATGCAAAAGAGAAATAGTGAAGCACAGAGCAAATTAACAGATTTTACGAGGGAGCGAAGCGGTCAGTAAAATCTGGATTTAATTCCTTGCAAACGCCCGGTTCATAAAAACTAAAGAGATACCACCAAATACTGCGCTGCTCCCTTTAAAATCGGGTAATCTCTCACAATCGGTGAAGCAGGTGGCATCTAAGCTTAGTAGATTCCCCACCCCCTACCTCAACCAAGCTTTCCACCTTCTTCCAATCTGCGTACTGGAGGAAATCAAAATAACTAGAAGTGCCAAGTCTGGTGTGTGTGGTGAGAAAGTGGACAACAGTATTACTCATCATTGCGTCTTTTGGTATTAAGGCTTCGCAAGCTTATTATTGAAAACTTTTAGCCTTTCAAAAATGATGCTTTGAGTTGAAAGGGGGGCTGTCAATTGGATATGATGTAGACTTTTTTATTAAAAATGTAACAAGACATATTACAGGCTAATGTGGGGGGCTTTAATGTGGATATGATTCAGTTTCAGTTGTCTAATTAAGAGGTAGCAATGAACCAAATACTGTCATATTCTAGGATAGGTTGGATTAGTGTATGGTACATCTGGATTCTCTTATCAGGGGTAATATACGGTAGGACCTCGTGGATGCCAACAGGTGGGGAAGGGGGACATGCCCCCACTTTTGAAAGTGAAGGGAATCCCCTTTCCAACTATTTCCAGAACTCTTACGGAATTAGTGACACATATTAGATTTCATAGCTTGTAATATAGCCAAAATGGTGAAAAAGCCATTCAATCGATTAAAATCGTGGGAAAATGCCTCAGGTTTTACCAGAGATTACCTTGTCTCAATTTTCTCCAGGGACCTCCACCCATCCAACAGAAAACAGAGAAAGACACAAAACTGTGAATTTCTAACATGTAACGATGCAGTTCAAAGCTTTCCTAAAGATAAGCTGGCACCATTCTGCACCTTTACCCGTCTTGTGTACATTACACTTCTCAAAGAGTAGATGTATCACCCGGCACCTTAGACAAACCCCCTCCCCCAAGAAGAAACCCAAAAATGGGTAAAAAAGACACTAAATATGATCAGTTCGAAGCTTTGCCAAAGATAGCATCAATTTGCACCTAAGCGACCTTATAAATATGTCACATCCTCCGTTTGATCCCTCCTCTCAGACCCCTTCCCTAGGGCGGCAGTGGGTGACGAAGAAAGAATCCGTTTAATAGCGAACCCTTTTCCCCATTAAGATTATCGAACCTTTTTTGCCATTCAGAATATCGAACCCTTTTGCCTTTATGAATAGTGAACCTTATGACTAATAAATCCTTTTGTTGTATCTTCCTTTTTATGAATAACAAACCTAACCAACAATGAACCTTATTTTTGCAGGAGAGTACGTTACGAATAATGACACTTATGGACAACTACCTTTATGACTATAATGGCTTATGAATTCTTTTAAAAGCGGGTACAACCCCCCGAGTCACGCTCTCCAAGCAGAAAACGTGGGTATTTCATTCTAGTACCGCCCTCGGGTTTTGGGGGCTGTGCGCTGGACTGAACATGTATATGACCTTTTAGCCAAATGCCGACTGTAAAATGTTGTAATGTAATAAATGCAGGAAACTGGTCTATGACGTCACATGCTTTTAAATGGGCGGCTTGCACCAGATAGGTGTGCAGAAAATCTCATTTGTTAGTATTGAGGGGTGTTTACAAAAATTTACTGGTGGCTAATCAGAATAAAACATTTTCCTCTGTAGAAAAAGTTTGTCTTATTTTTTTCCAAAATATTAGGAAGAGGTTCGTCATTAAAAACTTCATAATTTCCTTCTCAATATATTTTGCAACTCAACTCCCTTTTATAATCAGGTAACGTATGATGGCAAAGACATATTGAGAAAAGGCTTTTGATCAGTTGGTCTGTTGGTTACAGTATTTAGGAAAAAAAACTTTTTATGAGGATGTTTGTTAATATGTCCGACTGAGGCAAACTTAACTACTTAAGTTGGAGGATGGTTTACAGTTAAGCTGGAGTATGATTTACGGTCTAACAGCTTCATCGTTGTTACTTTCTTTGAACACTTGCAATATTAATGCCTGGATAGTAAAACGAATGCCCTTTAGTGTTAACGTAGGCGCACGAACCAGGAGCAAACCAGTTTCACCGGCAGATGATTGTAAAAACTCAAAACATTTTTTCAGTTTTTCCCAGTTTTCTACTTAGCAAAGATGGCTCAGCACCCTAGGAAAAATTTCGATGAGCCTTTTACTGTAAAGCCCTTTTGACAGGGTCGTCGCCTGCGGGGGCAAGGGGGGCTACTGCTCCCCCCCCCCCCTGAGATTTCTAAACCGGAAATGAATGTTGGACCTCTTGAAAAAATGCTAAAATTCTGAAAATTTTATGTCCAAATTATGATTTTACGGTCCCCAAAGCCTGGGAAATCGCATCTAAGGGAACCTTTCTTTCAATATTTTCCCGGGGAGGTCCTTGGACCCCGGCCGTGGATGCATTCTGATGCGGGTTTTTCCTCCTGACGAATGAACTAGATTCATATAAAAAAAACACAGCGCTTGAATTCCCTAGCAGATACGCTGACTAAAGATGAGTTAACCTAATATAACCTTTAATTATTAGCTACACTCAATCAGCTGGAAAAAAAGCTTTTCATTTAAAGGGCATAAGCAGTCCCTGCAAACTTCTTTTGAAACAAGGCTCAATCTCACAAACGTCGTCTTATTTCACTTCAAGCATCTTTCCTGATATGTTAGAACATAAATATTGCATATTCAAGGTAAACCAACGGGGCCGTAGACAGCAGAGGGCAGGAACAATCCCCAAAATTTCCAAGATTTCCAAACCGTTGATGAAAGTTGGCCTAATTGCGAAAAACTGAAAGGCTGAAAATGTCATGGTCTAAATTATGATTTCAAGGCTAAAAAACCTAGAAAATCACATATAAGAGTTCCTATTTTGCCCGAATTTTCCCGGGGAGGTCCTCTTTTCTTGCCTTGCCTTCTATCCTACGCTACAGCTAAGCGCCAACCGATGGTAGGTCCCCCAGTGGCGCACTAAGAGCGCTAGGAAGAAGCCTTCCGCACGGCCGGTTACCAGCCTTCTAAGGGTGTCATGTCACAGCCGAAATATCCAATACAGTTTCGGATCAAATTATCAGGAAAACTCCGAACAAGAAAAATTCCTCATAAAGTAGAGGTGTCACCCCCAGGTAACAGCCTCCAATTACACCATACCCAACACGGAAAGAAACCACTAAATAATGAGGATTCTATACATAAAATCAAGTCAACGTTTTACGAAACTCTACCAAAGATAGCAACATTTGGCATCCAGGCCGCAAAAACTCGCATCCAGGCCACCTCACAAAGACAAAAATTTCCCAAAGAGTATAGAGTCTCATTCACTTCTCTTAGTCACAGCACCTCTTGACTTACGCCCAACTGGAAGACTATCACTAAATAATGACAATTTGTAAACACATAATCAGTTCAAAGCTTTGCCACCTATAGCATAATTTTGCACCTACGCCAGGCCTTACTTGTACCCCTCCTCTCAGCACCCTCCTCCCCCAGGATGACACTCACGCACAGGTGAAAAAGGAAGGGTTCGTCCGGGTGTCAACTATCTGCAGACAAGCCACTTGGTGTTCCACTTAGATAGTGTCTTGAACTGCTCCTAGAGATTTCGGCCAGGCTACGGCCCTGTTTGAGTACTGATTATGTTCAAAAATTCAATGATATATTGTCTTCACTACATATGTGGGGAGTAAGAAATGGTTTTTCATTTTTATAGAAAAGAAGCTTCCTAAGAGGGATGCAGTTAATACATATATTGTAACAAAAACTATTTATTGTATAGCTATCTGGTTAAAAGAAATACTTACCTTCTTCTTCGATCGGAACATCATCTTTGGAACACATCTCTTTTCCCTGGGACGTAAAATTTTCTTCAAAGTCACATAATCCTGAAGAAAAAAACTAGAAATCTTTATTCAAACACAATAAAATCATTCTGTGGATGAGGAGTACATTTTAAAGTTCAGAGAGACAATCTTTACCCTAAGGGTGTGCAAGCACTAGATTCAGCCACCCCACGAACACAGCTATGCTCACATCATTTTATATACATTTACTTCCACGAGTGTTGATGTAATTGCAAACTCTTTTCTTAATTTTAAAGACTTTATCAACGTGCTATACATTTTCTAATCACTCTTAACATTTTTCAACCGATTCAAAGATATATTAGTATTGTGTTGTACGTACCTTTACCATCAAAGCGTTCACAAAAAGATATTATGCCCAAACATAGTAAAAGAAAAACACGTCTCCTTTTTGTATCCATCGTTGACACCGTTGATCGAAGAGGATTCGATTGTAACTGAGAAGGATCAAACTTCAGTCTTGTATTTAACAAAGTTGTCACTAGATAAATTAGAACCTTAATACACCTCGGTCACATACTTTAAGTATCACCAGCTGGCCGTCTGTTACAACCTGCTACGTATATTATTAGCCCGATAGGGCGTTATGAATATTCATACTTTCTGGATGCCCAGGTGTAGGCGTGACAAAGGAAACTTGACATTCAGATCGTAATAATATTTTCGGAATATTTTGTTCATTCGTATCAACATGATATCGTTGAATAACACTTTCGAGGGGCAAACTAGTTTCACCCGCAGATGATTGGAAAAACTCAAAGCATCATTGAAATTTGACTTAATATATGGCGGTTAGCAATGCCAAAGTTACTACAAACTGGAGGAGAAATGTTCAAAAATTTCCTTGTGATGCAAACGAAGGAATAAGAAAACAGCACCACTATTTTCAAACATTTCGGCGAGTTTTGAGTAAGTAAAGCTTGTGTAACCATTAGCGTTTTGCAGTGTTCGATGATTAAATAGCAATATTCCCTACAAAATGATATTTTGTAGATAATGTCAAAATTTCATTTAATTCATTGCAATTTTTATTTATATGTAGCCTAGTTTTACGTTAAACACTGTATACACTACCAGGAGTTTGAAAGGGAGCCCTGAACATTGGAGCTGTAGACTAAAGGCCATCTCACATCACCCATTGCACTCGATTTTCGTTTTCCCTCACCTCAAAACCATTTCAACTTCCCTATCGTTTTGACCAAGAAGGTGTCAAACATCTGCTTGCATGCCTGTCTGTACGGTCTGACTGTCTGACGGTTTGTTTGCTTGTCTGTCTGTCCATTCGTCCGTCCCTCACGTCTGTCAGTTTTCCAACATGCGAGAATCACATCATTGAAGTGCGTAGTGACCATTTCATTCCGTCTTTTAGTTGTATTTGTCGTATATGGTACTGTGAGGGACACAAGGGAAGTTTTGACCATAGGCTTTCTTTCAGACAGATGGAGTGTCCTCGATTCATGGTCCGCACCTTGGTTCAACCGCCCCATAGTTGATTTTTATTTTATTTTATTTTATTTTATTTTATTTTATTTTATTTTATTTTTTTTATTTTATTTTATTTTATTTTATTTTATTTTATTTTATTTTATTTTATTTTACTTTACTTTACTTTACTGTACTTTATTTATTTTATTTTATTTCATTTCATTTTATTTTATTTTTATTTTATGTTATTTTATGTTATGTTATGTTATTTTATTTAAGTTTACTTTACTTTACTGTACTGTACTTTACTTTATTTATTTTATTTTATTTTATTTTTGCGCTCAATGAGCGAATAATCTTCTGTGTGTACAGACTACTTAAAAATTTCGACGTGCTTTGCGCCCTGCGTAGATCGAAACGATTTTCCGGAAAACACTGAATCAGCACGTACCAAACTTACCAATAAGTGTAAAGTAAATTGTGCAAAACATGCTCTTGCATCGAACAGTACCGTATTACCTAAATTTCATTCACCCCCTCCCCCGTCGAAATTCGCCCGGCAAACCGTTGTGCCTGTTGAGGCTGCCGGTTGCCACCCTCTCGCACCCATCCTGTGGAGGCGCTGGGTCCTCTGTTGAGGAAATCTTTTCGCCACTCCTGTTTTCAACCTGCCTTTACTCCTTAGTGTGAATCATTCACACTATTGATTAATGGCAGATGTTGTAAGGACAGACCTGCCTTCTGTTGACGATAATAGGGGCGTAAGGTTCCAAAGACTGGGACAGGCGCGATGAATCATTTTCTCCCAGTAGCGGAGATTTGTGTGGAAAAATGGGGGTGGGGTTAATCATGCCAAGTCCCTTCCACAGAACCTGTCGAAACTAAGACTGGAGTAACTCGGATAAAAACTGGAACAACTCGGATAACACCTCTTGTTTATTTGGCGAATTAAAATGCTGACGCACAGATTAGAGAAACGACATTCCCTCCTTAACATGAAAAGTACACATTTAAAATGTTTTTTGTTGTGAGAATCGTTTCTGTGGTTAAATTAGATACATTTAGAGATGTTAAGCACAAAAATCGGAGCTAAAATGGCTTCACACTGAAAGGAAAAAATAACCAAAAACGTCTAGAATGCTGTGACTGCTATTTGTCTTACTCCCATTTGATGGCAAACCACCGGCTGCCTTTCTGTGAGAAACTTTCCACAGAAAGGCAAGGGGGGGGGGGGGGTATTTTGGAGTAACTCGGATAGCAAGTACTGACTTGTAATTAGGAAGTAAATGCAAACAACCAACGACAAAAAAACTTGAAAACGTGAAAAAGTGGATCAAAGTTATTTTAAGTGGTTTTTCATAAAATGCTTTTTGTCTTTGGAATAAAACATTTGGGATAAGTAAATACTGAAGCACATCAGACGATCGTTTTCGTTCACAATTTTGCACCAGGCAATGAAGGTTTATACAGCTTATGTAAGTTGTTCATGGACTAGACATTGCTGTAGTACACTACTGTGTATGACTGCGGGAAGTTCATTTACAGGGTTTTAATGCTAAGGAAGTCTTCATCCTCTTTGTGTGGTCTCTGTGGTAAACACTGAGATGTATGTGAATGGCCTCTGAAAAGTAAGAATAGGGATTATTGATGAATGGAAAGAAGAAGGGAGAGGAAGAAGTTGGTTTGATAAATAAAAGAGAGAAACACCGTCGAGTGGTCTATTCCAGCTGCTGTGCACCAACGTGTTTCACATGTGCGTGGGTTCGAATCCCGCTCGATGTACGTGGGTTTTTCTCCGGGTACTCTGGTTTTCCTCTCACTTGGCATAGACTTGCCTCTAAAATCGGTTGCCCAGCCGACAAACTTGAAGTCGGTTGCGCGTCGGACTGAAACGCCTTCGGATGGACCAGTTAACTAGCCGACTTTGCTTTGCCGACTTGGGGAGCAGTGCTGTGGAAGGCAGGACTAGGAATGATGGAAAAGATTGAGAGAAGAGCAATGGAGGCTGAGAGTGGCTGGAACAGGAACGAGGGATTAAGAAAGGCTGACTTTGCATCACAAGGAAGGACGGAAAGCATGAGGGTGGAAATGGGGAGGGGGCTTGCTGCATGATTTTTCAAAGCAATTTTGGGGCGACCGAGTTTAAGTCTCGAACACGAAGGGAACGGGTCAGAGAGTAACTTGATTTCGTCAGTATGCTTTTATGAATCAACTAACCATACATGTTGGGGGAAATCACTCAAGCCTAATGTGAACACATGGAAATAATCCATCTTGGATTAAATAGACTTCCTCATAGCTTACCCTGTTCTTCTTTGGTTTGATTACGCTGACATGTATGACAAAGTATGATTTAGCAACTGAGGAGGTAGCACAGATGAACTGGGGTCACAAAATTATTTTATTCCAGGCTCCAGGCATCATACGTCACTGCCAAGATATCCTCGGCGTAGGAATTAGTTTGGGTTGCTGAAGCCCACCCTACCCTCTTCTCCCTTGGGCTAAAATGTGGTAAGGCGGTAGCATTCTTCCACCCCGGCATACCCACACCTTTTCCAATGACAGAACCCTTTATTTGTTCCATCTGTGAAAAATAAAACAATTGCAGTACTTTCAATCAAAATTTGCATGAGATCTCTCATCAAATTGCTCGGACCCCCAACATTAACAAAAAATCCCAACGACTCCGAGGGGGACGAGATACCGCCTCCCAACTAACCGGTAGTACGAAACATTCGTTTCCCCCGCCCCCCCCCCTTTAGCAGAGATACATGCTGCGTACGTACGTATAGACATCTTCAGACAGCACAGGGCGGAGCGCTTTAATGTAAAATACATGCTGATATTGTCTCTCACTTAGAAGCCTTGGCCCTGCACTGACCTGATCCACATACTAAACTTACAAAAACGTTTTCTATCAAAAATTCCGGCTTCAAAGTGGTCCATCACAGAAATATAGGAGGTTTTATAGGAAGGATACTGATGAATATATAGGGTTTTATAGGATTTTTCCAGGAAAATATAGAGTAAATATAGGAATGTCATACACCAGCAGTTCTAATTATCTTCAGAATTCCTCAAAGTTATGGATGAGGAAATAATGGTACAGTACCTTAGGAAACTAATGAACTATACTGTTTAAATGATACAAATGTGATTAACAGTATCACAAGTGTGGGCTATGTGGCAGAAAAGTGTGGTTCTTCCATTAACATGGAATTAAGAAAACCACCTAAATATTATGGTGGAAGGGAAAGAGTAAATCCCCTGAAGGTGGTGTATTTGCATATTTTGACCCCGGAATAAAGTATCCATAAATCTTATTATTTGTGCATACCAAAAAGGCACCAAAATTTGCAATATCAGAAGGTGAGAACACAGAATGTGAGAACACAGAATGTAACCATGATGGTGCTTTGAATGATGGCACTGTAGTTAATGTGGACAATAAACTGTTGCATATGTCCTAAAGTACACAGACAGAATTCACCTCAGCTCCAATAATAATGGGGTTGAGGTAAGGAAATTTTTGAATTTTTTGCTGCTTCAATAACAGGAAATGTTCTCTCAATACAAAATTTTGCTATAATGTAGTTTTCCACCAGACAAGTTTGAGACGTGTCAAACACGATGAGGCAAAAATGCAGAAGGACGATTTGGGGTTTAGGGCGCCCTCTACTGCTAGGGGTTTCCGCGGTGCTATTAGTTTTTTGCCAGACAGTTATTGCGGGCAATAATGGGTACATAGGTAAATAGGAGGTAAGAGAGGAGCGAAATAGACTATACACTATTGCTAGTCAATCTTGATACAAAAGTGTGACACATGGGTGATGATAGTCAGACCAAGATCACAGGCCTATGACAACTGTATGGTTGCTATGAATACCTTCCAACTCACTTTCCCAGTGGCAAAGCCAGAACTTTCTCATTGGGGCCATGCAGTTTATTCTGTGATTACCAACATGGGGAGGGGTCTAAGGGGAGGGAGTGTCCCCTTCCCCCTTTGAAAACTTTTTGAATGATTGGGTGTACTTACATGCAATCTGGTGCTAAATATTTTATCTTTTTGAAGTAAAATTTATTTTCAAAATCAGATTTTAGGTTACTAAATTAAAAGAAAAAAATCAGCATTAGGGAAGGAAAGTGGGCATGGCCCAATGGTCCCTCAACCTAAAAATTCCACTGCTCACTTTGAATCTGTACAACTTGGCAGAACAGTGTAGTCCACATATGTCAAGATGCCTACAGTGTGCAAAACTGTCTGTGCATTAACATACTTAACATCTAAAATCTCAATTGAGGAAATTACATGACAAAATTAGGGAAAGGGCAACTTGGCAAGTGCCCCAACTTGTCACCAATGATGAGCACTGCAGCACCAGACCCATACATGGATTAGATTTTCCACTTTGGTCTGTTGGACACAGGGTTGGCAGTTTTTGCCACAGGCGGTTTTCACCGGTAAAAACCGTCCCGGTAAAAACAGGTTTTTGCCGAAAAATGGAAAAAACGGCAAAAACCTACTCTGCTACATTGAATAAATGTTGTTAACAAGTACTTTTTATGCTTTTTTCAAGTCTAAAGAAGAAATACATTCTGTTACATCAAGATTAATCATTTTAGGCAACAATATATACCATATTTGAGTTTGAATGTGATTTTTTTAGTGATTTTGGCCACTTTTTGTCCGATTTACACTGTTTTTGTGTTAAGTATACATACACTAGGTATATTTGATGCAGAAAAAATGCAGAAAAATGGGAAGGAAAATCATGGTATAATTTAAGGATTTATTTTCAGTTTGATGGGAAGCTTTCATGAGCATACTGGCAAGTTGGTAACTCCACTCTTGGGTATACCCTTTCAAGGGGATCCTGAAGCTGTGTTGCCTACGTAGCAGGCTGTACGGCATATTCCTTGTTCAGTCATATCCCCAACGCCTGCCAAAGTGAACACCAAACAAATTCTTTTGGATATTCATAGAAATATGTGTCCTCAGGACTGGTTGAATGTTAGTGAATATTTACAAGAAGGCAACATCTGGTCCCATTTAAAAAATCTTGCAGTAGCCCATGCCACCCACAGAGTTGGTATGTCATTGTAATACCCACTCCCTGGTAGTGCCCACTGCACAGGTGGTTATGCAATACAGTAATTATAGGACTTTGTCTCAGGTTTCAGTCTACGACTACAGGAGTACACACACTCACTCAAAAACGATAGCATGAATAATGAGAAAGCACATGAATAAGTCATACAGGTATATGGTAATGAAGTTTGCGTCTAAAATTGGACACAGTCCTCTTGGCTTTGGCGGACGGTGGTTTGGGAAGCTGAGGACTGGGGAAACAGAGTCCGCTCCGCGGGGTAGCAGCTGTGTAGGTCCTACAATAACTCAGTGTATTACAGTACATTGACCTCCAGTAGTGAATGTCTCATTTATAATTGAACCATCCACCTTCCTTCAACATTTCCACTTTCTTTATAAAATAAAGTGCTGGCTATCCACTTTCATTCTAACATTACTATTTGTGGTTTATCAATTTTTTTCAATGAAGATTACTCTGTCAAAAAATAGACTCTTCGTATTTGTTTGGTTGTCAATAAATTCTTACTTAATTATCTCTCAGTATGGTGGACTTGAAATACCCAGAGAAGCTTCCTTGATGAAACTCATTTACTTCAAGTTGCTACTTAGTCAGCATGTATGGCACTGTAATGTGCTTCTCTGCTGTGTCAAACTGAAGTTTCTGACATGATAAAGGAAGTTGCTCATCTGCCTCATTCTGCTACTGTACTCAATATGTGTAACAGACAATGCCTTGCCAAATTTGTGACTGAACTTATATTGAGAATTTCATAACTTTACACATAATTTTATTAATCCTCATTTTGAAAAACTTTGCTTGATAAATCTAGTCATTTTGCAAACCAACTGTAATTTTCAGACTATTCCTGTTGGCATGTAGTTGCTTTGTTTGTGGTTACACTTAACATGTTAGGGCTTACAGTACTATTGGAATAACTGAGAATATTTCACTGTTTGTTCTGTGTTTGACAAGTTTTAGTGCTCACTTTTTACGCAAAATAGAAAGTGTAAATGAATGTTAATAATTTTATCTCAACTGGTTTATCCATCATGTGCAATGGGGTACAACAACTGCACTCTTCTAATTGCCAGAAGAGGGTTTTTCCATTTTCTCCCGGTTTTTACCGGTAATAACCAGTTATTACCAGTTATTACCAGTTTCTACCGCTGTCCCGGTAAAAACAGGTTTTTTTCCGGCAAAAACCCAACCCTGGTTGGACAAATTGATGTGGCATCCAGAGACCTACCACAGAGCTTCTAGTGGAGTTTAGGGGAAATCTCCTAACAGATCTGCACATTGTAAACTTGTAAACATCACAGTGAGATTCTAATTTTCTCAAAGCACTAAGTTCTTATTCTTTAGTAGAAAATTTTAATTGGACAACACTTTGGACAATCAACTGATCTAATGGTCAATAAAGTTTGAGGAAAGATGGTAGATGACAGGGAAAATATTGGTATTCCAAAAGAATCAGTTATATTGCAGACCAGCTATCTGTGCATACAAAGCATAGGTAAGGGGTTTAAAATGTGGAGGATTGCATAATTACAGGGAATGACAGGCAAAAGGCTCTAATCCACCCCTTACAATACCACTAAAATTCCTTCAAAGAGATGAAATCATAGAGTACTTAAAATCACAGGTGTGAGAGTGGAACATTTATGGGTGATGAAATAAGTGTTCATTAGTGCCCAATGCTGTTTCATATGAGAATATTTCTGAGTCCTACAATTGACCATTGTGTACTTGCATCTAATTAAGATACTTGGCATCTATACCCTGCTACCTGTCTGAACAGAGTTCACATTAGTGTCAAAGTTTTGTACAACAATTTCTGGTGTCGTGTTGGCCAAATGGATTTCTGCATATTGTTTTGTGTACAAAAACTGCTATTCATTTAAGGAGCATTTTGCTATGCTACATGTATCAGCTCATGCGGACACTGTGTCGGAATAAGCCACTCCGAGTCTATGACACTCTGAGTCTACAAAACTATCTTAGAAAAAGAAACCATCTTAAATTTTCACCCCAAAACACCATATAAAAGAAAAACATTTTTTGACAAGATCAGAAAAATATAGGAGAATATGGGAAAACAAGCCTAAAATCATACAAATATAGGAAATATAGGATTTTTTGAAATTTATAGGAAATTATAGGAAATATAGGATCACTTTGAAGCCTGCTGAAAAAAGCACTCATTGCTCAGACGAGGATCCAGAGGGGGATTTACTGGCTCTAGCTGTCCCCCTTTTTTGGCACCAATCTCAATTATGTTTTTGTGACTGTCCCAAAGCTGCTAATTATGAATATGTATGCTTATTTTGATTGCCATGAAATGCCATTTATTTGTCTAAATTCTAAGGTGCAAACTTTGTTCTCATGGAGATAGCCCGCCCCCTATTTGAAATACTGGATCCGCCCTGGGGAAAGGTCAATGAAAGTTTGGTAATTTACCCTTCTGGGGTTATGTTTCTGTTTTATATCATATCGGCAGTCTTCTTTCCTGCATTCACCCTTTAAACTGAAAAAATACCTGCCTAAAGCAAATAAGTGCATACCATTGAACTGGGTCTTAATTAATCATCACAGGCTCTCACGGGTTTTTGATCGAGCAAAAAAAAAAAACATCCTAAAAGTCGCGTGGCCAACAAGTAGGACCATTAATCCAGTTTTTACCTTCGATCTAAAAAAACTTCCTGTTAACCCGTCTTCTTCTTACTTTATTTCTTAGCAAAAATTAAATATTGCTCTTCCGAAAGTTATTTTGCACAAATAACTGAGTAGCCACTTCTTAGGACTAAAGTCCAGTCCAATACTCAGCTTCCCAGAAAGCTTTCACTGACGATAATTCAAATAGACTTTTACAGTAGCCTACCCAAAGATAAGTACGTATATAGGTCTACAGTACAGCTGTTTAACTCAGCTCTGCAGAACGCAGGGAGGAAGTATAAAAAGTCAACAGCTGACAGTGGGTTAGCAGGTTTCCTGTCCAAGGTGGACATTTCACACCTGAGTGCACCTTCGTGTTTGCATTGCTCTCAAAGTAAACAAAGTGTAGGCCCTAAATTTCGACTCGTTCTGTGTACGGAACCTCTCATGTGGGCCCTTGGGGTACGTAAAAGGTACTGTGTGAAAAAGTGAAAGTCAATGAGAGCACTTCCAAAATTTGGGGGATATATCCTCCCAATCCTCCTCCTCGGGATTCCGCCTACGTTTCCTCCAATGAGGAAGCCTGTATTATAAACATTATCTTTGCTACACCTAATCTGCAAGGGCGTAGGCTGCATTTGGCATGGGGAGGTGCACATTTCAGGTAGGTGGAACCAGGAAGAATATCTAAGCGGAGCGCCAGCATTGCTTGGCGCGGAGCATACAAGAAAATTTTTGGTTTTTTAATCCCCCAGATGGCCGGAAACAGCATTTCAGGAGACTTAAGCCACATGTACCCAGCCTTAAAAAAAGTGATCCCCTGTCTGCCGTTTCTCAATTTACTTGAAATAGTACACGAATTGTTAATGCATGTCTTTTTTATTCAAATTAAAATGTCGCAATATTCATTTTCTAGATTGATAGGTATTCCCAAGGCTTTCAGACTTTGACCTCCGCTGACCTCAAATGACCCTGACACAGATTAAGAGCTCAGTTATACTCTCATGTGCATCTTACATGTCAAATAGTAACTCAGTGACCTATTTTCCTCTTCAGATATCATTCTACCAGGGGCGTCGTGCAAAAATAATTTTTTATGGGAGGGGGGCTATGAGGGGTGACTGTCCGAAAGACTATCTAAGCGGAGCGCCACCATCAGTTGGCGCGGAGCGTACAGAAAATTTTGAAAAATAGCGACCCCTCAGACAGCCGGAAATGGCATTTTCCAGGTTTGTTAGTAGAATCAAAGCAGCCGTTATTTTGAATTTTCGTTTTGCAATAAAATTTTCACTTGATCAATAAAAAAATCAGCAAATTGCAAAACGATCAGAAAATTGCCAGATAAAATGTAAAACTACCATTGCATGAAATGCAAGCTAATAATTGGGAAATAAGCTTCTATGCGAGGACGTATCATAAATCAACACTGAGAACGTAGTTCACCTTTCTTCCTCGAAAAACTGTCGAAAATTGTAAGCTGCGTTTTACGTTTCTCCGCCATAATTGTTTCTAATCACTGTTCCTCAGTGCGTGCACAGGTGTAAGGTGAGGACAGACTGTGAATCACCAGACTGACATTGAGAAAAGTTAACTAGTTAGAAACAAAATGATGCCTCCTTCTGGAACAAGGGCGTAGCCAGGTATTCGTCAAGGAGGAGCAAGTCCATAGACAGACTGTCAGCGCTCCGCGCCACCATGAGTTGGCGCGGAGCAAGAAAATTTTGGCCCGAAATGCCTCCCAGATCGCTGTAAATGACACTTCCCAGGCCCATTTACCAGATATAAATGGGGAAATACCAGCATTATTGTAAGAATTAAACTTCATAAAATACCAAAATATGCCCGGGGGGGGGGGAGTGGGTGACTGCCCTCTTCCTCTCATTGGCTTCGCGCTTGCACAATGACCAATATGAAGGTAATACCTTTATAAATATATGATTTACCGTTTTTCTCAGAAACTACTGTTATTTGTTTAGTGGTTAACCGTCAAAAGAAAAACAAGTTTAAATTGAGGGCCGCAAGGTCTGATTTTTCGCTGTCCTGGGGGAGGGCCTAAGGGGAAGGAGTGTCCCAATCCCCTTTGGAAAAAATTTGCTTTTGGAAAGCAGGCTGAGATGCAAAATGGTGCCACTATTTTAAAACATCTTGAAGCATATTAAAACACGCATGACGGCCAATCGGGAGGAGGGAAACGGTGCGCCTTTTGCTCGGCCAGACTCGGTCAGACTGCTTCCGACTTTCCCCTACTAGCTGATTGTCCACCGACTACTTACACTAGTTCGGTATTAACGCTCGTAACATATAAGTAGCTATTCACATAATTAAATTGGAACTGATTCTGCTTTTTTAGTCGGAAATGGCTAATTATCACCAACTATCTCACCTTTTTGTCCATGTACGACCTCCCCCCTTCATCCAAAGATAATTTGCATGAAACGAAAGAACAGCCTTCCCCAGCAAACTGACCTACCATGCAACGGGGTAACACAACTCCATTGAGTTATATTTTCCGAAAACAGTTAATTTCTCATATTAACTGGACATGTGAAGGATTTTAAATGCATTTTTACACAAAATTTTAGGACACCTTTGACAACATTTGGGCCCCAATGGGCACGACGCCACTGACTCCTACGAGGTTTCAGAGACTTTTTTGTTCTTCAGATATTCCTTGGGTTTTTCAAGACTTTGACCTCTGCTGGTCACCTAAAATAACCTTGAGCTTCAAACAGAAGACAATAGGGTTTTTCCTCAAGTTTACATGGACAACACATGATCCGTCAATTTTATTATTTACAAAATACTTAAATGTCTTAACTCTCAGTCTGAGAGATAATCCTTGGACTAAAAACAAGTTTGGGATTGAGTAAAACCCGAGCTTCCACACGCACACTGAGGCAATTTGGATAAATGAGAGACTGTCTTTGGGTTCTCAGCACATATAGAGATACCGTGGCTCTAGACCTTCATATATATCAAGGCGCATCCTGTAATTCAATTACCAAACTTACCGTTGTAGGTTGGTGTGCGGACAAAAGTCATGTTCGTCCTTGTTTTCACAGCCGTTGCAAACAGAAGGAGTGCATTTTTCTGCTTCCCAGGCCAGGGCGGAACTCCTCTGCATCAACGGGTGGGTGCACGTGCCCCCAGTGCACCCCCCTAGCCTACGCCCTTGATCTGGTGGATCATCCAGTACAGCACTGAGACGTATGTGTATCCCTAGCAATGAATAGGCCGACCTCATTCCTTGCCTTCAGTAGCAGATCAAGGAATTTTCCATGGGGGTGGGTTCCCGAAGAGGGACGCCGTCGGGGCAAAAGCCGACTTTCAGCGACACCATGTATGAGGTTACAAAATGCTTCCCAAACGCCTCCAAAGTGCAGTTAATCGCAGTCTAAAGCACAAATTTGTCACCGTATGGTTTTACTACCAAATTTCTCTGATTTGCAGGAAACGTACCCCAAGAAAGATGCGGCTACGTTTTATGTTTACATGTCTAGAGTCAGTATGGCGAAAATTTGGTATACCAAGCGCTCTGAATTGCAGGATGTCAAAGTCGCACACTAAAAACACAAATTTGCCTCTACAGTACTGTATCTACCATGCAAGTGTCGCTCGTGTGGGTTAGGTTAGGTTAGGTTAGATGAGGTTTAACGTCCCAGTTTCCAACCAATTGGTTCAAGTCGAGACGACCAAGGCCTTTTTCCAGTTGTGGCTCATTGGCTTGTTTTCCCTGCTCCATTGCTTACGCTCGTGTGGGAGAAAATTTGATAACCCGGAGCGCGGCCGTGAGTCGTACAGTACATGAAATCATGTAAAAAGTTCACTACAACACGTAGGCAAAGAGGGCAACTGGGGCGACCGTCCCCACTCTCAAGGGTTGGCGTTCTCCCTAGTATAGTGGTACCGTAACTAATTTAATTTATATTACCTGCAACACCAACATGTTTTTGGCGTTTAGTTTTAGGGATGGGAAAACTAGATGAATTATGTAAGTTATAATTACAAGGATATCAAGCCACACTTATACCAATAAATAAACCATATCGGCCTATCGGTATGTTAATAAAACTTCGTTCTTTCCACAGTTTCGTAATAGCACCTCCATCTGGAAGAGTCTGATGCAGGGATCTTGACAATTTTGGATTTCTTTTTCCTTTTGGGATTTCCACAAGTTTTCATAAGTATGAAGTGTGATTAAACTTAAACATCCATAATTACAAGAAGGACAAGCTTTTTGTAATCAAGTGCCTTGTTTAGCCCACATCAGCTATCATGATTAATTTTTAAAGTGATTAAAGAAAACAAAGACTTCTTTGATACCCAAGGATTAATCGTGATTCAGTCTAGACCATTACTATTGTTGTATATTTGTTCAGTCTGGAGATATCTCTACTTCCAAGTCACTGATTCTCTCCAGGTTGTTACTTGCCAATTCTAAAAAAGGAAAGCAGAGATAACTAGCCACTCTCAATGTGTAGGGTGGGGTGGGGGATCGTTTGCAAACAAACTGTGGTCACACCTCCACTTTGAACGTGTCCATGCGGTGTCCAATCTCTTCAAGAATGATGACGGTATTGTTACATTTTTCATTATTGAAAAATACATTACAAGTAAAAAATTGAAAGGGGCGGGAAGACACTGAATTTACTTAGTAATGTGTCAGACATGCATTTAATCACCTTAGTAAAAATAAATCCATAAGGGGAAGGGGTGACCCGCAGGCCACGTATCCATTCATCTACCATGCCTTGGCCGTCATACTGGCCAAGATTGGGCATACCAAATGTCGTAGATTGCAATAATCGAAGTCTTAAACACTTTGACAATTTGTCCTTACAGTTAACTCTAAGAATGAATTCTAATATTGTGGAATTCGATTTCACCCTAGTGAAATGTAATCCACTTCACTTAAATGCATTATTACACTTATCATACGTTAATTGCGAGGTAAATGGTTCAATTGGACTTGCAACACGTACAGCTATAGATCGTCATTTCTGTTTAGTTCCAGTGCTCTCAGTCCCTGACCCGATATGGGTACCGGGCTGTGCATCTCGGTTTGGAAACAAATTTACAGGTATCCCTTGTATACTGTGTTATAGTAGTCACTTAACGCGAAGGCAGAGTGAAGAACCACGAGAAATGAATTATATTATTGCAGAAGTTATTGGCGTGAATACAGACTTTTCACGAAAATGAATAATATCCCAGTGTTGTTTTGTGGGTAAATATGGCAAAAAATTGTGGTCCTGGCCTGAAACTATACAAGTTGAAGGAGGTAAGAAAGCTCCCATATGGTGAGATACATTTTTCAGGGTGCAAGATTCTTTAAAATGCATTAAGGTAATGAAAATTTTTACCCTCAAAACATTTCTAGGGGGTTTTTCAAGTAGGCACCAAGGTACATGCGTCCACCACTTGGCTATGGGGTGACAATTTCAAAAACAACAAAGAGCAACAATCAAGTAATCGACATGAGTATGATGTGGAGCAATTTATTACAGATCTTTATTACAAATTCACTTCAGTCCATAAAAGGAGCAATGCAGTACAATGTATCTGCAGAGATTATGTTATGCCAGTGAGTGCACATCCCATCATTCTACTACACACTTCTTCCAATGCTACCATTTGTTCAACACCCTCACCTTCCAACAAAACACATATACCACACAAATATCATCATAAATACTTCTGAAACATTGATTGCCATTAAGGCTGTTATGGATTGTAAAAATATCAGCACCTCTTACCCCGTGTCATTCAATAGAAACTATGCTTTCCTTCAAATCAATACCACTGTAGGATACAGAGATGTGAAGAATATGAAAATACACAAAAGCCACTTAACTGAAGTGAGCCAGTGACATGTTACTAAACTTTTCCCAAGTCATTTCTTTGAAAAACACTTAGCTTCTGGTCCAGTATAGGACTAGCCATATGTTGACAACCAAATAAGATATGACAATCTATTTTGTTGCATTCAGTTAAATATTTTGCTCTTCTTTCATATAACTCAATGAATCTTAATCTTTTTCTTATATTTTGGTGGACACAGATGAGCAAAACGTTCACACCCTCTGAAATGCTTTTTAAGAAACTATCAATTCAATGCAAAAAGCAGAGCATTTCAGCATACTTTATGAATTTCACCTCATCAACACCCTTGGATTCCTACAGATATCAATAACTTTAGTTCAATATAGACAAGAGTTCTGTTTTTGTATCAGTTTTAATAATACTTGAACATTCATCACAGTAGTAGGTAAAACCTTTGGTGCTATGGCCCAGGGATATAAATCAAAATTCAAGGGTAAAATACATGATAATCTTTCCTGACTGCCCCCATCCCCCCAACTTTCCTCCCTTACTGCCTCCCTTCCCCCCCCCCCCCCCACTTGAAAGGGTCTTTGCTGAACACAGCTTTCTTCCTAACAACTTTAGTTTCATAGAAGCTGCTGTATAGATGTATGAGTTTCTAGGCAATTAATTTCACAATGATTCTACGGTTTCTATGGAAATTACAATTTTCCCCAAATGACAGATGTATGATCTAACTCTAACTTCTCTCTCAACAAACTGTCAGATGTTTTTGACTCCTTGCATCTCTGCACAAGTATAGCTGGCAATACTTCACTCCAAAACTATTTCCATTCTTGAGATAATTCTGTCAAAAACTGTCATCTCAGCTTTCTCCTCACAGTAGCACTGCTGTCTGAACATCAAATTCATCAGTAGCCATCATCCAGGGACCACGGTTTTACAAAGAGTGGCACTGGGAGGGGGTTACAGTGAGTAGCTTCAAAATCAGTCATGTACTTGGAGGCCTACATGGAAGAACACCATCAAAATAAACACATCATGCATGCCAAAATTCCACAACAAAATACCACTGTCTTTCCTCCACACTTACCCCATTCTATAAAGTTATACCACTTTACACTTTATCCAAACATACATATGAAACACCGAAGCAATGATATTCTATTTAATTTCATGACATCTCTTCTTATAGGGTCCGTCAGTGACACTTCACTTAAGCACGACAACAATATGTTGGCGTGAAACAATGTATTGCGCATATCTGCCACATAGTAATTTAGGGACTGTTTACACTGCAGCAGTGTAGTGCTTTAAGTGTTAAGTTGTTGTTTCACTCCAAAGTTTCTATGGTAACTGGATGACACACCGATCCCACAGAATTTCAAGTGTCTTGAAGTTTAAGCTTAAAATATTCAGGATCAGGAAACCTTTTATGCTCACTGAGGAGCCTACACCAGGTTGATCTTATATGAATATCTCAAAGTAACTTTCTTATTTTCGATAGTGCTCAGAGAGTAAGGGATAAGGGATGTAGTAATTTGTTCCACTCCTCCTCCTACAACAGCTATTTAACGTCACCATCTGACAATCAAGAGTATATCCCAAGCCTTTAGCAGGCCTGCAGCTAAGAGGAGGGAGGGTAGCCCCCTAGAAAAATTTTAATCCTTACAAAATTACAAATACTACAGCCTCAATGCATTCAGCATACCTCAACCCTTGAAAAATATTTTCATCCCCTAAACTTACCTCAATCCCCTTACAACTTGTCTGGCTACAACCTGCCCTTACAGCAAATTTCAAAGAACCTAGCAGTTGTGTTGAAGATCCTTGCTCTGCATCACTGCACTACAACTGGACCTACCAGAATGTAAGGCTACTGACTTCCAGAATCAACCTTCTGACTTGGACACCACAAACCCATTTTGAAATAACCAATCTGAAACCCCCGCAGTACCACTGTAAACTGCCATGTCAAACAAGTCACCAGAAATTTTCCCATTGGTTCCACTGAGTACCTCTAAAATGTAAGGCAGTGTACTCTAAACAGTAAGCTAGCTCCACCCACATGAAGGGTTGGATAACTTGTATTACCCTTAGTGAAAATTTGAAAATATTTTTTTCATTCTTGACATAACTGTCCATATATTGGCTGACATTCTTTGGTCTACTCTAGATATCAATGAAAGATTGCAATGTTTGAGACACAAAATTATGAAAGTTTTTCACTCTCCCTTCCCCCATTAACCAGAAACTATACAAATTCATTAAATAAGAAAAAATTGCATCTCTTTAAACTGGAACTATATTTGGGATAACTGTTATCTAATTCTTACCTTCCAGTAACTACAAAATCTCAATATCCCCTTCCCCTCTCCCATCCCCCCCCCCCTCAAAAAAAAAAAGAAATATCTGCTTCTATAGCAATAGCTTACCAAAAATATAACCAACTGACTTCTTCTCGCTCTGGACATATCTTCCCCTGCAAGATTCAAACAAATTATTCCAGATATAAAGGATTAAAATTGAAGACAGGAATTTACCATATTGCTAATTCCAAATTGCATTTTGTTGTTCATTTTGTCTATTTGCATATGCATTCCCTTTTGCAAAAATCGATTTCCATTTGCAAAGTTAGGATTCTGCATCTGTAAAAACAGTAATATGTGTTGTTACTAAATGCAAGTTACAACAAAACTTGAACATCATCTGGGGATTAACTTTATTGGTGTGTTTATGGATTCTTACATCACAAATAAGTTGACTTCAGTGACACAAAGTTTGTTTCAATATGATGAGAAATTGCTAAAATTAGTACATATTTGAATTTTTCCTTAATTAAAGGTGAATTTTTTCTTCTCAATTTTTCATGTTTCCAATGTTTTAATCTGAATTCTGTCCATTTTCCACGAAACTGTCAACTCCTGTCTTCATTAAAAATGACACAGTGTCATGCAACAGGAAATCTCACAGACGTTTTAGAGTAGAAACATGAACCATAGGAAGAGCAGTAGGCACAAAAGCCAATGTTGGCCAATAACAATCATAAGCAAACTATTGCTTTGATAATCTTTGAGTTATCAATCTCACAGCTCTTCCTCCAAGCTGTACAGCTGCCCAAGGCAATTTTTTCGAACATACCAGTAAACGTTTATTATTTTGTAAATCACGGAGACAAACTACACTTCTTGACATAATGATAATGTGGGTGGTACATAAATGATATGATTATATGATCCAAAGTTACTAAAATATGATAACATAAAGAAGTAGCAATAATGACAAATCAGCTATCATTAGAATCAATAGTTGATCTTACCTATGAGCATAGGATACTTGGATGAGTGTTTATCACAATAACTTTGAAGTGTTCTAATACAAGCTTCCTCGTCAATCTCAAGAGCATTGAACATCGCCACTGAACGCAAAAGAAAGCAAATATTCATGAACATGAAAGGACACACACACACAAAAACAAGTACGCCTGGAGGTTACCTTTTACCATCAAGTTTTTTTCCAAATCATTTAGCAAGTTAAGGCTCGAGGGTACACCTTTACTGCACTAAATGATCAGAAATGTAAGAGAAACTGCTAACAACATTCAAGATTGCAGCTTTACATCCTGTGAGTTCCAATTCAACATGTGAATCCAAAGTTGGAATCTTTTCAATTACAAAGGACAGAGCAGATGACAAAACCATAGACCATTTTCCCACTAGCACTTACAAAGGATTATGGGATAGAGTTTTGGTATGCATCAATTTTGTGGATGACATTTTAGTAAGGCCAAAAATAATGCATATCAATACTCTTTCCCATAATCCTTTGTAATTGTTGTTTGGAAAATGGTCTACATGATTGCTCTTGGATGAAAAAATCACACTTACTATGACCACACAGGTTTCAAACCCCACACCTCCAAGCTGCTAATTCTCACTGCTGAAAATGGCATTATCACTTTTGTTCACCAACCAAATGGATACTTTAATTGAAGTATTACCAGTATTTAAAGTTCTGTATAGTTAAGGTTGGATGGAAACAATCTGAAACAGTCATTGGATGTATACTCCACATCTGTAACACACAGCTGCATGAAACAAGCAGCAAAGAGGCATTTTCACTTCATACAGCAGCTTATTCTGAACTCAGTGTGGCAATCTTTGTTGTATTTATAACCAATTAGAGGAAAATAACATCCATGTCAACCACAGTGGTTTATATAATGTAGCTATCAGACTCAAGGTATTACTGAAATTAATTCTGGTCTATTTTGTCCTCAGGGTTTGATCCCATCCTTGACATCAAGGCTGCAATGTAATGGCAGATCACATGCACATCTGATTTCCAATTTTGATCTTTGCAAAGGAGGAAGACCTAATGCCACAGAAAAGAGCAAGCTTCCAGTTTGAATGCTCCATGACCCATGACTCCTGGCCGGGTCATACCAAAGACTTTAAAAATGGAACCTACTGCCACTGTGCTTGGTGCCAGCATAAGCAATGGAGTAGGGAAAACAAGCCAGTGAGCCACAACTGGAAAAAGGCTGTGGCCGGCCCGACTTAAACCAATTTGTTAGAAACTTGAGCTGTAAAACCTCTTCTAATCCACGAACCACGGTGACATGGATTCAGTGGCACTATGACCTTTCCCATTGTCCTTACACTGATATAATTTGTTGTATTACAGCAACCATATGTGGTGAGCATAATTGCAGGAGACCTGAGTGCCAGAAAACTGTAATTGTGTCAAGATCAATGGAACTTAAGATTTAAGGCTGGTAAAATGATCTCCTGCATATTAGAAAGTTCTTTTAGTCTTAATCCATAATTTAGGCTACCAATGGCAACTTAAAAGAAAACCCTTAAAACCTTAAAAGAGACCCTGATGGTATCAGGAAATAAGAAAACAGAAGAATACTCACACATTGAGATCTGATCAGCAGCATGTAGGTACTGTGTCAGTAAATCAACAGACTCCAGATTCATTAGTGTTGGATATCTACAAATGAAGGAAAATAGCAAAAATCAGGTCAAAGTAGTGACGTCTACTGACATTTAGGCAGAAATTCCTTTCATAGAGTCAAGAATTTTCATTTACAGAAATAGTCTATTCTATTTTGATGAAATAAATGGGGTTTTTTGTTTGTTTGTTTTTTTTGTGTGTTTTTTAACTCAATGAGCAACACTTGCTTAACGTTACAGATTGCAGAGTTATCAAATGCAATACCTCACATTTCCAAAGACCCTGCTTCCTGGAAGACACTCAGAAAAAATAAAAATAATACTAATACTGCAAGAAGGTAAGTCCTGGTGATGCACTACAGGGTTTCCCCTGTCATTCTTTTTGCGAGGTGGCCACCTCACAGATTTTGGCCACCACCTCACAGAAATTTCCTATAATTACTACCTCTACTGTGCTAGCTATAGAAGTATTGATATTCTCCTCCAAAGCTGGCACCATATTACCCCCATGGACTAATACCACCTCACAACTCTCTAAAACCCAGGGGAAACCCTGCACTACGATGAAAGTTAAGTTTAAATAAAAAGTGACACAAACAAGGTCATTCGTAAATCCTTAAAGTTGACAAAAGTACACAGGTTTACATTCAAGAGAGAAGGTTCTCACTCAAAGAAACCACCTGCTTTGTAGCTTTTGGATAACTTGTTCGCCAAACATTCCACTTTTCAAATGATGCAACATAACTCCTTTAATGTGTAACATTTTGTAAAGTAAAGCTTATGCCAGAGTTTGATGAGACTGACTAGTTTCATAATGAAATCAATACTTTGTCTGAGACATGCTGATGAAAGATAAATACAACATGCCCTTTTGATATCTATTGAATGCAACTTGCTATTGAGATGAACTTTTCAGTAAATAATAAAAAAAGACAACTTTCCTGATTTTATGGAATTTTCATTACATTTCCATGATTCCTACCCTTTCCAGAACAAGAAAATCAAGCACTTTTCTAGTATTATTCTCAAGCATTTATGTAACAAATGCATCCCAAATCTATAACTATCTTAGGTTGAAAAAAAAACGGAAAATTTGGTAAAAAGGAAAACCACAATGTTCTGAGGTAGGTATTAAAAAAAAAAAAACTTCAATACATTTTCTATGGTCATCTTGTGTCTTTCAAACAACAAAATCCAAGCACTTGTAAAGTCCTGAAGTGACTCATTCAAATTCAAGCATGTCAACTCAAATTTAAGCATTTCCAAGGTTCAAGGCTGTGAACAAGCCCTTTATTTTATCAGCTTTCTACTGAAAATACATACACACCTGTGCTGCATGAGTTTTATTAAAAGGTCATTTCCTCTGTTGAAAGCAACATCTGGTGTTTCTCTGAAAAGGGATGAAAGCACATAATTATATAATAATTTTAATCCCAGCCCATTGAAACTTCAGAATGGTAGTCCAGGGACCCAGTGACAAGGGTAACTTATTGAATATATTGCATAATGTGGTAAATAACAAGTGAGAAAATTGGGACAAGTTTCACAAACCGAAATGTATTATTCTTGAAAACCAAACTTTTCAGCAGTTTGTTGAAGTGATCTAAGAAAGACAGATTTGCAAAATGAGCACAATGCTGAAAATGTGGACGTGGCAGAGGCTGCATTCTGCAAAACCATGGCAGATGCAACTGTTATACATTCCAGGCAGAGGTCCTGTCAGCTTTAAACCAACAATATCAAATCCTCCAGGCTTGTTTCCTAAGGTAAACTGTTCTACAAAAAGTTTCTCAGTGTGAATCATTTCACAACACACCTAGTCCAAGTTCACTTCATCAGGTTATACCAGCAAAATTCAAGTACAAGGTATTTATCATATAAAGAATGAGTTTATCATTTCAAATCAGCATCAATTCTTTAACTTTCTATCTATTTTGGATTAGAATGAGTGCAAAATAAATATGGACACATATGTGTAACTACAAGCAAACATGTCAAAATGTGAGCAAGATGACAGTTTTCACTACAAGCTACTCAACAAAGGTGGCTGAGAAGTCAAGATTTACCTTGATCTTCTTGTACTATAAACAGTGTTCAACACATACAGAGAGTATGCAGTTACTGCAAGCGTATTTTGCACTATCAATTTTGGTTCATATAAAATCATTCTGCTATCCCTACAAGAGTTTCAGTGATGGGCTACACAAATTATGTTGTGCAGGAGGTCTTAAAATTCTGATGAGACCAGTGGTGGTAGAACCGCTGGAGAAGTGTGGTGGTTAACTATCCAGCTGATCGCAATATATAAAAGTCAGACATCAGCTGCGTCATAACATAACAAATACAATTAGGGTAAAAGTGGGGAGAGGGAATGGGGGGGGGGACTTTTGAGCACTAAATAAAAAGCATAGACCATGACCCCATTATGTCCATATCTGCCACTACTGAATGGAACCAGTGTCCTGAATACAATTCCAGGCACCCACTGCAGTTGCCCTTCCATTGTTGCAAACTTATTTCTCTTTGTTTGATAAACCTGCTTTCAAAAAAATTTTCTACAGTCAACACTTACGAGGTAATAATGACTTCATCTTTAGTTCTCCGGAGGAGCCTGATTGGTCCTGGATATCTGTCATGATGAGTGAAGAGAAAAAATATCAAGGATGAATAGAGAGAACAATTAACAGAGAGAAGAGCCATCATAGATAAACAAAAGGGACAACCATAACTACAGAAAAAGGCAGTTGTGCTTAGAAAAATTACCAAAAGTAATTATTATGAGTTCATTTCCTATTTGATGTTCTGACCATGTGCCACAGCTGTTTGAGAATGACACTGAATGTACTCAAGCTACTGAGTCACAAACACAAACAACCATGTTGTCTAAGCATTACAGGGTTACATCCTTCATTAATAGGCCTTTCGATTTGAAGAGTCTACCTTGAATTGTGTATTCAGTCACTGGATGAGATCGCAGTACAAGTAACTCACCGTATCAGCTGCTCTGCAATATTAAGATTCATATGTTGACGCAAGCTGCGATGAGCAAACCCCTCTGCAAAGTAGTAAAGGAAATGATACTAATGGTTTCTAGAAACAACACAGGGACATTCATTCCTCTGTCTGTGGTTGGGTTTGTATCTGTGTGTGTGCATTTGTGTCTGCATGCATGCCTACTTTCCTTCCTTCAAACTGAAGTAAATATGTAAGTATGAATGCAATCTGCCATGCCTTCTTGGGTTTAACTGATCCATCCTCCAGCAGGAAAACAAAACTTGCAGCTTAACTAATCCATAAATGCCTTTAACTTTGAAACACACAAAACTAATCCTCCCCCATATGTCACTCCCCGAGCCCTCTCCCCCACACTAAATAGCCTATTCCTGTTTCCTCAACCTTTTCATCACCTTTCAACTCTAAGTCTCCAAGCCCTCTTACCACAGTCCAATACATTACAACCTGCAGCATACACCTTCAATTTTATTAACTACACAGTCATTCTACTGCCGTACATACCAGCACCTCCTAAACTAAAACTTTTTCTCTGTGGCCAACATGCTTCTACCTACTGAACCCAGCACATTTTTGTTTTTTAAATATTAGAGCTAAATCTTTCCTATCTTTAATCATAAGCCTTCATCTTTTTCCAGCTGTTTCAGAACATAGATAGGCTATTGCATATTAATAAATGATAAATAACAGAGCCAGTTTTCTTGAATTCATGACAAATCTGTACCGACAAATAGCTCTGTAGATATGACACTAATGACTTACTCATTCTTTCAGGCATTTTGGCAAGACCAAGTGGAACTATATCATCAAATGTGGCATCAAGTATCTTGAAGGAATAAACAAAATATTGTAAAAATCTCAGAATAAATTACCAGTGAAAATACAAAGGGGATGAACACCTTCAGAATATAAAGGGAAATACTGCATTTACAATTAATCAACACAGCACAGAAAATGGATGTAATTGTTGTAAAACCATTAAGTCTCATCCATAAATTCCAGCAATAGCTTTTCTTCCCCAAAAATGTTATACACTACATGAGTTATGGTTGTTGCATCATTTGAAAATTTGAAAGTTTTTGTGAATAAATCATTTATAAGCTACAAAGCAGTGGATATCTTTCTGTCAGAATCTAGTTTCTTGGAAATAGTAATTCCCAGTTGTTTTAAATTGCCTTTCACTCTGTACACTATACATGATGAAAATTTTCTGTACCATAAAAGCCATATTTCCCATTACTTTTAAAAGACGAACTTCCAACCACAAAGGACTGTCAAATATCAGCGTGTGCTGACAAACAGGTGGCTGCCTCCAAATAATATACACAGAGGGAATGCACTCCTACTGAAGTTACCCTAATTTTCCTTGTAGATAATCATGTTTCTAGCACTAGAACACTGTTCTTTATACCTGTATCACAGTATTTTCATAGGTTATCAAAAACGGTAACCACATGAAACACAGGAAAAAAAACATAGTGAAAATGATATGTTTATCATTTTTGAGGAAATAGCACAAAAATGATCTCACATTTTGTAGCAGTAAAGTCATATGATTTTTTTTTTTTTTTTTTTTTTTTGCTTTTTTGAAAGGATTCTGATATCACTTTTAAAATTTGTTTTCAAGTAATATCAGCTTTAGGCTACATGTGTACTCACTGTTGATTTGTACCAACCAGGGATATAGGCTAGGCCAGTGATTCCCACCAATTTTTAAAGTGACCCAAATTTCATGATTTGACATTATTCATCGACCCACCTTAAGGGGCATGTGCAAAATGTTCTGCAGGGAGGGGTATAAAATGTATTGTGAACACATTCCAAGGCTTCGAGACCCCCTGCCACCCACAGATGGGCTCGGGACCCATCAGTTTTTATCTCACGACCCACTATTTGGGAATTGAGGGGCTGGGCTACCAATAAGAGATCTCTTGGTCTGAGCTGTGATTATCATAAACCAATTACTACAGAAATGTCCAAGTGACCTATTAGTTTAGTTCTGACTGCAAACATGAACAATACTTACAATGCCAGAGATTCTAGGGTAGTTCATAGCAGCCCAGGTAGAGGCATAGCCACCTATAGACCATGCAAAAAGGGTGATATCTTCTAAACGAAAGCCCAACTTCTCTACTGCATACTGTATTACAACCTCCATGGCTGCCTGCTCCTGACTAGGGTAAGGTTTGCCCTTTATAAAGAGAAAGATAATACAAAGGACATGGAACAAACATTTTACTGACCTGCCAAACTATGGGATGACTTACTATGTAAAGATTAAAGATATCATCAAAAGGCATTGCCTAAAGGAAGTAATCTGGACTCAAATAGTGAGGACAATGTCATGAGCACTATTACCAGTGTATAGAGGCTCACTTTGTGAACACCAATACCATACTTACAGTGTGCATACAATGTCATTAGTACAAGTATAGTATTTCTGGTTGTGAGTATGAGTACCGAACTTGTAGAATGAGTACAATGTCATGAGTATATGGGTACAAGTGTAGTGTCTCTGGTAGTGAGTATGAGCATCATACTTGAAGTACGAGTACAATGTCATGAGTGTATAAATATCAGTGCAGTGTCTGTGGTAGTGAGTATGAGCATCAAACTTGAAAAATGAGTATGATTTCATGAGCATATGTGTACAAGTACAAGTGTAGTGTCTCTGGGAGTGAGTATATGAGTATCATACTTGTAGTCTGAGTATGGGTACAAGTGCAGCATCTTGGGTTGCTGTTTCAAGTACAGGTACATACCTTATTTGATGAGAACAAGTACAAAATGCAAATTATTCCATCACAATCAATATTCAACTCTAAAATCTGCAAGTATGAGTATGAGCACAAATCCATCCTCCAGATGGAAAGGCAGGTTAGTCAAAGCAGGAGTGCCAGTGCATACTCACTACAAGTCTGCATCACATACTGTGCACAACAACAGGGAAGTGGAATACACAGATAAAACCATGGAAAGTTGCATGAAAGTACTACTTCAGAGAAGTAAATGCAAGATAGGAAATAAAGAGCAGTTGACATCATGACTACAGCAATGAAAAATATTTCAAATAAGTACATTTTCTATACTCACAGTGCTTCCTCCAAAACCAGGATGGTTCCATCCTAGCACAGAGTAACCACCTGTTGAGTTAAAAAGCAAAAAAAATTAAACAATTCCCTTTCTTTACTTACAAAACATCAAAATCTGGGAACAAAGTGAAGTATTCACTGTTAATTTTGGAAAAACAAGAATAACTTAGCTGTACTTATTCATCACTCCCTTACTCTGTAAACTGTTTGGACAGACATGGAATAATTGTAAACAAAGACAGTAATTTACAATTCAAAACTTGCTATGGAGTCAGTCATTCAGGTCTTCCCATTACCCTAGAAACTTTGGGAGTGAAAACAACAACTGACTGCAGTATGGCCATATGGGAACACACTATGCGCTACATTGCTGGAGTGAAAACAATCCCTGGACTTACGACACATGCCGAATATGCGCATTACATTGTTTTCGATCCAACAAATTGTGGTCATGGGGGAAGTGACGTATCACCAATCCACCCCATACAAAGCTTTTGGTGACTTGCAAGTGATCAGAACATTTAATATATTAATGAAAACTCCTGATGAAAACTATTTGAGGTTTTGGTCAAGTGCATGGATATTGTATCCAATTTCTGTTCTGAGGGGTTTGCTACATTACTCACGTGTTATTTTTATTTTCTTTCAATGATTTCAATCATCAATCATATAATCAGTCAGGACAATACCCCTTTCAGCACTGAATTAATTCACTCTGCACCTTTCACTGTGCCTTAATTAATTTTCAAGGTTTTCCTCATTTCAAAAGCCCACTTTCAATATCAAATTACTGCCACACCTTGTTTTATGAAGAAATGATGAACGTAAAAGTTTAAGAACTTGAGCTGTTCTTTCAAACAAGACCTTATTTGTGACAATCACTGTAACAAACAAAGAACAAAATACCTTTGCAAAATTATGGAAACTTTTTCAAAGTTTTGTAATTTTTATATTTTGCATGCTTAGTCTTTCATTGACAACTTTTTCTTAAACTCGTAACTCAGCAGTTTTCTACAGAAAAAATGAAGCCTACTAAATTCTCTATTAGGTAGTATACAGCTTGAATACCTTTGTTTGAGATATTTTCATAAAACATGTACTACCATTTTGTCTATTCTTATTTCCCTAACCCCTACCTCTGTTTGTAATGCTAACAGTACTTGGCCCTACTTAGTTCCCAAAAAATTAAAAAAAAAACAAAATCACAAAATTACAGGAAACACTTGAAATTATACTGAAATGACAGAAACTGACATAAATGTAAATTATTTGACTTACAATCAAGTGGAGTAGCGATACATCCTATTTCATAAAACCCTGCATTTCCTTCTGTACATATAACCTGGATAAAAAATCACAAAAATAAGCCAATTGAACATCACTACACCTTCTATCCTTCAATAAGTAATATGCCAAGACATTGATAGTAAGGCTGCTGAACACTGGTTAACACAGTTTTCATGTGGAGACTCCCATGTTTTCATCTGTTATTTGTCACGTCAGCTTCATATGTATAGATCTTGAACTGACCAAATTGAAGCTGACACAAGTTAAAGTATGGCATCAGAAGAAGTGACAGTCCCATAAACCTGTAAGCGACCTACGGGTGTTTTAATTCACAAAGGTTTGGACAATGGCAGTTAAGGGTGCTAAGGGTGCTAAGTTTAGTTTTATTTAATTTAAAGAATTCAGCACCACTGAGATCCCTACACCAGGCTGACTGTGGAAGGCAAATAAAGATACATCTTCTCATTTCAAGTAGTGCTCACAGGGTAAAAATGCAGGTGTGGGCTAACAGCTCTCAATCCTACGAAGAAGAGAGTATCCAAAGGCTAGGAAGGTTGGAGGATCATTGCTCTGCACCACTGCTTGAGAGCTAAATCATTAAGCAAATGTCACATTCCATTGGCTCGGTGATCACGGTGTGCACGAGCGTTATTTTTTTCTGCAGAACTGATAGTTCAAAATTTTGTCAGCTTATCTGCACTGCGTAAGAAAACAACGCTCGTGCACACCATGATCACCGAGCCAATGGAATGCGACAAAAGACTGAAAGCAGATGACTTCCTGAACCAGACATCCAGATATCCATTTTTAAATCACCAATTTTAACCCCACAGCACCACTGTAAAATACCATACCAAACAAGGAATTCAGAGTCACCAAAAAATTTCCAGGTGGTTCTGAGATTCTTGAATGCAGAGCTGTGCACTCTAACCTCCAAGCCAAGTCAACCCTTAATGACATGAAGTAACAACCTGATTTTTATGACGATGGCAATCTAATTTTTATTGACAAAAAATCAGTTTATTGCAGTATGGAGTGGGACCCCTACCATCAGTCTGATAAGGATAGTATTGACAAGGTACAGAGGCATGTGGCCAAATTTTTTTAATCAGTGTAATTGCCAATCAAGTGTTCCTACCATGATAAAGCAGCTTGAATGGGATAGCCTTGAGACTAGATGCCTTAGATCTCACCTACAAGCCATATTTAAAGCAACCCAAGGCCTCATTCCAAGCAATATTCCCCACCTTTGTATTGATCAGGACCTACATTTCGCAAAATGTTCTATGCCAAAACTTGTTAAGAGTTGTTATCAGTACCAATTAGGTGCTCATTCAAGCATATGTCAATGGCCCTAAAGGTTGACATTTGATGGCAGTTTATCTAAGATTAAACTGAAAGGTGATCTAACCTTCAAGGACCATGAGTAATTTGATCCCTTTTTTGCCAGCACTAATTTCAGGGCCTTTGTTGTAATTTCAGGGACTTTGATGTAAGTTGTAATGTAAACCCCCCCTCCCAGTACTGGGCTACTGCTGTACCAGAATGGTCATCAAAGGTTTTAACACCACTGCTGCTCACTATAGCAGCTAAATGAAGTAATGAACCAGTGGTCAGGGACTTAAATTGGGAACAGCAGTTTTCCCCTAAAAACTGCAGTATGGAAAGTTCTCTGCCAACACATTTCTGCTAATAAAAACTTTTACCTGAATTCCCTTCATCCTATGACCATACCATGGTGGAATGCCTTGCATGAGAAAACTTTCAGTGTACAGTTGATTTTGGCTTTGAACAATAAACTTTTGACTTTTTTCACTGAACCAAAAAATCAGCTCAAAATTAAAGTTGTTTGATTCCTCTTACCTTCAACTGTATGGGGATAGCCTTCTTCCAGGCATTTGTACAGAAGCTAACAGGTAAAGATGCAAACAACTATTGAAGACTAACCACACTACCATTTTTCCAAAGCTAATTAGATTTGACCATATGCTGGACACATCAGTTCCAGTAAATATCTAAGGTAGTTTTGGGCAGGTTACTCAATTCTACTTCATACTCACAACCCTGCCTGGGAGTTGCACAGCTTCTCAACTTTCCTTGGAGTTGTGACTCCTGGGAAATTTTTAGATTTTAATGAAGCATTGTAACAAAACTGACTCTTTTAATTTTTTTTCGTGCTTATTCTAACACCCATTTCCTCTCCAGTTCACCACTAAATTTTCCAAATTTGGTAATTTGACATCCTCAACCACTGAAATGCCTGTAGGGTTGGCTTACTGCTGTATTAATTCTAACTGGTAGGCTCAACTTACCAGCTTCTGACCATTAGCTTGTGTTGTTTGTCTTCTATCAAAAAACATCACATCAATGCTATTATTATCTTTTGTTTTCAGTTTAGCTCGTAAACCGTCTAACTTCTCAATCATTTTATCCCGGTTCTCTTGAATAGCTGATGCTGAAAATATACGCATTTAAAAACAGATTATTATGCTCAGGGCTTTTGTAATTATTCTGACATTATGAATGTCACAAAGTAAACCCATCTGAAACATCCCTTGACCTTTCAATACTGGATGACTTCAAAACCTTGAATGACTAGTGAGCCCCCCCCCCCCACCTCCTCCAAAATGTTAAGCAACCCTTTATAACTCTTCTTTGATGAAAGTTTACGATAATTCAATTAAGTCTCTGTTTCAAAAATTAATACGATATGGCAAGACAACACTATGCTCTGTGTACTCATAGTATCCAGTCAAATTACATGTGAGGATACTATTTCAACCATGTTTTATTTATACCATGTACCTACTTTACTGAGCAAGCATATGAATGCCAGATGACACCTTAAATGGCCAAACTCTTTTTATAGCAAATGTTTCAAGTTATCTCAACAAAGTTAACTTTTAGCTCATTCTTCAATCTCAACAAACTGTCTTAGCACCTCCTGCTGAAGTTTCATTGCCCCAGACCAATCTCCTACTGCTGAAAACACTGCAATTACTTGCTAGCCCTTTGCAAACAATCTACTTTATACTCTCATGTAATCTGATAATCTGAATGTGCTGTATCTCTGTCTGTCACTCTGCTGTGCAACAGACATCTACATCTCACTGATCTGCACATAGCAATGACCAATCACAGAGGCTTACATAAATTTGGAGAAATGGTGTTAAGCTGCCATCTTTTCATATCAATCAAAGTTACATAACCAATCACAATTTTCAAGGGATGTTAATGTGATATTTTTGGGGGGATGATGAAAGTCTGCCTTTAAGCAGCACTCCAACTTGAACCTATCTGTTCTTACCTACTAACTGGTTCAACAATTCTGTGTGCCCTGGATACACCAGCCATCTACCAAAAGTATGCATAGTACAGTAGCTCAAAAGTTCACATGGTAGCCCAATTAATTGACTTAGAAGCCCAGGACTCCTTGAAGATGATGATTCAGCCCTCATCTTTTCTAGGGAGAGCCCAAGGGGCTTAGCTTCATTCCTGTGGGGATAAAGTGACATTCAATGGGGTAAATGAGAGTAACAGATTAAGCATGAGGTACAAGGGTGAAAATTTACATGGACTTACCAGGATTAATAGAATCTTAGCTCCCAGTTCCTGGAGATCTAGAGTGGCTTGGGAGGTACAGTTTGGACTTCACAGGGAGGTACTTTTCCATAAAAACTGCCTGATTTACAATTTCACCTTACATCCTGTTTGCCTTCATATTTGTTTGTATTTTGTTTTTTTTTTCTTTGTTTCAAAAACAACATTCCATGAATACTTTTACTAGATTCTGCAGGTATATTTGATATTTAGCAAATTTTTGAAAGTTGTAATAAGAAGCAGGACACAAAATGAAAAACATTTCCCGGACAAAGATAAATATTTTTACAGCATTATTGGGCACTAATATGAAATGTCCTGTAATTAAAAATATCCTTGCACACAACTGTATATTTGTGGCTGGAGGGCTTGACTACGGTAATCAGTTTGTTACATTGTTTCTTGGGCAGGACAGACCTACATGGAGGCAGGTGAAGAAACTACAGTACACCCATCTCACTTTACGCAAAGTACCGGGTTTAGGTCAAAATTGATCTTTAATCCCAAAGTTGGCAAAGAACACTTACCTAGTGCTTTCACTGAATGAAAATCCAACAGGCCAGTGGTTGAAATCAAAATCATAGTTTCGCACCTTTTGCTGCATGGGAAGGGAAGAACGTAATGAAGATCTGGTACTGTAGAAAACAAGCCATCAGTAGGAAACTACACTGTCTTTGCCTCCTTCCCCCACCCCCTTAAGTTGAATTAATAAGATGGTTTTTATTAAACTATAATAATTTTCTTAACCATAAACTGCATGAGACTAGCAGAGTTCTCCATTGCCTTCACACTATTGTGTAAGGTATAAATTTGTCTCGCTGCATGATGTACTGTATAGGCTATTATCATGGAAGTACTACCTCGGATGTAGCACTGTCCTTCAAGACTTTGCATGGTGTGCTATATAAGTCATTATTTCTTTTACCAATTTATACCTAAAATAGCTGCATCTAAATCAAAGAAGCAATTTTATTAATAGGGAGCATTTATTGGAACTGATTTATATGGAGATTTTTGCATGAATTTTGCAATGCGTATTTATGCAAATGCAATAAGATGCAAGTTACAAAATTTCATTCCATAGCTGATAACATCTTAGGGCTGCCAACATTTTTTCCATGAATGTGTGTCTCTTGTGGATGTTTAAATTGATTTTTATTCATACTGCATCAGTTGAATATACTTCACTTCCCCAAGACAACAGTGAAGTGAAAACAACTGTTGGTGCTTACTGCACACAGAATGCAGCCCAGTAACCATTCTCAAGCTGGACATCAGTAGAGCATGCAATGCACTGCCATATGGTTGGTCACTTACACTACTGTACATGTACACCCTGCAGACACATATATTCTGATCAACTCAATTGTGCATCAAGGGAGTTGTCTGTAATAGATAGGCTATACTAGCTGATTTAATGTGATATGTTGGTTGCTTAAAATAACTTTGTGGCAACTGCCCTCTTAAATCAAGCACTCCCTTATTCATTAAGTATAGTACAACAATGTGTAAGTGTAATACTATGTAACAGAAACAATCAAACAATGGAAAAAGAAACATAAATTGTTATTTCTTTTTGTTACAAATATACAATTACTGTTGTCATTTGTTTGAATGTAAAATGTTTTGAGTATTCCTCTAAGATCACTTTGTGCTCATGAATTTCCATTGCTACAAACCCACTAATTCTTTCAAATTATCACTGTCAGCAGTTATTTTCTACAAAGAAAAGTGAATTCAATCAGCTACAGGTACCCAGAAGGACAACAGACAGAATTGTTAATTTATGCAACTGATGCTCTGTGGTTAAAATGTTCAATATATTGAGAGACATGTGACGCAGTGAAGTTAATAAAGACCTTTGGTATATATAACACTCCAGCATTTTTCCAGACACTTCATCTCTACATCACGACATATAATTTGAACTTTAAAGGGCAAAAACCGTCCCCCCCCCCCACACAACCTTAACCTGATGTATCAGCTGCACCAACTAGTGAAGATCTTGAGTTTCCCTCACAAGTATCTTTCAATGATGCTACTTAATACATACATCACACACCAAAGACTAGCCAATAAGATATAGTAATGGGACTGAATTTCTCAAAATGAGAGGGAAAAGTGTTATCACATGATTCAAGAGAACCATTCATGAATTAGCATACAAGTATACTAATTAAAGCTGAGGTGACTGCATTTATCCTTGAAACATTTCGTAACTCTGTGAGACATGATCAGCAGGGGTGTACAGAAATGAGCAATACATAAAATTAGCTGTATGTAATTACACGTGTTGTCTCTTAATTCTAGTCACTTATCTACAAAATCAAAATAACTTTGAACAGGTGTAATGAATACATGAATTTGAATATTAATGAAAAACATTATGTGCAACATGACTTTTTAATGGTAGTGCCCCACTCATTTTTTCCATTGATTTAAACATTATGTAGGGGCTGTAGCCCATCAATGGACTGACTATACTGCACTCTCCAAAATGGTACAAGCAGTTTGTATATGATTTGTAACTTGTTGGTAGTGAGCAAACAGTGCAAGAGAAATCACCTCTGCCTGATTACTTCATCTATGCACATTTATTTTGACATGATTAAGTAAAATTTTCCCATTGACCACAAATGTACCACTCCCATGGGTGCACTTTACAAATATGAAGTCAATATTCTTACCCTTACAACTGGGTCTGAGCTTTGTTTTGCTGCTTCAAGAACTTTGATAAACTTCTGATACTCTGAATTGTTATACCTTCCCATCCCTGTAAAAGGATGAAATTAATACAATACCAGTGATTATGACTCTCATACATGTCTTTAACACTGTTAGGAGTCATGTAGCAGGAACATTTGGCCTGTAAACATTCCAGCATACATACATGTAAGTGGAACAAAAGTTAAAGTAGGCTTTCAAGTGGATCCAGGTGAAAAAAATGTGTCAAGATTTTCAATAAAACAGGACAAAATGCCAATCATTTTAGACACCAAATTTAGAACATTTAGAACATAAGAGGAACTTTTGCAGGCATTCAGGAGGAGTTTTCATCAATATTCACCATTTTTGACAACACTGTAAGAAATAGAGACATTTTCAAATAATTTTAATGCCATTAAAACAATTCCATTTTTAAGTGCTGGCCAGTCACAAACTAACAACCAGAAAGCCAAGAGGCTTAGTGATTCCTTGACAATGAAATGTACTTGTCTATTACTATGTTTTCAAATCGACAGTGTTACATAGTACATGACTGTCTGTCTGAACAATTTTGGGCACAGAATGTCTACTGGTTGATGGGCACAGATCAAACAGGCTTATACCATATTGACCACCATATTAAGTTCTTAGCCAAGGTGGACAGGGCTCTACACATACATAAGTCTGCTAGCTGAGGGTTGGCTCAAACCACACACCAGGTAGTAACAGTTAACCATGAAAAGCCTCATGGGCTATTGCAAAATGTGGAGTTGTAATAGCCTTCGGAGGCGAGTGCAAGTGTCCTTCGGGCAGGTTGAATAAATTTGTCAAGTGCGCCATAAGACAGTAGTAAAGCTTCAGAACTTTAGAGCCTGGAAGTGGGATGCTGACCCACACTTAGAATTTTTTTGCCCAGAACAACATTTAAGGAAAAAAATCACTAACAGTTATCGCCTTAAATACACCTTGGTATATCAGGTATGTCGCCCTTCTGAAATATTCCTCCCTGGAAGTTCCTGTGGAAGCTATACCTCTCTTCCTTCAGTACTCTTTCTGGCTACAGGCCTATAGGCTAGCCAGGTATACTTAACATAACAGGTTCAAGGGCAAAGGATGGCTAAGGCCCCATATGATGCCCTCAAGTCCATAAACCTTAACTGAAAACAAACAACCAACACCAAACAGGCCAATTACAATTAGATTCTACCACAGTCATGGAAGAACTTGTCAATGTTAACCTTAAAGAAGTGCACTGATGTGGAGTTAACTACCCAATTAGGCAGACTATTCCACTCCTTAACAACTCTATGAGAGAAGCTGAACTTCCTAATGTCAAGCCTTGGAAAACACTTTACCAGCTTCTTACAATGGCCTTGAACCCCAAAATTTCTTTGAACCTTTAAATAACTACAAGATGACTTAGGCCTATTACTTACATAAAAGTTTTTCATTAACAAAATGCTATTTGCATTGTAGCCTTTCTCCTCTTCTATTTGTCAACACAATGGTCAAAAAGGCTTAACTTAATAGGCTAGCCTAGGCTAACTAAAGTTAAGACAGGGTAGGCCTAGGGCTAATGCCTAATGCATGAAAGTTGTCTTCCAAAATGAAACTCTTTGAAAAGTTTTCCAGCATAAAAATGCAGCATTCTTCACTTGTAGGCCCATAAATTTATCCACGAAGGGTCAATAGTACAATACTATATGAGTTCAACCATTCCCGGTCCACTGTTCTATCAACTGCCATTGTTAATTATTCTGCAGGCAGTAGTCTACACACTGCAACAATACAGTTCTGTACAAAAACTTAACATTGAACTGTTACTGTGTTAGGCTAACCATACATACGTACATGTAGGTAACACTAGGCTGTGCTGCTCACAACAACTGTGGCCTGCTTTGGATGACAAATCTCTCGGTATTTTTCAAAATAAGACATATAGCTAAAATAAGTTTGTGTCAAAAAACTTCAATTGGATAAGAATCTGAGGTTGTAAAAAGATCATTCTCGTCCCTTCGCTACGATGAGTCCATAGACCTTATGCCAAATAGAAAGAGGGCGCTTCAAAACTGCATTCTGGGAATGATTATTCCATGTTCAGACGGCAAAAGTAGATCGTTACCATGGAGAAGGTTGATCGTCACAATGCTCAAGCTCGCCATTTTGGAATTATCCTTCCCATGGTGCTTCACGATCTGCTATTTGGCATAAGGTCTATGCGACGGTAACGCCGTTGGCAGAACAATCCATACAATTTGTGTGAGTCTATTTGGCCAAGTGCACACCGCATTTTTTTTTCTGCAGACCAGATAGTCCAAAATTTGGTCGCTTATCTGCCCTGCATAAAAAATAATTCTCGTGCACACCGTGATCACCAACAGAATGGAAAGCTATGACACGCAAATCGTACAAAAGTGTAGCGAAGCCATAACCATGCACCAGCTCATTGACTATTTGTGTGTTTTGGCTGAGTAAAATGGCAACCACATACCACATTCGAACGTAATAGTCGCTTACAGATACCATCATCTAGCAGCATATCATTATTGATCTTCTGGATACGGATGTCCATGAGGTATGATTTAAGTCTAAGAGCGTGTAGTAAGTATACGTAGATCTTTATGACATCATTTGATTTGAATGGTTGATCTGAGCTACCGTAGAATGACCTTTAAAGAAAATGCCAATTTGGACCTCAAATGGCATTTAATCTCTATGAAATTTTAGGACAAAAATGTACCAAATAAATGCAAGCTACACAGCAAGTTTCAAGTTAAACCAAGTTTTACATTCACAGATATTGTGCTTGACCGATTTTGAACATTTTGACTGCTGGTGACCTCAAATGACCTTTGACCTCTACCAAAAACAATAGGGATCATCTTCCTAATATGGGCCATACACATGCCAAGTATGAGATTCCTTGAAGTTACATATCTTGAGATAGAGTGTTTACAAGCAATTTCCAAGGTATTTACCATTTGACCTCTGGTGACCCCAAATGACCTTTGACCTTCACCAAAAACAATAGGGATCATCTACTCAGTAAGGGGTATCTACATGCTAAGTATGAGATCCCTAAAGATTACCCTTCTTGAGATAGAGTGTTTACAAGCAAAGCGTCACATACACACATACACACACACACACACACGGCATCACCATCGCATAGATTCCTCTGACTACGTCAAGGAATCAAAAAGGAAAGAGTGTTTGCAAAATGGAGTATGAGGAAGGTTCAAAACCCAAGAGAAAGTAGGATAAGTAGAACTCTTGAAAGCCTTCATTAGTTAAAACCTCTAGATGTTATAAAATTTATTACCAGTTCTCAAAAAATTGAATTCCATAACATATATTAAATCTGCCAATGGTGGCCAATGCCCCGACAACTCTGTTATCATTTAGACTGGCTACTAAGAACCTTTGCTCAGTATCTTTGTAAAGCATCTTTGGATCCAATATTTTCTCATAAGGTGAACTTTTACAAACCTCACTGCAATGACATCACAATATTTATCCAACAACAAACTAGAATGTCAAAAATAGCACAGTGAACAATGTCCAGCATGATACAGTTCAAAACAACATTGATAAGGAGTATTTATGCCCATCCTGACTAAGAAAGTTGCAGTCCTATGAAAATCGCATATAGGTTTCATTGAGATCACTATGGTCTTAACTGAGGGCAGTAGGTCTATATGCTGGATTAAGCTCACTAAGAACCTGATCCATTTCTTGTGTTTTTTCTAAGATCTGAGAACTACATCAAAATCTTAAGTTTGATCTGTCATGCAGTACGTAGTCCTGCTGAAACCAAACTTGTGATAGAACATAACTCTCTATAAAATGAGACCCTGGACACAAGGAATTCTGTGTGGTCTTTGGGGCCTGCATTATTGCTTCGTGGACGACACATAGCTCATGGTCAGTCCAGATGTTTGTGGCAACAAAGCGCCTATTAAAACATTATCAAAATCTTTTTTAAGGCAAAAAGAAGATTTCTTACCTCTACACCACATTGCTCCCAGTACAATACATAAAATAATATTACCACACTTCAGCATATAGGGAACACCTTCCACTGTGAAATACTCTGAGGAAAATAAAAACATGAGGACAGATCAAGGCATATGTAGATTTACTATTCAGAGTGTTATTATAATAGAAGTTACATACAAAGTGCTTAAAAAACTCTGCAGAACTTTCCGACACTCTTATAAATTGTGTATTACCTCTGATCAATGGCAACCTGTCTAGACACATTCACTTTATTAGTATGTGCATTCAGCTGAACTGAATTTCACTGATCCCTGGTGAACACCTTAGTGCAGGTGAGCAATTGAGATGAAGCATTCTGCCCTAAGACACAACATCATGAACAAACCGGGAATCCCTGGATCAATAGTCGTATCTGTTTTAAAACCATGGAGCTGCTAAGTTAAATTTTTCACCACATGAACAAAATACTACAAAGTAACTGTACAACCTCAAAGGAGAGGATTGCAAGACATAAAAATAAAATTTAATGCTGTAATAAATAACCTCTGAAATTGTCATCAATATTAAAAAAGTTTCCATATCACTCTAGAGAGATCCTGTACCCTGACATAATCACAATAGAAATACCTACTGTGCATTGTTTTTGAAAATTTTAAGTATTCACCATGGGGTAGTTTGCAAAGGAATCCAAGCATGTACAGTAGTAAGATGCAATAACTTCACTTGGGGAAGTGAGGCAGTGAAGCATGAAAGCAGTTCAAGGATTAACTTTAGAGTGAACAATGTTGTAACTTTGCCTATGGAGGCATGGCAAGTACTTCTTGCCTTCCCTTTTATACTGACATGTGCTAAAAAGTCTGCTCAAAAAAACTGGTGGTCAGCAAATGAGCTTGACAAATGTTAAGTAATCTGTCTGTGGTGGACCTTCATATATTTCGGGGGTACTGTAGATGATAATGATCCCCAATGTGCCATAAAGTAGTCTGCTGAAAAAGGGGGTCAACAAATGAGCTTGACAAATGTAAAGACCTCATCTGTGGTGGACCTCCATATATTTCAGAGGGAAGATAGTGGTCCCCAATGTTAATAGATAGAGTTATACTCAAGTTTTGACCTAGGATGGGGCCAATACTTGAGTATAACTCTGTCTAATACTGTTCCTAATACACATCTTTGAAGTACGATCATTTCTGGGTAGAAATGTTGAAAAAGTTCATGTCAAAACACTCTATAGTCCAAAATTTATCCTTTTACCAGTGTACTTCCTTGAATCCAGAGCTTACATTAATATCAATCAAGGTTGGTTTTGTCTACAGTAACTACTAAACCTTCCTAACATACACTTTCAAGTTATTAAGGAGTCCACCCTTCTCCCAGTAGAGTGTAAATGCCATGAATCAGAATCAGCACAATAAAATCACACTAGTAATTTTTCAAATACTTTAATACCTGTAGTTAACTGATTTAATAAACAACTTTAGCCACAAAAGCCATGTATGAGTAGGTTGATTGTACAAACAGATGGCACTGCTGATTTAACTCATTGTACTAAAGCTCTATCTTTATCTGTGACAAGGGTCAATACTACACAGTGGTGAGCTACAAACAGTACAGATCGATATTTAACCATACTACTATGTGACCTTTGGCACAGTTTTCAGTTTGGAATGTAGTGCACACAGTTTTTACCTGTACTTTAAATTACTACTAAACCTACATTACCTGGACTGTATTCTGCATCTTGTTATCAGCTTACAGTGTGCAGTTCTACTAATCCAGGCTTGTGCTAGCCTGCCATGCAGTTTAGAATTATCTACTGTACTTATAAACACTACTGACTACCACCTATTGAACAGCAAATAGAAGTAGTCATGTTCATTGTGTGATACACTGACAAAACTCTAGTTACAACATTCACTGTAACCTAAATATAAACAAAATTAAAACTGAGCATCTAATTTGTGACTGGTTTCATGCTTTTGATCTCAAATCACAATGCATATGTTTAAGTGTAAATGAACTAAATTTGATGTAGAGCTCGACACTGCAAACAAACTGCATGATCCAACATTGCTTTAAAAGGAAGAGAATTAAATAACACTAGTACAGTACGTAAACAATCAACTGGAAGGTCTAGCAAATGGGTAAGTTTTAAGTTCTGACTTGAAAGTCTCAGTTGATGTACAGTCCCATAACTCAGTCAAAAGATATTCCAAATTCAGGTCCCACAACACTGTTGCTGTGTCATGGGCCAAACCTTACAACAAACCTGATCAATGAACATTCCTGTGAATATTCAGAGATGTTAGTTTCTTGTAGGAATGTAGTTGTAAAATATCAGTAATGCAGACAATACATTAAAGGTGTGTTCACACCAAAACCAAAATCTGCTGCATTTTGCGGACAGGAGATGCAAAGCAAATAGCTTATGTATTTCTATGGAACCATTCACACAGAAATCGCATTGTGAAAAATGTTTCTGTGTGAAAAGTTCCACAGAAATACATACAAGTCATTTGCTTTGTGGCTCCCACCCGCAAAATGCAGCAGATTTCGGTTTTGGTGTGAACGCACCTTTAAAACATGGAAGGCTGTCCTACCAGTGTTTTCTGCAGTAATATGACTATTAGCATCAGTGTGGTTTACACTTGGTCATTGCACTGTGTAACAGTAAATCTTTTGACCATAATACTGTTCACTTCCAAATTGCATGCTACCTTGGCATAAAATGAAAACAACAGTTTCTGTAGACAAAGTAAACAGTCAGCGTACAGTACAGTTAGTAACATTCAAGATGACTGAAATTTATACTTACGTTTTGCATACTTACGATTTTTGAACATGTACGCAATCCAGAAAGGACTTGTGTAAAAGGTGAATGACCAAACAAATTTTGCAACACGCAGAGTGGTGTTACAGAACAATTCCATGTTGTTGGGGATGTAGTTGTAGGGACCCTGGCGGAATGAGAAAATATAGATATATGCATTCCTACAGTACATGAATCTACTATGGTAATTTAGCATCCATTATTAAGCATTTGTTCAAGATTTAATAATCAAGTGTACACAGTTGGCCTACTCAGTACTTACATAAGGCAATACAATATGCTTTTTTTACATGAACATCTGAGCACCAGTACACTAGGTGTTACACAGAGCAACAATGCCAGAGGGGTGCAGAAGGGAGCTACCACTCTGACAGCACACTCTTCAACAAGTGGCACCTTTTATCTTTTCAACTGAGAAAAAGAGAACCAAGAAGTGCAGAAACTTATACCTCAAAAGATTTATTAAGAAGAAAAAGTAGTAAGTCCTGGCATGGATCCAAGGCTTTCCCAGCCTCCGCAGGCTTCGACAAATTCTTTTTCATTACTTGTCCATCGGGCTAGCTGTTCTCAAGTCTACTTGTCCGCAAGCATATCTATTTGTCCACTTTTAATATGCCTTTGTTCAGACTTTGCTAGGTTACTTGCCCATTGGGCTACAACAATGAGCAGTGTACTTGCCTGAGTAACTTTTTACTTGTCCTGGACTGTCTGGTGGGGGATTTGTCAAAGCCTGAGCCTCAGCCCCCCCCCTTTTTTGGCCACATCAACAATAGCAATACGCAAAAATTAGCATAATGTTAATCTAGGAGAATATTCAAGGGGACTTTCAGCCCCCCCTTTTTCGAAATGTCTGGATCTGCGCCTGAAGTCTTCATATGTAACAAAACTATTCTAGAAGTACAACCCTTTTACACCCCACCAAATTCATCAAAATTTAGGAGTGTAAATGGCATACCACCATGTAGCTGCACTAACTCAGAACTTTGACATAGAAATGATAGAAGAAACAAATACTGTATAACTGAGCTACTGGAGTTTTTAACTTAATCTCTGCACCAGAACTTAACATACAGTGAACACTTCATGCTCTCACACTGACCTCCTGCAAAGGGTTTGTTCAGATGCTAGAGGCAGCACTGAACAATACAATCATAAAATGTTCCCTCTAATTTGATCTAAAAAACTTGCAAAGTTGACCTCCACTCCATTGGTCATTTTAAAGAGGGTGCAGTGGAAAGATATTGTGAGACTCATAAAAATGGGGGAGCCTAAATAAAACCAGTTACTGTACAAAGGGTCCAAGGATCTGATATTGGGAGTAAAAGTTGTTATCTTCACATTTCAATCATACCGTACTTCTGAGTAACTGTGATGATAATCTGGAGATAAAATGCATACATACATTGAGGAGAGAGAGTTTTGGACTTTTCAAAACCATGGTATAAAACAACCCTTAGATGACCTTTGACGTAAAGTTTTTCCCACTCATCTGAAGGCCCTCGCCCCAAGGTAATTATGACAAACTTCCAGATAAATTCATCGGACAGAGATACATACTGTACTAGTTTTTTTAATGCAGTTGTGGACTGACGGCAAGACACGATAGATATTTTCCTTAAAAAGTGTACCTAAAGTCTGAAAATTCAAAAATATATATTACAGAGCATGAAAACTGAATTCCAATGGTCCAATTCCCATCTTCACAGGACTTTCTTAAGCTGAGATATAAAATGTTGAAGTTTATTCACTCGATTTAAAAAGGTAAATTGCGCAATAATTTGTGATGTCATTGTTGTACTACTCAAATTACAATCTTTGTATTTCTTTGTTTTTCTGAAAGCCACCGCACCTTGTGCCAAAATGTGATCGCGTTCTTACTGCTTTGGGGTGACTTGACTATATAAGCCCTCTCTGTACAGCATGTCATGCAAGAAAACAGGAAGCGGTGAAGGTCATATAAACATTTTTAATTTTAAAAGAAAACAAAGCATTTAATGTGAGTTGTACAACAAGAATGTCAAAAATTATTGCACAATGAACTGTTTGGATTTAAGTGAATAAATTTTAACATTTAATATCTCAGCAATGGAATAAGCTATGACAATGGGAGTTGGACCAATAAGATTAATTTTGTAACCTCTGAAATATATATTTTTGAATTTATAGACTTTAGGTCCACTTTAAAGAGCCTATGAAATGACAAATTACAGCCATTTGGTGTCATTCTCTGACCACATCTATCACCAAAAATAGCCCTTATGTTCAAAAATACTGCCCCATTAAGGAGAAATGCTACAATGAAATGGTACACCTCCCAACACAACAGCTCAAAAAGTGAAAGTACATTGACCCAAGAATGATGTCAGCTCCGGAACTCAACTTCTCAGTGTGTGTTAGTACTGTAGTTCTCTTTGAACATACCTTGTACTCTTGATGTTACGGAATCTTGCACGATATGTATGCATCAGAAACTCCGCAAAGATGATGCATAGCTTACTGCTCTTGCGAACAAAATGATTGATATAATCACCAGTATTATCTCTACGAAACCTTCGTTTGCCTCACAGGACTAGTGAGAAAAGGGAGTTTTCAACAGATCAAGTTCTGACTTCCCAGCCTTCATTGAGTCAACTGGTTTGGTACAAGGAAAGAGCTGCCACGGACTCTCTGGTATACAAGCAAATGGAAGTTCTCTGGTACAAGGTTATACACACAGAAAAATACCTCCCGGGGATATGTAATTGCATCCATTTCACCTCCAGTGTTACGTAACAACCGTTATTAATATAATTGGGGTGGGAAGTAGTGCTTTGTCATGGGTGTATATATGGGATTCATCACACAGGCCCATACAACTGTACTATTCTACATAGTGGCAAACAACTTCTGTTATACCAGGAAGTTGCAAGAGTTCCCTGGTTATACCATGGAAGCACTACTACCAACACATTACGTGTCGATATAGCCTATTATTGACACTTGCACGAATGTCCTCCGCTACGCCATGTTTATCCAACTTCATACAAAATGGGAAAACCAGACCGAGGAAAGTTAAAGGAACATAAAGCAGAGGCAATTTGAGTGTGAAGGTAGACCAAAATTTTGGTTGTGTAAGAAAGTATTTGCTATTTTTCTCAGAAGTTGACATAAAGTTACTATTTGAGCTTCAAGCATTTCAAAGTCTTACGAGATCCATTGTTCGCTTTTCAAACTAACGTTTGAGACAACTTGGAAAGGGAGCCTTTCAAAGGAATATTGGGAGATAAATCAGCCATCTTACCCAACAATCTGATTTAAATGTGAGTTAAATGTTTTCTTTTTCTTTGCAAAGGGTGGCTGTCTAGTTGAAGATCAAGTAAGTAGTCTGCACACTCAAACTGATGGGCTTAAAAAGTTAAAATATAACTTAGAAATATGGATGAAGAAGAGAGAAAATGGCTTCCGTTTGCTGCCTTAACTGGCGCTTCTATGGTTACAAGCATCTGAGAGTTATAAAATCCCGTTTTAATACCAATTCTTGAAATACAGGAGGCAATCAGACACCATTGCAAATGGGATAGCAAGATTCAGTATATGTCCTCTATGTATAGGGTCTGGATGTAAGCTTGAACGAGGAGTGACGAACATCCCCTTTTGGATATACAGTAGTAAGGATTTCAAATTTTTATGTTATACATTTTTTGCTTGACACTGGCACATTCTTCAGATATGTTTTTACGAAATTACATGGCTAAAAGTACCGGACTCAAGCTACACAATCTCTGAGCAAAACGTTAGGCTACTAGAAGTATGGAGTCTCTCTGAACTACGCATTTGCCGTCCTCACTGGCCGCAAGTTCTTTCTCACACTGCCAAACTTTTTCTCATTCTTGGGCTAGCAACTTGAGATAGTTGGGCTAAATTCCACAGACTGGCTCTTCATGTGGCCCTTTATTATCATTCTTGTATTATCTTAGTCAAAAATGGGCAAAGATTCATACAAATTAGAGCAAGTTTCTGTAGATAATTGATACTGACGTGATATGAACATTACACGGGTAGTGCATACACACACTGCGAAGTTGAGTTCCGGAGCTGACATCATTCTGGGGTCAATGTGCTTTCACTTTTTGAGCTGTTGTGCTGGAAGGGGTACCATTTCAGTTTAGCATTTCTCTTTCATTGGGCGGTATTTTTGAACATAAGGGCTATTTTTGGTGATAGATGTGGTCAGAGAATGACACTAAATGGCTGTAATTAGTCACTTCATAGGCTCTTTAAAATGTAAAATAGCCTGGTAGCGAGACAGCCAGCCAAAATTAAGCATTGTGCAAATTGATGTTAAACTTATGTAGTTGTATAGTACCTGTAAATTGTGACACTTCCACAGTTCTTGAAAATTTTGGTATTTCACATTTTTTGGTAAATGTAATGAGTTTTCCACCAAGAAAAGTGGCTGACTGGAAGCACAAATTCTTAACTGACTATGCCCCTTGCAATAAATATTTTCGGAACCTGTTCTTCAGTAGGTCACTTTCTTGTATGATCCTGTTTTTATTCACAATTTGTTAGTTAGATGGGATTTAACGACACATCAACACAAATGTGTTATGTAGTGTCAGCTAGATGAAAAAGGTAAAACTAAAAAAGAAAAACATTGGGGAAAATCCTAAAATGTCTAGACAAAAGTAAATGCGGGAGTCATGTCAAAACTTCCTATAAAGGTTACTTTCTTTGAGAAAGTCCAAAATTATTCACAAATACCCCCACTAGCTCATACTCTACCTTAATGTGTTTATATACGGAGATATACGTATTGAACCTGCAGCAACCTATAGTGTCATGTATGCGTGATACCAGTCTGATCCTATTGAGAGAATACATTGTTACACTTGTGGTATCAAGCCCAGACTGCATAACATGTAACACAGTTGTTAAATTATCAGCAAGGTAACTAACCAAATATTGCATGCAACACAGTTGACAGGGTTATCATATGGCAAGTACATCAAATGCAATTAAGTCAATGCATTACTGCATCGACTCAATGTGTGATCTACAGTATTAATCCACAGTTGCCCCAAAAAGTGCAGAAATTTCAGAATATGGGTCAATCGCAAAATTTGTGCCCAACATATTCCTTCATGCAAGAATTGACAACTGCTATGTGCCATTCCCACAATCCCGCTAAAGTCACAAACCCTGGTAAGAGTGCCTAAACCCATTCAACATTTTGGTTCAGTGTCCTTCTTGTGAAAATTTGGTCCAGGCAAGTACAGTATTCTTCCTGGTTACATGTACAGTACAATTACTTTAGCTATCAAGTTAATTAAGTCAGCAAAAATAAGCCACCCCATCTCTCTCTCTTTCTTCTCTGTGTTTTGTTTTGTTTTTCTTTTTCTTAAGTTTTCCTCAGCCAAAGACTTTATTACCTACAGGTAGGTCTGGTGGCAGTATAAAAGAAGCACAATGTTGAAAATAGTGAAGGCTTTTCAGATGAAAGACATAACCCTAGCTGAAATCAGTTTAGAAAATATGACATCCCATGCATCCTTAATTGCAGAAAACCTCATTCTAAACAGTGTACTCCCCACTGCTTCACCCCACAATCTGACATATCCTTGTTGGTGATAGTGAACTTTTCCATTACAAAACTGGTGTCCAAACTATTTAAACAACATAAAATCAGGGGATAATTTATCCAGTATTGCATCGCAATTTGCTACACCAGATGGACAAATTGCTACACAAATGCAAAAAATTTTGTAGCAGATTTTGTACATACAACATATGAGTTTTTACTGATTTTGTGATAGAGAAACCCAGAAACCTGAAAATTGCTATGCAAATTTTGAAGACTAAATTATTCCCTGATTAAAATGAAATTAGCTAGATTAAGGAAGCTGAAGTAGAAGGACATAGGGTGACTTTGGATTAGACAAATGCACAATTTTGAAAAAAGAAAAGTGTACTGCAATTTTCCAATAAATGAATCTTTAGCAAGATCCTTGTTCTTGTTGCAACTTGAAGTTTACAAGAATCTTTTTTCTCACTGATCTTTGTAAAAAATCAGTTTCAAAATTAAGAGCAAATAGCTACTTCTTATGAAAAATTTGTCTTTCAAACTTCTGACCTTTTTGTGTAACTAGATGCATGAAATATAAACATAATCATAAATGATTCTTGATTTCTGTGAATGGTTATACAAACACCATTACTGGAAATCCCCATACTTTCAGCCATATGGGATACAATCAATGCATGTATCTAAAATTGCTGACTGGTCTATTATACTTCATAGTGACTGGTCACTATAAAACATTATTATGAGACAGTGTAAAGGTGCAACCTAACAAGGTCACTCTAAGAAGAAAGGGATTAAATGATTCAAATGATTCATCTCAGCAAAAACAAAGCAACTTTACGCAGTTAAATCTTCCTAAGTCGCAAATATTTACAGCAAGATATTATTTTTTTACTTGTAATTTGTCAACTGAAATACTGAGATAATTTCTCAAAATTCTACAATATCCAGCCTATGTTGTCTTTGAGGAAGGAAGTTGAGGGAACCATACTAATAAGGCCACTCTGCACGTTGCATTAGCATATGGCCGAGTGTTCAAGTGTCCCATCCCCAGGGCTCCTGTCCGTAAACTTGACCAGTGTTGTTACTGTATCTGTGGTCATGTCACTAGCCTAGTACAGTAACCAGGGTTCTGCCCAGGATGGCCTGAGTGCTGGCAGGATTATCTAAGCGGAGCGCCACCATCAGTTGGCGCGGAGGGTACAAGAAAAATTTTGAAATTTACACACCCCCACTAGATGGCTGGAAATGGCACTTCCCGAGTGTTTTTTAGCTGTCTGTACACAGCCTTGAAAAGGGGATCTCATTTTGTTAAAATCTCTCAAATTATCAAAAAAAAAAAATGTGAAAAATTGAAATATATATCAGATGCTGAAAAAAGAAGATGTCACCTCTTATTGTTATTACTTCAAAGTTTGCTCTAGCTTTGTTTTGATTTGAAGCAATTTCATGCCGTACATAGCGCTGAGGCCTAAGTTTGGGCAATATCTCAACAATTATTTCTATCATAATAATTTTCTTGTGAGTCTCATTGTAAGAATTCAAAAGCATGATGTACTGTATGCTTGCAAAAAAATATGAAATTATTTGCCTTGTATTGTTTCCTTTCTTCTTTTTGCTGTCCAGATTTATATTTTCTTCTTTTATGGCAGTCATTTTTAACACTGAACTAATGTATACTTTGGTTGCCCTTGGATCAACTAATTGGAATCATGCGTGGCATAGTATTATATATATTTTCTAGTAACAGCAATATGAGGGTCCTTTGTGGGGGGAGGGGTGGGGTAGGGGCCACGACTCTTTTCTTTATCCTCTCATGGCTTTGGACACATCTTTAGTTAAGAGTGGGGTAGGTTGCAGCAACTCTATTGCATTTGAAAGGACTTGGAGACATGAGTTTGTTCCACGTAACAGATATATATGGTAATAAAATTAAAATTTCATGGAAGTCATTTTCACAAGAAAAAAAGCCATCCTGTCAGTATATCACACCTTCTATGTTAAACAACCTTTTCCGGAACACATTGCATATTTTTAAGCACTTTGGAACGAAATTTTATCAAAATTCTTGGCAATGTAGCTCATCTTGTAAGGGGACTCCTACAAATTACACATGTGTGAGGAAGGCTAGGTTCTCAGTATACACGTACTACACCTTAGGCAATGGCCAATGTGCTAAGCCACTATGAAGAAAGACACCCGGTAGAGAAAACCTGTTTGACTAGAGCTTGCGATTGTGATACAAATTGTTGTTTTGGGGTCATTTGCACATGTCAGGAAAATGTTTTTGGCATTTTTAATGATTTGGGCTATTTTTTATTCTTCTGACGATCAAATATTCTACCTGTGCTTTACACAGTACAAAGTGTATGCAGAGGACTGTACAGTAGCTTGCTTAAGGAGTGTTCAGGACTGGAATCCTTTCCTTTTTGGAGTAAAATAGAATTTGTTGAAGTCAATTCAAATTGATACGGTCAACACTTTTATCGAGGTCTGATGGTTTCTCTTACTCCCCATGCTTCAGTTTGGAGCCTTGGACTGTAGCCAATCACAATCATTCTTTTATGATTGCACCTATGTATTGACAAAACAAAACGTAATTCATTGATTATGGCCTGTAGTTATACACTTTCTTAACGATATTTCTTGTCACTTTTTCAAGAGTCTGCCTCAAATTAATTCTTGTTATGAGAGTTTTTCCCACCATTTAGATTTCGGAGAAATTTTTGGCCAATTTAGAACTTAGGTGCAAATTCAAGTTGTTTAAAGGCAATTGCAAAAGCATCCATGGGAAATGTCTCAGGAGTTCTGTGTCAGTGGTTTCATTGTCAACGTGAAAACGTTCTCCATTTTTAAGGGAAAGAATGATCTAGTCCGTGCCTTCCAAGTAATTTTCAAGGGAGAAAAAGTAAGAGGCGGTAATTTCAAGGCAAGGCAGTCGCAAAAAAGCAGCAAAGCAGCCGTCTCGTGAATTAAGTAGGCTACCAGGGGAAACGCTGATATTAATTCGTATGGTGTAAATTGTGCTTTGTGCATTTATGATTTACGTAATTACAATACCTGATAGGTAGCCCAGTGAGCTAGCTGTGCATCAAAGTTTGTTACACTCGTATGTGCTAGCTAAGGTATGGCCGTGGTACAGTATAAAAACCATTGATTTACGCAAATTGTTGAACATATGTGTGTACGGATATTTAGTTCGTGTATGCATTGCGCACTGATGTAAGAAACTATTACTCGTGATAGTCTACACTGTATGTAAGCATATAGGTAATATATGATAGGGTTGTGTGAAGTAGCCATGCACTTGCATTGAAATACGGCGTGCTTTGATGGACTCTGCTTTACCGTTCGTTTTGTTAGCGAATCTGGCTATGATTCTGAGTGTAAACTGAGAAGAAACACAATAGCAAGGAGTATGGCAGCATCATTTTACTCCTCATAGTTCTCATCCGCTAAGTGGAGGGCCCACCAAGGGTTTGCAATATTCATGGCAGTAGCGTGACAGGCTTTTAAATCATTAGTTTTCAATCCCGAACATTGGAATAAGGAGCCCCAGGCACCCGGCGCATAGGATTTTGTAAGCCCTGCTTAGGTTCGTGGTCGTACGTATTTCAGTAAAAAAAATAACGTACTGTATGCTGGTTGCCTGTACATCGCTCCTTTTAATAATTGAAACTAAACTTCTAAAGCGCGACGATCAGGCATCGAGTCATTGCTCTGGAGTGCAAAATTATAGTATTTTTCACGAGGTGTGTTTTGGATATTATGAACGATTATGAACTGGATTTCATCCAATCTCAAATTATGACCAACAAATAGTTTCTTTTCCTTCGACCACGAGGCTATTTTATTTGGTTTTTTATAAGGAATAAGTGCCGGTCGGAAAAGTTATTTTGGCAGATTGTGGCGGTCGGCAATGTTGCGTCCTGGTCGTGCCAGACCGGCGCCGACCGGCAGCGGCAGATCACTGAGTAATAAACCCAAGGCACTATGAAGGAGACTCAAAACGTCACAATGCTTCCAGATATTAAAATCTAAATTCCTGAAGTGAGCAAAAAAGATTTCCTTCTGTTTTTGTTTGAAAGTTTTCCAAATTAAAATTTAAGCCCATGTAATACCAAAGTTTCCACTGAAAACAGAAGAAGTCAGCACTTGACACCAATTTTCCTAAATCATTTGTAGAATTTCCTAAATTGCCTATGCAGGGAATTTTCTTAAAGTGGAAGGAATCAAGGGAAAAACTTCTCACATCCCTTTTCCCGTTCCTCATTGGTTAACTACAAATGGCGAAATTGGCCTGATGGCAGAAAAAAAATGAAAGTGCCTGGAACAAACAAAATTGTCTCAAAATTTGAGAACATCACTCAACATTTTCTGAAACACTAACCAGGACCTACCTACAAACCACAGGAATGCTGTTGTGCACTTTTTGAAGTATACAAATTGATGTTTCTGTAAATTTGACTGCTAATGTGTGAAACTTTGCCACAGACTAGAATTTGTGGCCTACCTTTCTGAGTTCCCCCTGTATACAGTCTAAGCCCTAGGCCAGCTTACACTAGTACCAAATGCCGGTGGCCTAGGTACAGTATCCTAGGCTAGGTGTAGCATACAGTTACAGTAAGCCAAAATGAGATGTCCATTGAATTTGGCGATTACTCCATACAGCAAAAGCAGCTTAGAGCACATTTTCATAAACCATAGATCTGTGTGAAAACTGATGATTTTTCCAGTATGGGTATGAATCAGGTGCTCACCATTCAAAACGAACCTTTACCAAAATGTGTACCGTATATGGCAAGCCAAATGCCTAATAATTCGAAAAACTTGGTTTATCAATCGATAAACCAGGTTTATCGGTCGATAAACTTGGTTTATCGACCGATAAACCTGGTTTATCGACCGACAAACCTGGTTTATCGACCGAATAAACTTAGTTTATCGACCGATAAACCTGGTTTATCGACCGAATAAACCAAGTTTTTCGGTCGATAAACCAGGTTTATCGGTCGATAGGTTTATCGGTCGATAAACCTGGTTTATCGGTCGATAAACCAAGTTTATCGAAATATTGGGCATTTGGCATCGATAAACCAAGTTCATCGACCGATAAGCCAAGTTCTTTGATAAACTTGGTTTATCAATTCGATAAACCAAGTTTATCGATTTGATAAACCAAGTTTATCATCAGAAAAGTGATAAACCAGGTTTATCGAATCGAAAAACCAGGTTTATCAACCGATAAACCAAGTTTATCAATCCAAAAACCAAGTTTATCGACGCCGAATGCTCAATAATTCGAAAATCCAAGTTTATCGAACCAATAAACCGAGTTTCTCGATTTATTGGGCATTCGGCTTGCCATAGGCAAGCCGAATGCCCAATAATTCGAAAAACTTGGTTTATCGATTCGATAAACCAGGTTTATCGGTTGATAAACTTGGTTTATCAAAAACAACTTGGCTAATCGGTCGATAAACTTGGTTTATCGACCGATAAACCTGGTTTATCGATTGATAAGCCAAGTTTTTCGAATTATTGAGCATTTGCCCAATAAATCAAGAAACTTGGTTTATCAACCGATAAACCATGTTTATCGGTCGATAAACTTGGTTTATCGATTCGATAAACCAAGTTTATCGATTTGATAAACCAAGTTCATCATCAGTAAAGTGATAAACCAGGTTTATCGAATCGAAAAACCAGGTTATTCAACCGATAAACCAAGTTTATCAGTCGAAAAACCAAGTTTATTGACGCCGAATGCTCAATAATTCGAAAATCCAAGTTTATCGAATTGATAAACCAGGTTTATCAAATTGATAAACTTGGTTTATCGACTTTTTAAGTGAGAAATTCGATAAACCTGGTTTTTCAACCGATAAACTTGGTTTATCAAAAAAAACTTGGCTTATCGGTCGATAAACTTGGTTTATCGACCGATAAACCTGGTTTATCGACCAATAAACCTGGTTTATCGATTGATAAACCAAGTTTTTCGAATTATTGGGCATTTGGCTTGCCATACCCATATCAAAATGTCCCTGTACCAAAACCTCCCGCACCAAAATGCCCCTTGGTTGAATCTTTGGTAGTTTTATGAAAGTTCTGTAAATAGTTGATATTCCTTGTAATAATGTTTTTATCAGTAGTCTAGTTTTCTGTAACTTCAAGTAAAATGAAGAGCAAATCACAACTTACAGTTTACTTTTTATGCAGTGATACATGTAGTGAAGTACACTACATGCAGGTAGTACAGTCATGTTAAGAAATTAGGTCTACAATGTTCAATTGTTTACTATAGTTAGCAGCACTACCTATTTTTCTTCATGTCGCGATATAACTGTTCTGAAGAGAAACTTACAAACCGGCAGCAATCTGATACTTATAAACAACCAAAACATTCTCTGATTTCTTAACATCTGCAACATATTAATTATATTGGATTATTCTAACCATCCATTACACTTGAAGGGGTATCCCTAGATGCCTTCTTATTCTCTTCACATTTCCTAAGTTACAACTGGTTGCTTATTTTATGTTCACATAGCATTATGGGAGGATGTCTCTATATTACTGTACATGTATTTAGTACCACAGGGATGTTTTGGTAAAATGAGGGAGCATTTTGGTAGCTAAAACGCTGAGAAGTTTTAGTAAAGGGGCAGATTGACTGAATACTGACCAGGCAGGTGCAATGCTGTACAGTAGCCTATGATTGCAACTGCTTTGGTTAGGGTAGCCATACATCCAACTTTTGGGTAGTCTATCCTCTGTCCAGCATTACTTGTCACCAGAAAATGATTTGCCCTTTTCAAAAGTCTGTGAGGTCAATCAACAATGACAAACCTTACTGTACAAATTTAGAATAGAAATATTATTCTGTTTTATCGCGTGCGATAATTCGACGTGAAAAAAAAACTCAGGATATACCTCAAAACATAAGCAGGACCCATCATTCATCCAAATATTCCCAGAGACTGTAGCCACATTATAATCCTGAACAAGCAGTCAGTTGTGTAGCCTGGTGAGCAGTCAAAACATCCCTTTACCGAACATCCCCACTTTTTAGCTACCAAAACTTACCTGCTTTTTACCAAAACATCCCCCTGGTATTACATATGTAATATAAAAAAGTTCCCCCTTATGAATGATATTTATACATGAAACATCTTTTTCATTTTTATAAAGAGAAGTTTAATTCTAATTGATATGTTGTAGATATTAATTATGGAAATCAATGATGTGGTTTTTGGTTTTCAGAACAGTAATACCATGACACCAAGAAAAGTACAAAGCTCCAAGCTGACAGTAGCTAACCTGTGCCCACTAAACTTTCTCACGGCAATATAAAATATAAAATTTGGAAATGGTCACCATAACATTGGGCCAAGTTTTGGTCCAAAGTACTGCAGTACTGTATGGGACCCCTATAACCAATCTGAAAAGAACACCATCAAAAACGTCCAGAGGCGTGCTGCCAGATTAATCTTATAGTCTTCAGTCTAGTGCTTCCGAGATGATTAAACAACTTAAACAGGACAGCCTTGAGACGAGACGACTTAGGGCTCATCTTCATGTCATCTATAAAGAAACTCCCAGTTTGTTACCGAATACTATAGCTGATCATCTTATTGACCCTTTACATTTTGCTCCACCTGCTACTTGTTGCACTAGTGGTAGATACTTGTATCATCACCTCTCCACAAATAAACTTTGCTACCAAAACTCTCTCTACCCACGGACTGCCAGTGAGCTACAACTAGAAAAAAGGCCAAGGCTGGCCCGAATAAAACCAATTGGTGAGAAACTGAGCTAAAAACCTCATCTATCTCTACCTACGGACTATACCTAGCTGGAACCTGTTCCCCAAGCAAGTTCGCTGTGCCCCTTCAGTGAACAGTTTTAAAAACTACTCTTGACCCTTCACCTAAATTGTTTTAGCTGGTCAGTATATGTTCTTCCGACTCCCTTAGCCCTAGCAAAAAGTAAAACTGTACAGGATAGCCTTGATCTAGGCATTTGTACAGTAACCAAAAGAAGGAGTGGGCCTAACTAAGGCAACTGTAACCTAGTACTTCCTCTTGTTTATCAAGTGTTTGAATTACAGAAGACCTTGTTTGCGCCAGAAGAATATAATAATTAGGAAGCAATTAAATTTACAAGTATCTCTGTGTATAGTGAATCTGAAGTGAATAAACCTCATAAGGCCACGTACAAATTTCCTGCACCAATCAAACCAACAATATGCATCAATAACTGTCACAATCAGCGTGTCAATTCCTGATGCAGCACGCTTAGGCTACCACAAGCTCCCTGGACCTGGCAAATGTGTGTGAACCGTCATACGTTTCAAGCACACACATGCAAAGACGTGCAGCCTCAAATTTAAAATGCAAAGCCTACACAGAGTCGTATACATAAAGCTCTGTACACAAATTGCAAACAGCACCCCCTGACCTTATTAGGTTCGTTCCATAGAGTAGGATATGGGAACTAGAGTGCTCACTCCCCGAAACAGCTGTGAACACATGGGGACTTGGCCGCCATACAGTTTGTACACAAATGCTCACACACAGCATAGCTTCTTGCCTCCACCTATAATGGTAGGCCACTGATCTACATGTAGATCAGTGTGGTAGACCAATCCCCATGTAATCACAGTGGATTCATATGTTTCAAGCACACACATGCAAAGACAAGCAGCGGGCTATGCGGTATTATGCACTTATCAATTGAATGACGCACCTCACTACCCCCGGACGTGGTCAGTCATTGTCCACAACTTCATTGACAAAACATGTACATTGACGTACCCCTCAGTCACTTTTGTGATGGACAATTGTGTAAAATGACACAACCCTCAGTCACCAAATTGATGAACAGTTTGCGATTTTGACCAACATGTGTGTCACCAAACTGACTGACAAAAGTAAGCAAGTATATGAGGAGCAATACTGAAGGATGTCATCTTTGAACAATTGATAACAAATGACCCACAATGACTCAACCCTTAGTCAGTAAAGTGACTGACATCTGAGGTAAAATGACTCACCCCTTTGTCACCCTTGTAGAGGACAATATTGGTACAATGACGGACATGTGAGTCACACTGTCACTGGTCAATGACCCACATGACTGACCATGCCCAGGGGTAGTGGGGTGGGTCATTCAATTGATAAGCGCATAAAGAGTGCGCACTCTAGTTCCTATATCCTAATCTATGGTTCGTTCCAATCTTCAGCTTATGAAGCTGGAAACTGAAATTATTGTACAACAGGGATCTAGCTACGGTGGGAGGCGCAGGGCAGTGACACCCAGCGCTCGATATTCCCGCCCGGCACTCCAGGCCAGTGTTTTCATTTAGCGCACTATACGCTATAAGAAGATCTTCGGCGTGGCCATACGATTTCGGTCGGCGTGGCGGCTTAGAAACTAGCCTTTGTCGGTGTGCAAAATGCAGTAAGATGAGGATTGCCGGCGTAGTTGGCGTACTCCCCAGCGTAGCAGCGGGCAAACGGTACCCCGGCATACCGATTCAGTCAACTCCCGCTAGTATGTTCACGCACAGTACTGTGCTATATTCCTGTAGGCCTACTTGTATTGCCAATGAATGGTGTATGCATTACGTACATGTATACATACGTACGTACAATCGCTTACGGATTGCCTCTGACTTAGCTATAATGTGTGTGTATACTATACCTGTACATGCATTGCCAATGTATGGTGACTGTGTACGTATCACGTACATGTATACTGTACGTATGTACATAGGCGGATTTAGGGGGGGGCCCAGGGGGCCCGGGCCCCCCCTTCCAAAAATTTTTGAAGTTTTTTTCAACGTCATAAAACAAATGACTAGGCCCTATTCCAATTAAATAGGCCTTTGTGATGTGTCAGAATGAAATTCAAATTTGTTCATTAAATTTCTACCTCAGAAACTCAGTCTTATGTTAATAATTCTGTTACTGACCTCCGGCTGATAACATTTTGGCTTATATTGGTCACAATAACTTTTCCCGGGCATTGCAAGGGGTTACCAATGAGCGCTGCATTGGACTGCTATTCTATTACCGGCCGGGCCCACATCATTGGGAACACTGCTTCTACTTTCAAGGGAATTTCTTTAATATTTAGAGGAATATTTTCAACAACCTCAGGCTTTTAACTATAACTGATGAGCATCTTCTTTAAGCTCTGTAATTTACTTTAATGAAATGTACTTCGAATTTAGGGTAATATAAGGGAAAAGAAGACTTCAATACGGGAAACTGCCATCCTAATATGTGGACAACAAAGGCTACTTACTCTCCTCTTTCAATCAACCAAAATTTAAATTTCACTAAATTATGAGCATTTTCCAGCCATATATGATCAGTCTCAAAAATATACTAAAGACATCACCATTTTGCATCTAAGCAATCTTAAATTAACAAAAATTTTCTCAAAGGGGAGGGGACACCCCTCCCCTTAGACCCCTCCGCAGAGAAGCATGTTTCACCCAACCAAAAATTTAAATTTCACTAAATTATGAGCATTTTCCAGCCATATATGATCAGTTTCAAAAATATACTAAAGACATCACCATTTTGCATCTAAGCAACCTTAAGTTAACAAAAATTTTCTTAAATGGGAGGGGACACCCATCCCCTTAGACCCCTCCCCAGAAAAGTATCTTCCACCCAACCAAAAATTAAAATTGCCTCAATTATGAACACTTTCCAGCCATGTATGATCAGTCCAAAAAATATACCAAAGACATCACCATTTTGCATCTGAGCAACCTTAAATTAACAAAAATTTCTCAAAGGGGAGGGGACACCCCTCCCCTTAGACCCCTCCGCAGAGAAGCATGTTTCACCCAACCAAAAATTTAAATTTCACTAAATTATGAGCATTTTCCAGCCATATATGATCAGTTTCAAAAATATACTAAAGACATCACCATTTTGCATCTAAGCAACCTTAAGTTAACAAAAATTTTCTTAAATGGGAGGGGACACCCATCCCCTTAAACCCCTCCCCAGAAAAGTATCTTCCACCCAACCAAAAATTAAAATTGCCTCAATTATGAACACTTTCCAGCCATGTATGATCAGTCCAAAAAATATACCAAAGACATCACCATTTTGCATCTGAGCAACCTTAAATTAACTGTGACCCCTCCCCCAGGACGGTGATCACTCATCACATACTTTACCTCCTATCAAAATACCCTGGCACCACCCCTGGCGCACCGCCTCCCCCCCCCTTAGATCCCTCCCCCAGATCGGACTATTATACAAACCACTATGACCTGGGCCCCCCCTTCTGCCAAATCCTGGATCCGCCACTGCGTATGTACGCACGCCTATGGATTGCTATGTACATGCACTGTATGTGCACAGTACAGAAAATCCCGGCGTACGGTCACGAAAACCTCGGCGTACCTTCGGCGTAGGCTTTACATGGAATGCACCCTGGACTCCAGGGCAGGCAAACACACGTCTGCCTGCCCACCACAAATCTGCCTACCAAGACCTAAAACTAGGCCTAGCCCTAAATTAGGCTCCCTAAAGTAAAACGAGGAAAAATGAAAAATTAATGGCTGAAAAATGGGGTAGATGCCATGGGGTGGGGTGAGGTGCTTTCCCCAGATCAGACAATTAGCCGGCACTCAAATTTGGCTAGGGCCTAGGCCTAGCTAGGCTACATCACTGTTGAACGGTATCTCTCGATAGGAAATTCTGAGGGAAAGATTTATTGCTCCCAAATAAGTCCGCCAAAAGATTTGCAGGTACAAACAGATTCACATTCGTTTTTACAAAAATGAAAACATTCTTAGAGTGCCCTTATTTATACCACCATCATATATAAATTTCGCAAAACTAATCCTTGTACAACTCTGAACTTGGAGAAGTAAGAACTGCATTATTTTTTCAAACGTTAACTTCAGGCCTATTAAACGTTAGGCCTAACAGTTAAGGGTCTGATAAATTCTCACCCTACGAGTTCCATCTTCAGATTTATGAATTCGTCGAATATTTGGGCCAAAAACGAACTTCATAAAACGCACCATACTGAATTTCAAAGTTCTATAATAACAGCAATTGACAAAAAAAATCTTATACTTAGCAGAATATTGCACAATTTATCAAGGATGTTTCCCTCCGTTTGCTTTTGGTTCACATGTCAGCATGTAATGTACGCAAGCACGCAGCAGCAGACACACAGTACGTACGTACACGTACACCACCAAGTTGCACAATCGTGAATATAAAGCTACTATTAACCAAAGACAGTATAGCGCCGTAAGGCGCAAGACCGGTTACTCACGCGAAAGTGCACACAATTTTTCGTAGTATGCAATGGAGCAGAGCGTCCGCCATTTTAGTAAGCAGCTTTGATGCATCGTATGGAACGCGGAAACGGTGCGTGTTGTAAATGCGTTGACCTGACCTTTTTAAAATTGATTGGATTGATTGATTGATTTTTATTTGGTTCAAAATAAAACAATAAACACAAACAAAAGCAAAGACATTCAGAAAGGCTAACTACCGGCAAACAGACCGAAAATAATACATAAAAGACGAGAAAAAGGAGTTACAAAACAGAGTACCAGGGATACCCTTACTCAAAATCCATATATGGCCCAGATATGGGATTTCATATCTGGCCCATATCTGGGCCAGAAATGGAATTCATATCTGGCTTGTACAAGAATTGGGCAGATATAACTTGATATAATATAAAGGCCATATATGGCCATATATGGCCCAGGTAAAGTTTCACTTTTATATGGCCCAGATATGCCCCATATATGGCTACTCCATTTCTGGCCCATATATGGAAAATCCATATATGCCACATATAAAGAGATTTATTTCTGGCCCATATCTGTGCCATATATGACCCATATAAAACTTTATATGGCTCACTCTTTATATGGCCCATATCTGGCCCATATATGGAAATTTATATCTGGCCCATATCTGCACCAGATATGGAATTCATATCTGGCTTGTACAAGAATTGGGCAGATATAACTTGATATAATATAAAGGCCATATATGGCCCAGGTAAAGTTTCACTTTTATATGGCCCAGATATGCCCCATATATGGCTACTCCATTTCTGGCCCATATATGGAAAATCCATATATGCCACATATAAAGAGATTTATATCTGGCCCATATCTGTGCCATATATGACCCATATAAAACTTTATATGGCTCACTCTTTATATGGCCCATATCTGGCCCATATATGGAAATTTATATCTGGCCCATATCTGCACCAGATATGGAATTTATATCAGATCGGATAAAAACCATATATGGCCAGATAAAGTTCTATCTGGATCAAGCCTTTATATGGCACAGATCTGCTCTATTAATGAATCATAGTTAGGACTTATAGTCCACACTCCTCATGGAGACTTTGAACACCAGAAAGCAATGTTTAAGTGCTCCATGAATTAGAATTTAATGTAAGTATTAGGTTGAATTGACTTAAGTACATAAATTCAACTTATTTCATAACAGTGAACAGAAAAATGCCTTGAAATTTCCTATTTTATGTAATCACAGTGATATGGGCTTCTTATTTTAAACTTAATTACGTAATTGACTCTAAATTTTGTTTACTGCGTGGTGCATATTTTACTTTCAACTTCCTTAATCATGAAAAATGTAGGTTTAGATACAAGCTCCGCCCAAATATGCAAATTATTTGCCTAAGTTCACTTAGTACACTGCGGTATTAACAGAAGTGTAGCCACTAAATAACTGCAATGTCTGGGAAGGTGATGCTGTATCCAAAACATGTCTTAGTTTGTAACAAGCATAATCCAAGAATCAAATCAAATAAGAAATAAAACAAACTAACAAAATGCTCATTTGCATATCTAGCATATCAAGTTATATCTGGCTTTATATGGCCATATCAAACTTAATATGCATATCTGGGTTATGTTTTAATCAAGTTATATCTGGCTTTATATGGCCATATCAAACTTTATATACATATCTGGATCACGATTATATCAAGTTATATCTGGCTTTATATGGCCATACCAAACTTTATATACATATCTGGATCATGATTATATCAAGTTATATCTGGCTTGATATGGCCATATCAAACTTAATATACATATCTGGATCACAGTTTTATCAAGTTATATCTGGCTTTATATGGCCATATCAAACTTTATATACATATCAGGATCACGATTATATCAAGTTATATCTGGCTTTATATGGCCATACCAAACTTTATATACATATCTAGATCACGGTTATATCAAGTTATATCTGGCTTTATATGGCCATATCAAACTTTATATGCATATCTGGGTTATGTTTTAATCAAGTTATATCTGGCTTTATATGGCCATATCAAACTTCATATACATATCTGGATCACCATTTTATCAAGTTATATCTGGCTTTATATGGCCTTATCAAACTTTATATACATATCTGGATCACGGTTATATCAAGTTATATCAGGCTTTATATGGCCATATCAAACTTAATATACATATCTGGATCACAGTTTTATCAAGTTATATCTGGCTTTTTATGGCCATATCAAACTTTATATACATATCTGGATCACAGTTTTATCAAGTTATATCTGGCTTTATATGGCCATATCAAACTTTATATACATATCAGGATCACGATTATATCAAGTTATATCTGGCTTTATATGGCCATATCAAACTTAATATGCATATCTGGGTTATGTTTTAATCAAGTTATATCTGGCTTGATATGGCCATATCAAACTTAATATACATATCTGGATCACAGTTTTATCAAGTTATATCTGGCTTTATATGGCCATATCAAACTTTATTTACATATCTGGATCACCATTTTATCAAGTTATATCTGGCTTTATATGGCCATATCAAACTTTATATACATATCTAGATCACTGTTTTATCAAGTTATATCTGGCTTTATATGGCCATATCAAACTTTATATACATATCAGGATCACGATTATATCAAGTTATATCTGGCTTTATATGGCCATATCAAACTTAATATGCATATCTGGGTTATGTTTTAATCAAGTTATATCTGGCTTTATATGGCCATATCAAACTTTATTTACATATCTGGATCACCATTTTATCAAGTTATATCTGGCTTTATATGGCCATATCAAACTTTATATACATATCTGGATCACTGTTTTATCAAGTTATATCTGGCTTGATATGGCCATATCATACTTTATATACATATCAGGATCACGATTATATCAAGTTATATCTGGCTTTATATGGCCATATCAAACTTTATATGCATATCTGGGTTGTGTTTTAATCAAGTTATATCTGGCTTTATATGGCCATATCAAACTTAATATGCATATCTGGGTTATGTTTTAATCAAGTTATATCTGGCTTTATATGGCCATATCAAACTTTATATACATATCTGGATCACCATTTTATCAAGTTATATCTGGCTTTATATGGCCATATCAAACTTTATATACATATCTAGATCACGATTATATCAAGTAATATCTGGCTTTATATGGCCATATCAAACTTTATATGCATATCTGGGTTGTGTTATAATCAAGTTATATCTGGCTTTATATGGCCATATAAAGTCTTTAATCAACCAGATATTTCCAGATATAAAGCCAGATATGGATTTTGAGTAAGGGTAACACAAAAAGCTTACGAAAAGCTTATTTCTATTGGGGTCCCCAAAGACGGAACAAGGAACACTTACATAAGGAATGGAAAATTAGCAGAAATAATGTACTGGATGAAAGACGCGGCACTTGAGTCAGTAAAAAAAAAGAATTAGAGACATTGCTCCGCTAAAAGCCGCTAAAAGTGACTTGTTGGCGAGATAGTTGGCAAGATAGTCCAACACTAAATGGAAACTACATATATCATAGGCCATGGGCCAGAGGCACCTCAAGGGCACCCCAACCCGCAACTCTCCGACCCAATATTTTTTTTGGAAACCTTAGGGTCCCCTGAACACAGAATCAAGTGGAAACAGTAAATATTTTGGGTCTCACTCGTTAAAAATGGCTGCCAAAAACAAAATGGCGGCAAAAGTTATGAATATTTTCTATTAAAATATAGTAAAATAAACATTCCTAAAAATATTTTTGAGGCATCGACTGTTAAAATTTGGTCATATTTTATGACAAAAATTCCAAAATTAATTTTTGAGACGGTTTTGGTGAGATGCAGGTTAACCAAGATGGCGGAAATTCCAAAATGGCTGCCCATGTAATTATTATAATATATTGAAATAATGAGAAAAATATTCATGAACAATATGTTGGACACACCGACTCTTAAAATATGGTCATGGTTCATACCAAACAATTAAATATTTTTAGAACATTTTTGTTGGAATTCAGGCCAACCAAGATGGCGGAAAAAGCAAAATGGCCGCTTATTGTATAGTAACAATGTAGCATAATAATAGATAATAATATTCATTAAAAATATTTTCAACACATTTACATCTAAACTCTGTCCATATTCTGTAATAAATATTCAGAAAGATTATGGACAGATTTTAGGTTTAAATGTGTTACAAATACTTTTTAAGGATGATTTTCCTTATTTTTATGAAATATCACTGGCCGCCATTTTGCTTCTTCCTCCATCTTGATTGACCTAAATTCCAAGAAAATGTTTTGAAAAATATGTTCAGATTATTTGGCACAAAATATGGCCAAATATAAAGAGCAACTGTCACAAATATAATTTTAAGGATGATTTTCCCTATTATTGTGATATATAGATATTTTAATGTTAGAGGCCATTTTGCTATATTCGCCATCTTGGTTGACCCGGATCCTAAATAAATGTCCAGAAAAATACTTTTTGCATATTTACAACAGGAAATAGACACAGGTAAACTTTGTCTGTGTTCAAAAGTATTTTTAATGATTATTTCTCATATTATTTTTTTATACATTTTGATTGTTCTATTGGAGGTCATTTTGTTGTTTCCACGGTCATTTTGTTGTTTCCACCATCTTGGTTAGTACGGGATCCTGCATAAATTATCACAAATCATGCTTTGAATTTTATGTACAATCTGCTATAAAGATATTTGGGGTTTTTAATGGAAATATATTTTTAATGATTATTTTCTGAGATTTTGTTGCACTTTTTTTTAATTTTCTTATTTTCGTGGGGAATTTTTTACCGTATTGTTTTTACTTCTTAGGTGCGTTTCCACCATATTGGTTGGCAATTACTTTTGTGTCAAGGATTTTAAAGTTCAACCTTAATTTTAAAATATTAATTTACATCATTATGATTGAGGACTGTAGAAATTTGCAATGTTTTTGCACAATTATTGAAAATTTTTCATTCAGTTTGGCGGTCATTTAGTTTTTCCGCCATCTTTGGTTAACTGAAACCTCACCAAAACAGTCTCAAAATTTAATTTTGGAATTTTTGTCTTAAAATATGACCAAGTTTTAACATTCCATGCCTTAAAAATACTTTTTAGGAATATTTACTTTATTATTACTTAATACAAAATATAATTTTGCCGCTATTTTTGGGAGCCATTTTGAATGAGTGAAACCGATTTATTTGCTGTTACTTCTTGATTTCGTGTTCAGGGGACCCTAAGGTTTCCAAAAAATATTGGGTCGAAGATTTGTGTGGGGGTGCCGTGAGGTGCCTCTGGCCCATGGCCTGCGCCTTTTATGGAGCAAATTTCCACTACCAGTAGCTGAAAACCGCACATGAATCCGTTCGGTAGTTTTGGAGTTATCTCCCTTTGGTTAGTTATCAACGTACCAAATAAACAATGTTAGCTCTATGACATCACGGTTAAACTTTCGTCAACAATAGCTTATGTTTTTCATTATATTTAGGTGACTAATTTTACTTTCATTTCTGCAATTTCGAACAACTTAACCAATCTAGTCGTCTATAACTTACTCGTACACACTGTATCGGTACGTTACGTATATATCAGCGTCCCGGCGTTTGCTTACTAAAATGGCGGATACTTCGCCCCATGACGTACTACGGTTTTAGAGGCAGAGTAACCGGTCTTGAGCCTACGGCGCTATAGTGTCTTTGCTATTAACTAACCTCTACATATTGATACCACTGATCTCTGTATATAACTGGATAGCCCCTTGCTGCCTTGCCTATCAAGCCTGTACCTCGCGGAGCGGACGAAGTTTTTTCGTTCAGCTCATCACTGCGAAAAAACAAACAGCCTACAAAAGGGGCGGCAGCCACAGAGGCGCTACGTAGGCTATCAAGCCTGCAGAGTGCACAACCAAGTTGAAGCCACTACGAACACTTGCTGGCAAGTCATATCACTCCCATATATACGGAAGTCGAGAACATGGCGGTGGTGTGAAATTTGACATGCCAGTTTTCCCACCCCTTTCTTCGGTAAACATGGGAAGGAGGAGTCAAGATACGATTTCTCTTTATCATTATCCACCGATAATATGGAGTGGAGAAAAACAAAGTTAGTGAGGGGGTACTTCAAGAAAGGACCATTACACAGTGTCTACGCTAGAGGGGGTGTGAGGGGTGTGACACCCCCCCCCCCCCAAGATTCACAGTCGGCAAAATCCTGCACTAGTCGGCAAAATGAAGGAAAGAGGGAAGTGCAAACGAAGGAAAGTTAGAAGGAAGAAGAAAGAGGGAAAAAGAGAAAAGAGAGAAGAGGAAGAGAGAAAGACTCAGCGAACAGAGAAAAGAACAGGGGAGAGAGGGACAAAGCAGGGCAAGAGAAAGAGGCTGGTGCAGACGGAAGACAGGAGATTGGAATGCATTTGTAGGCAACGTTTATTACAACATCATTTTTCAAAGCCCGCAAGTAACACTTTTTGAAACTTAAAACACATTCTGTCGGCAAAAAAGCTACATAGGGCTTTTCAGTATAATTGTATACTAAAGGAGTTCATCGTTCTTGTGGTTTCTGGCACTGAGTCGGTAAATTCTGCACCAGTCGGCAAGATGAAGGAAACATGAGGAAAAAAAGAGGAAAAGAAGTGAAAGAAAGAGGACAATTTCTGTAATGAGAACCCCAAATTTTCGACGCACTACGCTCGTTGTAATGTCACTTCAGTTTCTTCAGTAGTTCCATTCCACATACCTAGATAGCATAAGTCCTGTCAACATTACCAAGTAACATCTAGGCAAGCTACATATGTTATGTAGAGGTCGTAAATTTCATCCCATATCTCAAAGCCTAATTGCCTTGTTTGTCATGCGGTACGGTCAGTTGGTGAGCGACTCACGGAACAAAGTTTGGCTATTTCATCGGGTAGTCCAGGTGGTTTCGACACATGTATGTTGTCCCCGATACAGTCTACAACCCTTACAGTTCTTATGTTTTTCTTTTTGTTCTTAATGATAATATGTTTTTTGTGTCAGCCTACCAAAAATTTTCGCGCCCTTTGCAATTTCACGATTCAGACTCAAAAGAACAGTATCAGTGCGTAACTCACTCGGCTTTTGACATATTAAGCAGTGACGTCACCAGACTTTTCATTCGGGGGGGGGGGGTACAAGGGGGACACAACAGTTCGATGAGGGGGCACAAGTAAATAGTGGCGTATGCGGTATGTAGTGTGAACGCCGGCCTGGGAAAGGGGTCTAAGGGGAGGGGGTGTCCCCTCCCCTTTGAAAATTTTTTAAAAATTAGGTGTCCTCAGATGCAATCTGCATGGTGCCACATACGCTACCTTTTTGAAGTAAAATTTGTGTCAAAAAATAACGAATTTTTAGGAAATAAAAAAAAGTTATGCATGGATTGAGAAATTCTCATGAAAGTGAAAAAAACGTGCATGTGTATTGCCGAATCAAAGATCAAATATTCGTTCAATTGTGGACTTTTCAATTAACGTGAAATTCTCATGATCCACAAACTGAGTGATTAGAGTCTTACGGGATTAAAGTGATCATAGAATTTTGTATCATATATTTCTCTTTTAAAATTTATTGGAATTATTTTTTCGAAGAAGAAAATACAGAAAAGTCTCCTTAAAATTGCTGGCATTGAGCTTGCATTACAGTTCGCAACGCAACTGGCAGGCAAGTTCCATGGTACTGTACGTACGAAACAACACCATTCACTGTTTTGGTTGATGAGTCCGCGAGGCAGACATTTCCGCTCTACTTTATCAAGGCGTATACTCACACCTGTTGAGGCGGCGAGGATTATGGATAGATTACCAAGACCGATGCTCAGTCTCCGACACAGAGAACACTGTGTGCTTTATGAGATGGGGCGATTTTGTTATTAGAAAAAATACAAATTGCTGCCTTTTCTTGTCCTAAGAAGAATCAAATCATATGAAACATGGTAGTCAAATATTCTGAATACTGAACTTACAGAAGATCTATATTTTTTCAAAATCTCAAATCTCAGTTGGGGGAGGGGGCACACGGGGGCACAAGGTTTCCAGGGGCACGTGCCCCCTGGCCCCTCTTGGTGACGTCACTCATATTAAGTGATATAATGCTAAATATACGGTACTCTGCTATGGCATGGGATAGTTAGGCTCCTTCATATTCCTTTTTAACCCCCTCACTCGACATGCTGTCAGAACTTGGGGTCGGTGGTATGGCCCGGCCCCATGTCGGGAAAATTCTGTCCTTACCCATGGTCGGTTTACTTATTTTAGCTTCTTTTCAGTGTAAGCTTACCCAAACATTTCTCGCGCTACGAGCGATTTGCAATGTCACAGTTAAGATTTCGGGAAAAACCTTAAATCGGGCGGAACTATTTTCCTCTAGTATATACAAAATTTTATGCAATATAGGCCCCGCAATGGCATGGTATAGTACACAGGTTTTCTTCAAATCTCCCCTTACCGACGGCATCGGGGCTGTCGAGGCTTCGGTTCGTTGCCCCCCCCCCTCCCCGTTGGGCAAATCCTGGCCCCACCCCTCCTGGACCGCCACTACCGGTTACTAACTGTCGTCAGCTTTAACTGCATCTCTTATCAACACTTTCAGTCGGCATTTGTTTCTTCTCAGTCGGCAAATACGGCACCCAACTCCCCATGATAAATGCTCTGGCGACGCCCCTGATTACTGGTGGATGATGGTAAGTAAAAATTGTATCTTGATTTTTCCTTCCCATATTTACCGAAGAAAGGGGTGGGAAAACTGGCATGTCAGATTTCACACCACCGAGATGTTCTCGCTTCCGTATATTTGCGCGGCGCATAACAAGGTAGTGAGTATGTAAGGGCGCATTTTGAGTGATTATGATTGCCTTTGGCTATCAAAGCAATCGCTCAGGAACCTAATTAGGAGAAAGATAACGGGGACGTTTGCACCGGCAATATGAATTTTTTTTAATTGTTGGCGTTAGAATGAAACATTCAACTATCTTTAAATGGCATTAGAAGGGCACCAAACCGTGCGCAAAAATGCTGTGGAAACTCATCACAACACCCGAGATACGAAATCTGTCGGAGTGAGTGGCGGGCCTCCCTCCGTAAAATTGAAACATACAAAAAGAATTTAAAGCATGGGAAATAATCTTAACAGAGTCACTGGCAAGACATGCAATCTGAGGATGGCTGGTTCGGCAAGATTGGCAAAACCCAGTGGACTGTATGTAAACCGGCATAAAGTTAAGTTGGCTGGCCCAGCTACGACCAGACATACCAACATTGGGTCCACATCAAGCCCGAAGCCAAGGGGAGCCCAGCAGCCCCCCCCCCTCCCTACGAGAAAATTGCCCCCCTCTGGAAAATTAAAAAGTATGATTGCCTTAATGCATTTTAGTTTGTTTTGCCCCTTCTAAGGAAATATTTCACTCCTGCATGGAACTTATTTTCTCGCCCCCTTCCCCTCCTTTGATTACATTGTCTGGCTACAGGCCTGGCCCACCGTTGGGCTTTTTTGTGGGAATTTTGTATTTTTCATTGACATGTGGATTAGAATGTGCAGTTACAACTGGGCCCATTTGGGGGTCACGGTAAAATGCTGGCTTTGTTTGGGCAGATGGTAGTGGGTAAACGGATGGGCTGAAGGGCCCGTGTAGACTCACGGTGCATTTTCACAGGGCATGTTCTACCATTTTGGCCAAGGGGGGGGGGGCAAATCTTTATAGATCCCACATGTACAGTACGTTCTTCCTATGTGTGTTAAGCAATTAGAGGATAGTAAGTTAATTTTAGCAGTCTGTTGGTTGTTTGGGTTTCGTATGGCTGAAAACGGGCTCACACCATACTTCAGATGTAAACGTGCAGACAGGTATGCGTGCGTGTGGGAAAACTGGAGACCACTAAATGGGTATTGTCCGTTCTGACCCATAGGGACTCTGTGTGAGGGTTACCTGGGCCACATTATTTGGATGTAGCGAGGGCTGGCCCATATGGTTCATGTGGATCAGGCGAATCTTGAGCATTTTAGCAGTTTAAAATACATATTTTGCTTGTCATAATTTATTAAGTAAAGCAAAGTATTTTCCAGGCTTCCATAAGTGGGTAGCAAGGCATGAATCCAACATTGACCTCATCTCAATCTTGGTGAAAAATTCAGAGGGGCCTATAGGTTGAGCTGACCTACGTGGAACCCATATGGTGTCCCCATATGTCCCCACGGATAGCGTCATAGCCTTGGAATGCTACCTATGGTCAAATAAGGTGTTGAGGGGGAATAAGCAGCCGGTGGGATTTTTTAATCTCAAACAATTTCTTGGATGGAATCCGAGTGATGGAGCCCCTCGGTCCTGACTGAAGGCCAGTACCTCAGTAGCTATTTGGCTGTAGTATATTGCCATTGGTCCTATTCCAACAGGCCCGTTGGTCATACAGTCTACTAGTGCTACGAAGCACGATGTACTAATATTGCGAATTCCTGAGGTTGTTGCCGGTAGCATAGGACCAAAAGGAGGGTCCAGGTATCATGATGTGCTTAGGACCAAGTTGTCAAGTTTTCACTGTAAATGGACCAATGGGCTCTAATGCCAACAGTGGGCTCAGTTGGGAATAAAAAGGGTAGTCCCGCATTTAATTGTAATGCACAACGGAACCTCACTGCCACTTAAAAATCAACTCATCACGATGCCGATCATCCTGAACCCAATGCAGTCTAACGTTTTACTCAGCATCCTATTGTCGAAAACCTGTACTAATTTTGGAAGTTGCAAAATGGCGGATGGGTTGCTTCAAAAATATTTCCACTAGCGCTATCCAGTCATATATAGAGATCAGTGATTCATACGTACGGATAACATGGAACGCCAAAAATGTAAATTTGTAAAAACATTTTAATTCAGTTTCTTATTTTCTTTTTGTCTTTTTTCTCATGTTACGATACCCATATATAGTATGGAGAAATATCTGATCACGATGTCACTTCTAAATAGCAACACTTGGAGAAAGTGGTAAACGATCATAAACTGGATTTGTAGGCCATTACACAGCTCATGAGAACACTATCACAGACTAAACCTATCGGTTTATTACCCCAAAAGTTGGGGTGTTTTTATCAGTCGTGGCCGCTTCTGCGGTAAGTTTATCTGCTAATTCGTAAGTGATCTGGTGGAAGTACGACCACGATCTGATAAGCAATCCGCTGCTTGTTGATGATTCACACCTCCCTGCTAACACAAACCGCAACTCATGCCACTCATGCCAGAGATATCAGATTATGCATGGTCCATTGAGCAAGTGCCTTGCACTTGGTTTATTCAATGAAGAGTCTCACAGTTAACATAAACTGATAAACGAGAAAAGAAATACAAGTGGGCCTATTAGTGCAGAATACGGGGAATATCCCAGTCTGTTTCTCATGAAAAGTTTCAATAGGTTTTTTTTTCAAGCGTTTTACGCCGAGGGAAGACTCTAACCGAAATTTAGTTTAAACAATTTTAATATAGCCATCCCAGAAGATACTGGTACAGTTGAAGAGTTTCTCCCTCAGGACAAAAAAAATGCATCCACAAAATATTGCAGTGTTCCGACAGCCGATATATAGATACAGATATACTTGGTTGATTTGATGAGTATTTCAAGGACAGGTCTACTTTTCACCAGTGAAAGTATATGCTCATTTTGTGAGCGCAAAATCCAACTTCGAATGGTGGCAGCAAATAGTATTTATCATTTCTCTGTCAAAATGCGCAAGAGATAGGGTGCGTGGCCTCTCCCGGGATATGTTTGAAATTAAACATAATTTCCTGTCAAGATATGTGCAAGTTGAGGTAACGCATTGGAATAATCCAGGGGGGGGGGTTGTAAGAGATGAAATATTGGAGGTTTGAACAAATCATCGCACGGATTGATTTTACCATAAGAATGAGAAGCATCCAAGCCATACAATCTTAAGCCAACCTTACGAGAACTTAGTGAGATCTAAGGTATGGTGATGTTTTCAATGAAAATTACCGTCCTAGTAAATACGTTATGCTTCACTAGTACAGTTTAACAGTTTATTCCACCAACATCGGAATCAAAATTAACATATAACATTTACTACTGGCAGCGGCACAAAGGCCCAAAATACGTGTTTGCGCATTATGGCGTCATCGCAAATGTCAAAAAGTGTCATAGGATGATTTTCAGATTAGAAATATCCCCTACATATGGTATGAAGAATGTTGCACCGGCGAATTCGAATTCGATCCATTTTCGGTTGCTGAAAATTTCGTGATGTAACAGTATTTTTCAATGTGACGATAGGAATGGTCGACTGTATGTAATTTTGTAATTTTTACATGTCGTTCACTGAGAAAAGTAATTATAGACTATTAAAACGGGGCAATATTTCCCAAAAGAACCATCATGATAGGCTGTCCAAGCGGCGTACCTTCATCGGTTGGGGCCGTAAAATAAGAAGAAATCTTTTACCAAACATTCCACGAGATAACATCGAACAGGTCTTGTAAGTTGCATCCACACACAACCTGCAGGAGAGCATGAGGGGGTTGTAGCTCCCAGGGGTTGGAAAACCTATATCGGAGGCAGATTTGTTAGAAAAAATGCAGTGTGTCGCGAGGCTCTGTTTTCCTCAGGCAAATATTGCTCAACAGTCAAAATATCTTAATATTCGCCTATGTCTACATACTACATATTGATATACATTTTGATATACACACCCACCCACCCACCCACACACACACACACACACACACACACACACATATATATATATATATATATATATATATATATATATATATATATATATATATATATATATACCAGTCAGATTTTTAAGAGAAACTTCTATTATACTGTCTAAGTGGAGAGCGCAACGATCAATAATTTTGGCCCATAAAGTACCAAAAACTTTTGCCAAAAATGCCAGAGATAGCAATCGTCAATTCGCGCGTATGAATGCATTGCATTCTGGTTGATGTAACGTTTACTTATTGCACAGTCGTTTTTCTCATTTCGAGAGCACCTTCCCAGATAGCACACTTACGTTGGGCCAACATTGTCATATGGTTGGCGATCGTTGGCAGTGGTCGCGGTTGGCTGATGGTAATTGGGCCAACATTGGGCCAACGTAAGGTGTCCAACCGTTGGTAGAAATGCATTGGCCCAACGTTGTACCAACATGTACCACCCAACGGTGGAATTCCGACACTGGCCCAACGTCGAACCAGCGGGGCGTTTACATGGAGCTGACTTTTCAGTAGTACTCATCTTTTTTAGTTTTTTTTTAAATAAAAATGCAGGATGGATATGCAGCCGCCAAAAAATTCCCAGCAATATTCTTGTAAGGATCCTACAGGAACTTGTTGGAGTAGCAATGGAGTAAGAAAAAAACCAGTGAGCCACAACTGGAAAAAAGCCTTGGCCTGCCCGACTTAAACCAATTGGTTACAAACTGAGCCGTAAAACCTCATCTAACTAACAAACTAACTACAAGAATATGTTACTTTCCCATTCAGGAAAGACTCGATCATTCCTGTAGGAATTAAGAGTGTATTCACAACATACTGTCTACTTCATGCAGTGGATGCATGGAGGCGGGTTCAACTCCATTGTGACTGATTAGCAAAGTCAATTGTGTCACAACAAAGGGCTTTTGAAATGCTTCCTCTGTATGTGCAGTGTGCTGTGTGAAGCCATGGATTTGACTTTGTATGTAGTGTGGGCCTGCTTAAGCAGTGTTATATTGCATTAGTGTATTAACAGACTCCTTGACAGTAGCGGTATGATGCAGGCTACTCTGTAGTTGTAGTAAAAGAAGGTTGTGTATTAGACACTCAGTGTTTAAAATCTGTAGAAAACATTTGCTGTAAAACAGCTCTGGACTGCAGTATCCAAAAATCAGTGTTATGGAACCATTTGATTCTGTAGTTTATTTCTTTGGGATATTCTTTAGAGACTGGAAGAATCTGACATATTGACTGGATAACCTAATTGAAGCTTCAGTTTTTCTCTGGACTATCTTTTCTGTTAAAGTTAAACCATACAACTTACAATATTGTCATGTCAGGTTATGCAGTAATTTTAAACTGCAGTGACAACTGAATGCATGCATGCAGCTGCCTGAATGTGCTACTGCTAATACAAAGAAAAGGACTATATGTTCATCTTTTCTCAGCAAAGTGGATGTCAGTTGTAGGGCTGCTATAGTTATTTTTAAGAGAAGCAACATAACTTAAACAATCAGCAATTAATCATGCAGACATTTATTTGTCATCCTGTATCTTCTACTTGAATGAAATTTGTATTTAAGCATTAAGAATGAGTGAACTCTTTTAATGCTTTGAACTTAAATAGCTATGTCACCATATGCACAGGTCCCCAACAGTCAGTGCATGCTCCTACAGTTAATAGATCTTAGTCCAACGTCTATCCAACATCATGCCAACATTAAGCCGATCATTGGACCAATGTTGGTCCAATGTACTGTTTCCAACGTTGGTCCAACGTTGGGTCAATGTTCTGCTTCCAACGTTGGCCCAACGTTGGGCCAGTGTTGGATCATTGTTGGATATACGTCAGGAGCCAACATCATAACGATGAGCAGCCAACCAAACCCCAACGTTGAGCCAACTATGATCCAATGTTGCTGCCAACGTTGGTCTAACGTTGGCCCAACTATGGTGTGCTATCAGGGTTCAATTTATCGTGGATTTACTCAAACAGTTTACCTATAGGGTTTCACAGAAGTAGTAAATACTGCATGTCACTCAAATTAACATAGTAAATTGAGCCATTAATTCATTCCTTAATAAGCTTTAGCCCCTACAAAGTAAACTTGTCCATACAAAACCCATCAAAGAACCACCGTGCCAACAATTGAAGCCCGTAAACAACAAGCTAAGGTTCTGTTCTAAACAATAGCAAATTAAGGACAACGAACTTTCCAGGTTTCCACAGCAATGTCGTCACAGTGTATACACTTTGTTCACGCATAAAGTGGTCAATCTATGTCTAAATAACATCTTTCATTGATCAAAAATACCCGTTGAACACATTTCCCTACGGTACTTCCTCGGCTATAAGTCTCTATAAAGTGGCTTCTTCGAAGCGGTGGATATGTTTATTCATATTATTTGACTCCTCCACTATTTAAAAGGGGAATGCGAAGCTTCACAAAACATTAACACTACAGAATCCCATTTGGTTTGTATAAAATATTTGTTTTTGTGATATACGTCGTAATAAATAAATTTAAAAACCCTGTAACATTAGCCCATTTGATTTAATATTTAATACTTTTACCAAGATGAGATATTAAGCCTTTCTAATGAAAATGGTCTTGTCCAAAGTTCCTAAGCCCGCACATCGCATGAAAGAAGCTGAAACCTGCATTTGCAAGCATTTATGGTTTCTTCTCTAATATTTTCTATGGAATGAAGTTCATGAAATGGTTTTCATTCGATCTCCTTTCATAAAAGAGGGAAACTTTACATAAACTATTCATTCTCAAGTTAATTCATACAAAAAGTGGCCGGTTCTTTTATCTTGCTCGTCACAGTAAGTCCCATGTTAAATCTGAGTCGAGTTTTCACATAGCCTATGCGAAAATGAAACAGATGTTCAATATGAACCTCTAAAAAAGAAATTAGAAAAAAAAGTTATGCCACGCCGTAAATTTGTACGGGAAAAATAGGAATTGTAAAGTTTCTTTATAAACTCTACTTAATATTCATTGCTTTACATTTAGTTAAATGCACGTGATCGGGAAGCATTCGGAGTCGGGAAAAGTGTGTGTGTAGGGGGGGGGGGGGTCACTCGTCAAGGCGAATCCGGTGCATGAGAACATCGAAGTCTTCGAAGATGTACCTTTATCTGTTCATTGCAGGAGTCATTTCAGATGGATACTGAGTGTCAGGTTACAGTATCACCCTGCTTTTACCTCAGCAGCTATGATACTTCAATTGACATCATTTGATTACGCCAATTTTAGGTCTAGTTTACACAGCGAGGTCATTATCGCTCCTTCTCGGCGATTTATTGAGTAAAGAGATAAATAATGATTAAATTCTGACCACCACCTGGTGGAATGGAAAGTTGTATTGAGTATTGAGTATCGAGTTTTCACTTTTCATATGCCATTTTCACATTTCACAACATTTAATCAACATTTTTTACAAAGTTAATGTTCTATTGCTAGGATATTTGTTTTGCTTCGGTAGCCTATTTAACAGAAATGTTGACACTTAAATACATCTTGTAACTGATAACTTACTGAAAATTCTGACACAGTGATGAAATAAGTCGAAACATTGCACAATATGCATAAATGCAACAACTCAAATCCCAAATTCTCGAGGGACACCTTACCCCAAACTTCAGGCCATTTAATATAAGGTACCACCCTTTTAACCTCAGGAAAATTGGGTAACCCTTAATATCTCTCTGTCGACCACATGCCGTCACGCTTGAAACATGAAAACAGTTGTTATGCAGTCATGAATGTGTTTTCTGACCTTTACAGAAAACGGCAAATGTCTCTTATAACAGGCGCGGATCCAAGGGGGTCCAAGGGGGCTTTCCCGGCCTCAGCCCCCCTTTTCGCGACATCAATAATAACAAATACGCGAAAATTAGCATCACGTTAATCTAGGAGAATATTCAGGGGGGCTTTCAGCCCCCCCCCCCTTTTCGAAATGTCTGGATCCGCGCCTGTATAAGTAGGCCTAATCATGAGTCGATCAGAACCATGAGTCGCTCACTGCGTTTGAAATACCAGTACAACAAAAAGGCGCTATGTGATTGCAATGTAGTAAGCGTGACCTGCAATGCATATTCTTCAAGCAACATCAAAAACAATTATTTGCCTTAATATTTTTGATGTTGAAAACAAAAATGTTACTCACGGCAAAATTTTTAAGTTTCGGCATAAGTACGAACTAGAAATTTGCAAACATTACCAAAAAATGAGATTTGCCTGGGGACGGCAAAATTGGGGGAAGGAGTGGGAGACCCCGTCCCCTTGTCTCCAAGGCTACGTGACTTACTTGAAACAGTTTGCGTAGGTAAGCGAAGAGGTTTTACAAATGAAAATTTGCCAAAGACATTGCAATATTTTGCCCGGGAAACTGGTCTCGGGAGGGGGACAGCATCCCCCAATTTTCACGTTTCGCGATTGCCTTATATTATGTTCATGTCTGATGAGGAGCTGTTACTTATGTGGTGGAGGGATGGAAACTTCTATCATTCGTCAGTTTGATGAATTTGACAAAACCTTTCCATTAACAGTATTAACAGTCAAGATTTTGGCAAACTTATACACTTACTGAATACGACACCTGAAATGTACACTTGGTGTACAAATGAGGTGTCGCATTGACACAGTGCTGTAAGCTTCTCTATCAGTCAATGCAATTGTTCATGTGTAATTCAACAACACATCGTGACTTATTATTAGCCTTATTATATCTAGGCGTAATGGGGAGTTTGAACCAGGGAGTTGCTCCCTGTTTGAACTGTTGTTGAACAGTTGAACAGGCCCTTAGCCAGGCAAGGTGGGCGCAAAATGGCTCATGAGGAGAGAAGAAATTTCAGGGGGTGAAATGTATAAAAGTTTATTAAGGATATGGCAACTTGAAATTTTCTTGGGGACGGAAAAATAGGGTAAGGGGGGGGGGGCTTCGTCTTCTTGCGTTAAAGACTACGTGACTTATACCCTTTTTACATGGCTTCCAGCAGTGAACCACTGTTGGATTCACCGTTGGACTTAAAGGTGAACTCCCGTTGAAAATTCAAAAACCGTCCTTTCATACTGCAGCAAGAATACACCGATGAATTTGCAACGTGCCCCTACACATGTTTACGGCTTGCACAGCTGCGCATGCCGACCCCTAGCGGAAGTACTGTGTATACTAAATGCTGGGCTCCCCAATATTTAAAGGGGTGTTGCCGACTCTTCAAAAACTCAGTGACGTGTTCACGCATAACTAATATGCTTGGTGAGGGGTGGTAAGGATAAGAAATTTAGCCCTTGAGCCGTTGTCTGGGATATGAAATAAAAAATTGTATAGTCCCGGTAATTTTGAGATGAAAAAGTATTGTGATAGTTACAGGGCCGAATGCAGACATATGAGAAAGGGGCATACGCCCCTATTTTCGGCAAAGCAATGAATTTTGTAACCAGAATTTTACATCCCCAAGCCCATGAAAACGGTATGATCATCAATGCAGAGGGTTACGCCCCCTTTTTCATATTCCTGGATCCGGTCCTGAGTTATCAAGAAAATCCAAAGGGGGCTTGTTAAGGGGTTAATTAAATATTGTGACCTTGCATATAGCATGTTATAGCATGGTGAGCTTTTGCTAGACGGGTTTCGACCACAAAGATAATTTTGGGGTCTCATCAGTAGCAATAAATAAAATTGGCAATACTTGTCAAATGTCACAAATATGTCGGGTTATTCGGATATTAAATCACTCATGATTTTAACTAAGGGGAGATCGAAGTTATTAAAATCATAGTTGACATCTGTTCCTGAAACAAAGTTAGCCCGGATAAGTGAGTCGCTTAGATTAGAAGCCCGTTTGTAGGCAATAGTATACTAGCCTAAGCGGATGGTTCGGAAACCGCGAAGTTTTAAGTGTGAGGTGTTCGGTAATTAAATGCCATTGTTTTTGAAGGCAATTTTTTTAAGTCCTTAGTTTTGATGTGGGGTGAGTAAACTTGAAAACAAGGATGGTGTGGATTCCTTTTGTTTTGGTGACAGATAAGATGCGCGTTCCTAGAAATTAATTTCGGAAATGATATTAGATACAAAATTTCGTCTGGGTAATTCCCCCGAATAGGATTCTCTTTAAACGAGTTGACTGTCTCGTTAAAGTCATGGCGGTTGTTACAGAGACGTAGGTGCCGGAGTTTCACCTTTAATAAACCAAAACGTGTGTGTGTGTGCGTGTGTGTATGTGTGACCGTAAACAAAGCATGACTTTAACATTTCATCTGCATTTCGCACGGTGTTTCACCGAGACGACCTTTCACACTGGGCTTTCATCTGTGGAATCTTTTAAAATTCGTCAGTTTGATGAATTTGACAAAACCTCTGCATTAACAATATTAACAGTCAAGCTTTTGACAAACTTGTACACTAACTCAATACGACACCTGAAATGAACACTTGGTGTACAAATGAGGTGTCGCATTGACACAGTGCTGTAAACTTTCCTATGCAATTGTTCATGTACAATTCGAAAACACATTGTAACATATTATCAGCCTTATAAAAGATAGGCGTAAGAGGCAGTTTTACTGTGCCGCGGAAGTTGAACTCGTTTGACTAGGAAAGCGCGAAGGTATTTACCAGTGAACTTGCCGAAGGCTCTGCAATAACGTTCCTGGCAAAACTAGATTTTTGGAGGGGGGACAGCATCTCTCAATCCCAGAAACGGTAGCAGTCGCCCTGTTTATGACCAGAAATGAATGGAAAGTTGTAGCTATGTGCAGTGGCGTGACAAGGGTTGTTTGTAGAGGGGGGGGGGGCAAGTGATTCGACGCGCGCCCCCAGAGCCAGGGGCCAGGGCTGCCTCTTTTTTCGGTCAAGTGACTCCACCAGGAGTTATTGATTTGGGGGCACCACAGATGATGTTGTAATGCAACCTCAGTCCCCCAAATATGTGTAAATTGTGCCGTTTTATATGTTAATGCGATTTTATACGCCGTTCTGGGGGGGGGGGTTAAAGGGAGGGGGTTCTAGCCCCCTTTGAGAAATTTTTGTCAATTAAAGTTGGCTTAGATGGCAAAACGGTGCTAAGTGGGGGAATTTTTGGAACTGATGGTAAGTATGAAAAATGTCCATAATCAGTGAATTCTAATTTTTGGTCAGGTGAAATAGGAGGGTATCATTGTCTAAGAGAAGGGTATGTTGTCAACAAATCTCGCCAAGCTCTCACCCCCTGCGGCTACTTTACTACCTTCGATCCGGGGCAATTTTCACGCAAAAATAGGCTGAGTGGAGTCCACAGAAACATTCTTGATTTTTCCGTTGCTTCATTGTACATTATCATAAATAGGTATCCAAAGGTGACAGAAACCGCTATAGGGCCTCCTGGAAGCTTTGGATTACAGTAATTACACAAAGAAAGGGGGCACCAACATATGATGCTTATTACCTGGCATCCGAATGACACTACAGAGTATGAAGCCAAGCACTTTTTACAGCGACCTTATTTTACTAAATGTGAACCAGTATTAGATTCCAGCAAAGGGGAATGAGCGAAAGGGAGAGTACAGGTACAGTATATATATCAACTCCCTGATAGGTAGAGTAAAGGGGGAGGACTAACAAGCGCATTTCAGAACGCGTTTCCGTGATAAATGCATTGCCATTTACCATCTGCAATAAGTGCACGTGAAACGCACGGTAAAATTGTTTTTTAAAAAAAGTGTAAAACGGCAAAATAGTACACCATTCTTTCACATCATGCGACAAGCTAGATTAGTCAAAGGCCCCTACAGACTGGCAGAGGTTAAAGATGTAGCGTTTTTTGAAAATTGTTGAGATCAGAATAATTCCTTTATCATTACTTTGATAATGGTTATGAGATCAGTGGGGTAGCTAGATATATTTTTTTGTGGGGGGGGGGGGGGCAAAAGCAAAAAATTTCCGACAGATTATTATCTTGAAGTTATGATGTTCTATCTAAGCGTAGCGCCACCGTCATCTGGCGTGTATCGCGCGGAAAAAATAGATTAAATGCCTCCGAATGACACTTCCAGGCCTTGTTAGTAACCATTTCGATGTGTAATTCTGCTTAAAAACATAAGAAGTGTTGTAAGTGTTTCAAATGAATTGTCTTATTTATTTTCGACAGATACTAGAAACTTCCGACAGAGGCCCTCGGAGGCTTTGTGGGGGGGGGGGCGACCGCCCCCGCCCCCTCTAGCTACGCCACTGTATGAGATGGAGTGCAGACCGTGATGAATGCACTATAAGCACTCTGAAATTTTGCATTAAATGTAATTTCCACGACTGCATTCAGGCTCTACATCGAGACACTGTCAATTCCCCAACAAATTTATCTGCCCATCAGAAAGTGAGTCTTTCACTTTCAAATTCGTAAAAAAGTTTCCATCGCTTTGTTGCTTTGCTTCTCCGGGAATTGTTATCGGAAGGTATTGATAATAAGCACAGCATTGAGTTGAGGCTTGAAGCGTATGGAGCGTGTGATAGTTTGCGAAGGATTTGCGAAAATTCTGATAGTTTGAGAACTATCTGTGATAGAAAATGATAAAAATAGATCTCACTCTTTTAAAAAAAAAACACCACCCTCAACCCTACAGAAATCTATAGCTTAAATACCTTTTGGGATCATTTTAAAAATTTCCAAATAAAAAAATCAGAAGTCAATTGGGGTACGCTCCCCCATGCCCCCCGTACCGGCGCCACTGGTTCGATCATCCCATGTGGGAACTCAGCAAGACTCTTATCAAGACCCAGCTGACGGTGTCATTCTCTTGCGACAAAAGAGCATTTGAGAGCAAAAAATATACGGCCCAAAACTAGTTCCAGCTTCTAAATCCCAAGCTAAACTTGAATCCACGACAACATGCTTGGAGTATAAAGACTGATATACTTGCTTGAATTCTGAAGGCTGAATATGGGCAACACCATCATTAATTTTCAACATACAGTATTTAGCAAGGAACTCATACATAGGCCTGAGACAATTATGGACTTAAAGACAGCTTAGTGCAGTGTCTACCGGAGACGGAGGGGCGCTAAAAGTACACCAGTTTTCATTTTAATTTTCCTCCTCTTTCCATTTTTCCTCATTCGTTGCCTTCCTATCTTTTTCTCTATTTTTCTTTTTTCACCTAGGCCTACCTTCATTCTGCGCCCCCTGGTCCGTGAAGGGAGGGGCGACTGTCCCTCCCTGCCCCCCCCCCCTTTGTTACGCCACTGAGTGAAGGGTGGGGAAGGAAAGATCGTTATTCGTTGTTGTTCATGATTGACAGAACGCCGGCCTTCCATGACAATAACAGCTTACTTTTTCCAAACTTGTGCACCAAGTTAACACATCACCGGGCGGTGCTTAGCGCAACGAAAAAGTAGCGTTTCAATAACATTTTGTTTTACTCATAAGCATATAGGTTCACTTTTGTGAGGCTGAGTCTTTCACTCGATAAATTACCTATTTCTTCACAAAATCTGCCCAGAAATGGGATTTCAAAGGAATGCAGCCCCATATCACGGGGGTCTTAGGCCTACGTCTATGGTTTTCTTTACAATTTAAAAATTCTCTACAGGTGTCACTTTTGTCGTTATAACTGTGTATTTTATGAATAGCAAGTAACCCCATGCCAGGTGAGAAAGCTTCATGTTTGTTCCAAGTTGGGTTCATGACCTGCGATCCTAGTCACTGTCGGCCTCTTTAGAAGCAGTGTTTAAGTAACATTAAATACTTTTTCATGTTTGCGGGCATTTGACAATTATGGATAGGTGTACGATATAAAAAGAACACATTTTTGACAAAATCGTGTACTTTTATGTACATATATAGGAACCTCACTACAATTTCGGAGTAGGTCACGCCAAAGTTGATCATGCATTAAATTGCTGAGACATAGGGGTCTTTCCTCAGGGATCAATATAATTATATGCATATCCCCTTGCATCTGGCAATGTACAAACTTTACCACAGTTGTGCACCTACACTTTATTTACTTCCATTTTTTGAAAATTAATTTGAGAGAGAAAACTGTTATAGTCTTTTTTAATCCCCGTTTAGAATAGTATCATATTTTTCAAACGCCTCCCTACCACGCCTTATTAACAAACGCCTAATCTTTTCTCGCCTTCCTGTGATGTAAAATCATCCCATGATACCTATGACAGTGTTGTAATCGAGTCACTGAAGTTCGAGTCTCGAGTCGAGTCGAGTCTTCTACTAATCGAGTCAGCGTCTTTCACTTGTCATGTCGAGTCGAGTCGAGTGATCAACTGAACTCGAGTCGAGTCGAGTCCCCAACCACACTCGAGTCGAGTCGAGTCGAGTCGAGTCACTCTCTCTACTCGAGTCATCTCGAGTCAGTTGAGCATATTGACCTGCAATTGACCTACAATACTAGACCAAACAAGCGAGTTATTTACACAATTGCTTAACATGCTGTCTTGGTCACTCCTGATCCTGAAACCGGTGTATGTGTGTGTGGGGGGGGGGGGGGGAACTGTGCCTCCTCCTTTCATCTATATACATGGGCGTCGGCAGAAAAAAGTTTAGAGGGGGGGGGGGTTATTGTTCAAATCAGGGGGAATTTTTTCACACAGAAAAGAGCTTAATTGCTAAATGTCGGTGCCTTTTACAGGGGTATAGCCAGGCATTTGCCAGGTGGGGGCGAAACCTGTAGGCAAACTATCTAAGCGCAACACCACCATAGTTTGGCGCGCCAAGAAAATTTGGGCCGAAATGCCTCCCAGATCGCTGAGCGTGGCATTTACCAGGCCTTGTGAGTTGCATCTAATCATCTTCTATTTTGAAAGCTCATGTTCTGGAAATTTTCTAGCAATACCATAAAAAAAATGATGATGTTATTTTTTCTTCAAGTTTTGTAAGGTTTTGATTTTCAAGTGGGCGTCCTTCCATGGGCGTCCTTCCGGACGCCCATGTCTATATATCAACGAGTGTCAAGTTATGATGAATTCTACTATTAACAGATTTGTTTACTCTTTTACTTTTACTCTCAAATTCACTTAACTTAGACATCAAGTTTTTTCTTTCCCTTTTCAAGGATCACAGGTCGTTTCTATTTTTGCATCCAGGAATCTGTCGGAAGCTCATGCTGATGCCACACCACCAGGTTTCAATAAAAGTATTCATGAAGCAACTATACATGTAAACACGTTACCGTTACCGAAAGGTGAAACCAGGGAGATGTTTAGAAGGAGATCCAACGAAGAAATTTGTCAGACAATACGTACTTGAAAATGAATTAATCCTTTTCATGCACTGTCATTTGATTGACAGGTCCCTGTGTTCCTGTTGTTAAGTCTCTGTTGACTAAGCCTTTTAGGTGGTGATGTCCCTCTTTCTTTTCCAAGTAATCCTGAGACAAAGGCCATTGTTTGTAACTGCTTTGAAGTGAGGTTAGTTTCCGACAATGACCAAAGTTTAAACAAGATTTTCAGTAAAACGACTGGCAATAAACATTTAATGTATTTCAATTGTGCCTCCGCCATTGAAACACGTCATCTGCTTGAAACATTGTTCAAGTCTATACATTTTTCTCATTTCAGCAAATTTCTCCATCATTATCTAATATCTTTGAAAAGAAAGATTTAAAGAAATTCTCTGCTGACTTTAAATAAAATGATATTAAGTGCGACGAATAACGACGAATGGTTAAAATTTTATATTTTTTTATGACGGCTGGCAATGGTAAGTTAACGAGTTCACTTAAGGGGTGTGTCTTCCCGTTGGTATTTTGGCAACGCAGCACTAATCCTGTAATTGATTAAGGCATTGAGATAAGAATTTTGAGAAGAAAAGCAAGATTACCGTCGGAAACTAACATGACTTCAAAGAGTCTATAGACCGTTGTATCTCCTTCTTAACACCTCCCTGGTGAAACCGCTGTATACAACTGTATTGTGTATATTTTCGGCTAGTGCGAAAGTCAGATATTTTTAATTCAGTTTTGGCTGCCAATATGTTTGACTCGAGTCATTGTGAGAAAAGACTCGAGTCGAGTCGAGTCATCCAGCATAGTGGCTCGAGTCGAGTCTCTTCCACATACTGACTCGAGTCGAGTCGAGTCCTTTGCACTTCCTCAAACGTCTGACTCGAGTTGAGTCGAGTCATCAAAAATCGTGACTCGAGTCCGACTCGAGTCGAGTCAGTGACTCGAGTCATTACAACACTGACCTATGATACCCCTTCCCCGGGAACCACTGGTTTAGTACGCCAACAAGGACACAGACATCGGTCGGTCTCCCGTCGTTTGCTTAGATATGATTGGGAGCATCATGAGGGAGGGTCCAAATTAATACCTGATATTATATGTGAGCCCCAAGGCTATTGCATAATTTCAACAGAAATAAACTTCCCGGAGTGCACTTTTTCCCAAAAGTCCCCTCAACTCGCTGGCGAAGAGCCAGGGGCGAAAACCAAACAATACTCCCGAAGGAGTTCTGCTCCCTGAAGGAGTAACAACGTCCCCAAGAGACAAACTTTGACTTAACTGACACCACCCGACAGTGGTCCCGTTCTAGACTGGCTGAATAGAACAGGTCCCGCCGAGGAGCTCCGCCGTCGTGATCACGGATACTCTTGCGCCGGAGTGCACCTACCATCAAAGAAAAAAACATTTAAAACCCATGCAAGTTTACAGTGTACTAGCTACATGCATTAATCAAGTAGCCTTAGTATGAAGTAAGTAGGCGTAAATAAAACAACACGCATCGAATCACAAAACGTGCTTTGTTTGTCCTAGGACCTCTGATGTCTTCTGCTTGCGTGATAGAAAATAATAAAGCTGTACATACATAAGGCAACTCAATCCATCCTTTGAAACTCACAGAACAACAAGAGGAGTCTGTTCCGTAACCAACGTGAAGTGACCACCGTGACGTCAATCTCTCTTCGGCCAATGCGAACGAGCGATAAACACTGTATGTGAGCTGAGCGTACAAAAGCCACATATGAGCTAGATCCGTCATCGCAACGTCAGCCAATCACGCGAACTCATTAGCTGGCGGGAAGTTCAATATCCCAAGTATACACAGTGTTTTGTATTGCATATGATGTATGTACATACTATACAAGTGCCTTCGCGTGCTTCAGTACAGATAAGTGATCTTGTGGTAAGATAAAAAACAACTTGTGGTCAAAGTTAAAACAGCAATTTTAGTCTGTGATCAACCTGTAATGTGTGACTTTCACATACAGGTATATCAAACCACACAAATTAAAATTTAAATACGCAAAACCGCAAACGGACTCACAGGTATATAGTAATGTGTCATAAGTCGATCGGTATTCTGAAGCTATCAGCCTGAAATAAATGAAAACAACCTGAATGAAAACCCCTGCAACAAGTAAGTCGAATTACATTGAATCTTGGTCAGCCGTGTACACTGATAGCAAGTGTAGACGACCGTGTTATTGAATGGAGGTTCCGCAAGCAGGATGGGTCCGGGATCAAACCCTCAATCTTGCAGTTGCTAAGTTTCGATGATTTTGTCAGAGCGACAGTTCTGTAGTCGAGTCCATACCTTCCGAATCCGAGTCCGAGTCCTCACCTGCCGAGTCCGAGTCCGAGACCGAGTCACTGGCATTCGAGTCCAAGACCGAGTCCGACTCACAAGCTCCGAGTCAGAGTCCGAGTCCCCTTTTTCAATGATCACTGCTTTTTATGCAATTGTGTTGTGTGCTATCATAGGCGGGATTACGAGGGGGTGAGCAGGAAAACTTACCCCCCCCCTCCCCACTTCTTCCTAGACTTTAAAATTGAATAAAAAGTAAATTAAAAAAAACGAACAGATGAAAGAAAGACCAGAGAAATATGAGGGAAGTTTAAGCATTATGGTCAATTTTGCAATGTAAAATGAAAGAAAAACAGTTTCAAATATCAATCAATGCCAGAAAGTTTTCATCCTCGGCGGGTTTCACGGGCACCCGCAATGAGTACTAGCTAATAAAGTGGCGGAGCTCAACAATGGGGAGGCAAGGGGCAAATGTTATTGGAAGGTTTATAGGTATCTTAATTAAAATTTCTTCCAAAGCATGGTCGTTGGCTCCCAGCTACACCTTTATGACATGAAGCCCTAAAATAAGGGTTACTCAGAGAACTAAATGTACGTCATTACACCCACCATGCATGGTTCTTGCGTGCACAATTCAGAAATCTACCCCTATACAGGGAATCGTAATTCTCAATCAATTTTTCGACATGCTTCGCGTGAGCTCAGTGGAAGTAGGTGTATCGTTAATACTGCTGTCCATTCTCCGTAGTAGAACCAGGGAGTTGTCAGGGCTCTTAGAGAGACATATAGCCATGGGCTTCCACAGTAAAAGATGCCAGAGAAGCAATTTTTGTTGAAGCCTGCACCTTCGTAATGTGTGTCCAGTCAGTGGCGTAGCCAGCGGGGGGGCAGGGGGCAGAGTGCCCCCCACAGAAATTTTGGGGACGCGATGGGTGGTGTCGAAAAAAATAGAGGAGAGCAAAAAAAAAAAAAAAAAAAAACGACGAGAGGAGGGAGGTATGATAAGTTGACGGAGTTGGGGATGGGGGGGGGGGGGATTGTAACAGGGAAACATGGCTTCACAAGTGTGATCCTTTTATGATATTGAAAACTAATACGAAACAGATTAACAGCACAATTGAGGCAAGGTGTTCATAAAGGTGTGAAACTGATTCGAAGTTTCGATTGGCCATGCATGCCCCTGTTGCTTATACGTAGTGCCTATACGAGTATGCGGCTAGGGTATGGAATCCTCAGCAAAACGGTCGGAATATTTATTTTCATGCAGGATGCATTGGCAAAACTCTTCCCCGAAGAGTCAATCAAAACCTTGGATATTAATGACGTCATAGATTCCAGAAACAGTGTTCCTGTGTTTTTTCCAACCCTAACGCTCAATTAAAAAAAAAACTAAATCCCCAAACTGTCAAAAAGTATTGGTTGTCGTTGTCACTTCCAAAAACTATTGCCAACAGACTAGAATATATGTGGACAGACACAAATTTTTCCAAGTCCGATACAATTCAAAACACTGCACCTTTGCTCCTATCTCCAGCCATATGCTGATTGGGACATGCGAGGTTTAAAATATTCAGGAAACAGTATTTTGATGATGTTTGTGAATTACTTGTATTTAAAAGGCCATATGGAAAGAACGAAAATCAGTTTCTATTTTGTGATAGGTCATCATCATTTGTACAATTACACTCCCATACTGATATTCTTTAGAAATATTCATTATCGATACTGTTTTGTTTTACTTCCAATTCTTCATTTCGTATGCTAATCTATGCCATTCATAGTTTCATTCAATTAACTTGTATTCACGGTGTATACAATAGTAGAAATACGGATCATTGTACAGTAACAAGTTCAGGAGGTACCTCGAGAGCCTGTTTAATTTTAGAGTCATTGCTGATTTCCTGTGAAAACGTGCCAAATCTTCAGAAAATATCTTCTGAGGTGGCTTTGAAAAAAGCTCAGTGACCTGCTGCAACCTATTTGTAAAAATTAGCTTCCCTCACTAATTTGTATTCCACGTCGATACCATTCAGTCCATTCTCAAAGCGACAGCCATTCTTTTGTGTTTGATTGAAATTAAAATATACAGGAATCAGTATTTTCGATGAGGTCATTAAAATCCCTGTATTCAAAAAGCAGTATGAAAGACAGGAAATAATTTTTTTTAAGTTCTGATAAATCATCTTGCACACTTTCATGTACCTTGCTGTTATTCATTAGAAATGTTTGCTATCGATGCTGTTATGGTTCACATTCTAATCTATATTTGTTATTAATCCAATGTTATATATGGTGTACAATGGACTGCACAGGCCACTGAAAAGTGAGTTCCAGGAGGTGACTGTATGGCCTAGGTCTTCAGTGCTTTCGGTACTTTAATGCAAAAATTTGTACAATCTTCAAAATATGATTGCATGGAATCAGGACATTTTCAGCACATATTGATCTAGTATAAAAAAAGAAGCAAAATATAGCCCCATTTTGCATCTAAGGCCTTGGAGGCAGCAAAAAAATTTCCAAAAGGGGAGGGGGTCCTGGTCAAGAATAGGGACGATGGGTCGATTTTGCCCCCTCACAAAAAAAACCTGGCTACGCCCCTGTGTCCAGTGAAGCGTTTAACCAGGGAGTGGTCAGGGCCTGACAACTCCCTGGAAAGAGTTACCCATAATATTTCATTCATTTTGAAAAGTATTATACACCATCACCCTCAACTTTTCATCGTCCTTACAAATTTATGTATTTTCGAAACTATCTTATTTTTCACAAGTAATGAAAAACTTGAAGGGTCCCTTGTCCCAGACCATGGACAAAAATGACACAAAACAGAGAGCATAGACTCAGGCTGGCTGAGGAAAGTAGGAGAGTCTTTAATGTAATGGATAATATTGCATTCAAAAAATGAAGGAAAACAATAGACTGCAATAAAATGCGGTTTTCTTCGGCGTGCTTTGCGCGCACCCGTTTTAAATATTGGTTCCTGATTACTTCCTATAGAACATATTCAAACAAATTCTTCTGTCATCATAGTAACCTCCCACAAGCCAAACCCCCTTCAAAAAGACCTGTAATTCTGATTAAAGCTGTTATTAGAAATGAAAATGAGATTCTTCTGATCTGTTCATAGTGCATATCCGCTGAGTTTTAAGATAGTCAAATGCTTCATACAGTGGGTTTGATTCTTTTAATACCTCAGGCCTTCCGGGAGCGTTGCTCCTGGACCACCACCAGGGTGTCGTCCCATCAGGGTCCGAGGACCGGCCAAGCCTTCAAAAGAGCGCTTCGTGCTTTCGCGGAGCCTTTGGCCCCGTTTGGTATTCCGCTCGGGCTTGTCCCTCCCCCCCCCCCCCACTTCCACACACCAAATCCTGCCCCTGTGTGTTATGATATGGGCCCTGGGTCATAATGGAAGTGCGCGATTGTCCTTCTTTTATTGGTCACTGTGATGTTACTGTAGGCTATGTATGCCGAACATGGTACTGCTTTTGTTTCCTTTCTTACTTTGTATTGGCGGAGGGGCAGGAATTGAAGAATGGGTCTGTTGGGAAAATCGGTGTCGGCCGGAAAGCTGTGACTGGAGGTAGGTTGGTTGTCATTTTTAAACGATCGATCTTTTAATATTTTCTATTAAAAATTGTTGTAAAACGTCAAAATTTTCTTGAGTTCATTGCTCTGCTCATTAAATTTGAATTGGAATATATCGACACCTTTTTGTAAATGTTCCGGACCCAACGGGCCCTGCACCAGCAGATGTACCTTTGGTACTCTTTGCGTCAGAGCGTCTTCATTTCGAATGTGACTCATTTCTGTAACTGTTTCGTGACTTGTGAAGAGGGCGCATGCATTTGGGATAAAAAAAAAATTCCAACAAAACAATTGTGCCGACAGCCCGACAAACATATCAGTATTGGAAGCAAAGGGAGTGAGCTAGGAGTGAGGTGTCTGGCTACATCTTGGTTAAATTAAAGTCTATAGATTGAACTGTATGGACTACGACAGTTGAAATTCTCTGGCTTCAAACCCACCTTGAATTTCAGCTTATACATACCATCATCACTAATCCCTCTGCTGCATCCGTGTGTGCAAACCGTACCATAATCCATTAATCCCCCACCCACCCACTCACAGGATCACTCAGGCTGCAGTCAAATCGACGGGCCATATAGTTTGAGGTATGTAATCCAGTGGTGGTGAGGGACAGTGGTGCTGACGGAGCTGGCAGGCCAGTTGAAATGAACTTACGAAATCTTAGGAGACCATATGCCCTTTGATAGAAACATTTATAATCCAAGTATTATTTTCTTTCCTCTTATTTGCCTTTTGTTATTTGAAATGTGCATTACAGAATAAATAATACGTACGGAATAGAGGTTCACCTTTTTCAGCCTGGTAACTTGCCACTCACGGCAATCTAGGTGGCTTTTTAGGCAAAAAAATATTCTTGTTACGCTATACGAGCCAACAGATAGTGACTCTCTGCTCAGATGAAGTCACGCCAAACCGGCACCTTCTCCTGCAGCCGTACACTTTTCAAAAAAAAGATATATACGCCACTGAATCTGACATTATTTTCTTTGCTGCCCACTCTGTCAGCCTGGATTGGGCCTAATGGTCAAATTGTAAGACTTGTGATCAGTTGAGTGCACATTCAATGTCATTTACAGATAGTGTAGATAAATGTTCAGGTTTATATCTGGTATTTTGTAAATACCCTCAGAGCTTCCGAGGTTACGCCCTTTTTATTCCTCTCGGTGCTGCTCTGAAGCATGGACCTTTTGACGGACCCTAGACACCATACATTCAGGTGAAACTCTAACCATTTCAAAATGAGGCCTTAAGGCAAAATCAAGGATACGCGTCTGGCTGTGGCCCGTGAGATCTTCCCGATTAGACATGTGGGCCACTAGCGGTTTATCGTAGGACTTCTGATAATATTATCTACACTATACAGTGCATAATGCAAAGACGTAAATACCGTGTGTTGTGTAGAAACTGCAGAGGACAAGTTAAAGCTATTAATATGTGACGACGGATTAATTGCATAAAAGTGATTCCCAAATTCTGCCGGTCTCGAGCCCGGCCTCGGGAAATTTAGGGCCGAGTCACGAGTCCGGACTGTACGAGACCGAGTCCAAGTCCGAGTCCTTGCCTTCCGAGTCCGAGTCACGAGTCCGAGTCCTTAAAACCGTGACTCGAGACCGGTCTCAAGTGTGAGACCGGTCTCGAGTACTACAGCACTGCAGAGCGACCTTCAACTACTCTGCCTACTGAATTCAGTCCATACGTGTCGATGTACTTGAGAAATGTGAAAAGCCTAGGAGGCATTTCGGTGAAAATATTAATCACGTGCAGTGTTTAACTGGGTGTGTACCCTGGTAATCAACTTTTTAACATGTTTACTATATAGGCCAAAATTAATACGAAATAAAGCCTCTGTTGCATTAGGAAGTGCCGTTGTGTAGTAATTGCAATACTGGGGTCTAGAGGACGGCCTCTGTTGCCTTATCTCGAGAACTATTTTTGCAACCTCTGCCTCGACAAAAGATACCTGGAAATCGGCCTCGGATCATTTGTCTACCTAGCAGGCTGTGCTACATAATTCTTGTACAGTCATATCAGTTTGGGAGCTAAGCAAACAGAGTCTGCTCAGCGGGGTACGGCCTCATACTCTCTGATCTCGAAAATTTAAGTTGCCAGAGGTCGGTTTGAGACCGCTAAGTATTCGCCCGACTAAGATTACTTGTAGCCCCTCATCAATTAAAAACTGTTAAGTGCACCTCCCAAGGAAAGCTACAGTTGCCCAGTGGCATATCCAGCATTTTCAATGGTCCAGGGATAGGGGTTGGTTAGGCCAACACAACGCCTGTGCTTGTATACAGAATACACGTACAAACAAACGCAAGGAACAATTTGTGAGAACGGTGACCTGTTTTCTAACGCAACGACTCAGTATTGAAAAATGTTAATATTTGGAAACGATTGTCGGTCGTCTATTTTTCTTTTTTTCTTCTTGTTTTAAGTGCCAATAGGAGGCATGTCTCACAAATTATTCCGTGCGTTTGTTGCATTTTTATATCTCTAACGCTGGCCCACCATTCAGTTTCCCCCACCCAGTGCCCCCATTGAAAAATCCTGGATTTGCAAATTTCTACTGGTTCGCGTGGCGAGTAACAAGCACAGATTTCTTGCGACACTGATGACGTTATTCCCAAACCGACCATAAGTTGTTTGGGGATCGAAAACGATTATGTTGTTGTGTGTCAACGAATGGAAGTCCCCAATTTACCAAATTCTCTTAGCCTAATAACGACAACGCGAGTATAACTTTATGGGTGCACGGTGGCAATTTTAAAAATAACATTTTCTGTTGCCTTAATATGTCTAGCACCCGAAACATATCTCACCCACACATACACACACTCTCATCTTCCACCCTTACTACAGTTAAATGGTAACATGAGGTCGTGTACCTGGGTACGAGCCTGGGTAAATTTATGAGTATAGGCTACATGTGCTGGAAAAACATGGAATAAAACATCGTTCACAACATGTTACTAGATTGGAAGAAAACTGTGACGTAGATGATAATAGTCTGCGCCTTGTGTCAGTGACTAAGAGTAGCCGGGTGTTCGACTATACAAACAGATAGGCCCAAACTTTATGTAAAGTTTGCATCTCTTCATGTAAATTTGCCGCATCTCATCTTCTTTCAAGGAGCCGTGTTGCAAAAATGAGATTGCAACAGATTGAATGAAATAAGCTATACAAACAACCATAGATAACCCAGCCTTAATTTAAAGCCTCAGCTAACGGTTGCAATTATCTTATTTCCCTCACATCTAGGCTTCATTATGATTCAGATCTACGAAACAGTGGCGTATCCAGGAGTTTTCTATAGGGGGGGGGGGCGCAATTGAGTGGTCGGTTAGGGTAGTGGAAGAGGAACATATTTACAAATGTGCACACGTAGTGTAACGGCCCATAACCGATGGGGTCCAGGGTACCTTCATGTGGCCCTTGGTGGGTTCCAGGCCTGCAAAGCCTTGTTGAGGGACCGGAGGCTTCGCCCCCAAAGCTCGAGGCATTGTAATGTTCAGATGTTCCAGTTAGATTGTTTCAAGGGATATATTTAACGATGCAATTCTCTTTTGGAATATTTAACACATTGTACTTACAGAATAGCTGTATTCAAATGCACATTGCCATAGCAAGATAGCCCCAGGAAGTCGTAGTGTGCAAGTGCGCCAAGCGTACCATAATTTCTCTTACCACTGCTAGAGGCAATTTTCCTTTTGTCTAGCCATACGGAGTGGTAGAATGTCTTTCACAAGTAAGCAGAAGAACTGGCTATAATACTGCTTCTTCAGCTCCGAAAACGCCGTTGAACTTGAAGTATGCATGGAGTGACCTGCGAACAGCAAAGGGTTCGTAAGCCGCCATAGGGCCCTGGCGAGGTCCAGGAGTAACATTATGGTGGGATCCAGGGGGAAACTGCCCGAAAGCTGTACTTATTAACAAAATTTGGACACTTGCATGGAACTTTCTGGCTGACCTCTAAATGACACTGAGAGCACACCCAGCTCTTCGCAGTAATTAAATCTTTACAAAGTTTGAACGAAAATCTGGGAGAACAGCTTGCAAAAGAATGAGAGAGAGGGAGTAGGTACTGAGGGGGATAGAACTGACTTAAAATGTTCATTCTTGCAATTGCTTTAAATAAATGCACAGTCACCATGGGCCGAAAATATATTTGAATAAGTTTTTTTTATAGCTACTGTAAGCTGCAAATCATAGTCATCGACATATGATTGTTACTCACAAGTATTACACTGCGACATGAAGTCCTCTAGTGACGCCCGTTTTCTTCACTGTAGATTAGAGTTTTGAGGCCAGAGTAGTTCAAGTGTATTATTGACCTCAAATTTTGCACTATAAATCATTGACCACGGTAAAAACTGCATGCAGGTCACCAGTGACATCATTACTTTCAGTTTTGTAACAAAATATGTCTGCTACCATGATTTTTTTTTTTTTCTTTTTGTCTGCTACCCCTTTTTTTCCAAAAGTCCCCTGACTCTCTGGCGAAGAGCCAGGGGCGAAAACCAAACAATACTCCCGAAAGAGTTCTGCTCCCCGAAGGAGTAACAACGTCCCCAAGGGACAAACTTTGACTTAACTGACACCACCTGACAGTGGTCCCGTTCTAGACTGTCTGCTTCCATGACCATTTTCACTTAACCATCTTCTTACAGGAAAAAGAGAAACGAGTAGATCTCATTCGCTTTTATAATAATCTGTGTCCCTTCATAAAGCTCTGTACATACTGCCATCATTTTCGGTAGCATTTTCGGTAGCATTTTCGGAAACATCTCGATAACATACCTGGGCAACAAAAATTTGGCCCTGTACACACACGGCAACAGCTCGATAACATTTCCAAAACTCCAATAAAGTTCCTCATCCTCGTTCAGCAACCATTCCTTGCTGGTGGCTGTCATTTTCCTACATCACATGACTTCAGGTAGATCATATGATTTATAGGCCCATTTCTGATTGGATAAAACTCGGCAACATCATAAACATCTCGGTAACAAAATTGATCTTGTATTTATTTCGGTAACATTTGGACAACATGTTACCGAATGTTTCCGAACTTGTAATGCTCTGTACACACTAACAACATTACTTTTTTCAAAAGTCCTCTCGACTCTCTGGCGAGGAGCCAAGGGGCGAAACCAAACATTACTCCAGAAGGAGTTCTGCTCCTCAAAGGAGCTACCTCCCCAAGGGACAACAAACATAACTTACCAACCTCTCGACCCTCAGACCTCTACATCATGGGTCTGTCATGCGTGGTCCCGTTCCTGACTGGCACACTAACAACATTTTTACCAACAAGGCACCTGGACAACATGTTGCCCAACATGTTACCGAAAATGTTGTCAGTGTGAACAGAGTTTAAATCACATCTGCAAGGAAAAACAATAATTGTGAATAATTTACCGTTGAATAAAGCCAATAAGTTTAAAGTGATATAGAAGATACATAGAAGAGCAGATAACGAAAAATTTTGTGACGGAAAACAATTAAGATACGTTCATCTTTCGTTGAACTTCGTAAAATGACCTTACCCACTGCCTACAGGCCTTTTGTAACTTTTGGAATCATTATAAATTCTGTTCGACAATTGCTTGGGGCATGTGCCCCACATCCCTTGCCGACTCCACTCTTCAAAGGTAGGAAATTTGTATTGTGTGATCGATTTTCTAAATTGGGACACAGTAGTTCCCCCTGCCCCGCCTGCCTACGGACCTGAATGTCACAGAGTTTAAAGAAAAGTGGTTCGAGAGTTTCACCGCTCTGCATGATATGTACCTGATGCATATGCACTTTATTGCAAATCTCATCTCCCCCATATTATCTACATGCTGAAAAGCAAATAATGGTGAAAGACCACGTGTAGGCTATTTGAACTTTGAGCTGAAATATGCGACCTACCTTCGACCTTTGATTTCGACCCTTAGCAACCAGAGAACAATACGTCAATATGTCACATTGCCATCCTAGCCTGTCATGTAGGTTAATTAGATTTTCTAACATATCAATAAGCAAAATAATTACAAGGTTTTAGTAAATTTCACCTCTGCCTTGTACTATTCGACCTATGTCTTCTTCAATTATGCGAACACAAGTCATTATGGTCAGGAGTATATACCAATCAAGTTTGGTCTTGACGGGGACACAGTTTAAGACCATCTGAACCTTTGACTTACATTTGACCTTTGACTGCGACCTCTAGCAACCAAAAAGTACTATCTTAAAATTTGCTTCATTGTTCTGTAGACATATCAAATCGTTTGATGACCTTTTCTAACATACTGCTAGGCAAATCATGGCAAAAACTGTATCGTTGACCTGTAAAGCATAAATTATGCAAGAACAAGTTTTCATGGTCAGTTTGATATTGATCGGACTACTTACTGTTTAAGAATATTTCTCTACACACACGCACTCAGACTTTCAGACAAAGTTTCACATTTCTTCAGTTAGGTGGAGTATGATATCTCATCTCCTTGTACATTACATGTATGGAGATGAGGTTTAAAAAAGACATGTACGTGACTTGATGTTCCAATTGTGCATGACCGACACGCCTTAAGGATTGACTAACTGGCTCTGAAGTTTTGTAAGTACGACTCTGTTCATTTTTTTTTCTTCTGAATTTGGGTTAAAGAAACCACATGGCCTCATCGACGAATTTACACTAAGTTGATTACGGATGGTGCATCGCGTCAAACAAGAGCACTTTCCAGCGTCTCATGCACGGAAATGAAATGCAAAAACGCAAAATTAGACTGTAAATTAAAACAAGAGCTCTCTTAAATTTATAAAAGTATAAAACGGGCACAAGAAAGCAAAGTAGAGATTAATCGAGTATACTTACCAGCGTTCCCCACTGTTGGGCAGCGTGACGCCGTCTGGTGGGCCACGACGTAGACCGAAAAAAATTAAAAGGATAAGTCTTTATTCTGTCAGTACTTTTATATCTTATCCGACAATGGACTTTTAGCAGTATGCATTGCTTAATGCTGAAAATTGTCCCTTGTGATTTAAAGGTCAAGAGCAGTCACCCCAAACTTAGTTATTTTGAAGCAATAGCTAAATGTCACGAATTTCCTCCTTTTTCTCTTCCAAGTATCTTTTGTAATATTTTAGGGCATAAATATTGCATATTCAAGGTAAACCAAGCAGTTGCTCCTTGTAAATTTCACAATTGAGTGAGAAAAATACTGTCACATGATTCTCAAGAGCCATTCAGGAAGCAGGATAGTCTACTATACAATTCTTTATTGGGGTGACTGCATTCTCCCTTTAAGTTATAAGTTTTATATAAGCGTAACTTCATTTTTCAGTACATGGTGAAAGAAGGTCCTTGGGTTATTTCAACAACCAAATGTGAGCCTCTAGTTACAAATGGTTGACAGGGCTGTATGCAGAGGGGTTCAGGGGGTTCGGACGAACCCCGAAGATCTGGAGTTCCCATTCAGATAGTACTTTAGTAGTATATGATGAGACGTTTGGTGTTTTATTATGTCCCATATGGCGTTCAAAAGCCCTTGGAAAACTTTCTGTCAAAGTTTGACTATCTTCCATGGAAATAAAAGTTAGGGAGAATGACGTCAGTCTGCCGATCTAGACTGAAGCCATTGATTTGGCTAGGCTATACGGCTACAGAGCACCTGCGCGTAGTACAAATATCACGTCACTGGTTTTTCCCCAAGTATTGGCAAAGAAACTACAAGTTTTCAAGTTAGGAGTATAAAGCAAAATACTTAAAGCACCATGATTTATTTCTGTTGTGAAAATTACTCCTAATCTTTCGAAAAACGGATAAAATAAGCTATAACTTCTGCAGCAGAATGCACACTGTACGTACGGAGACACACCAATCAACCGGTCTTTTGCCGCACAACGAAAGCGCCCTCACAATTTTCGTGGCTTCACCGTTTAAACATGCATGGATGCATTGTACTTACTTTTATTTCTCTGCTATCTTCATAAGCATAATCTTAGTTGACAGGCTGCTAGCTTCCACCGAAATCGGTCTTAGTGAGCAAAGGGAACGTGAAAAAAACGGAGTGCCGCGAATTGCCAAAATTAGAAAAGTTTTTACTCAAAACGCAAGAAAGCAGGGCACAATGCATGTGTCTTCGACACTTGCCGGTCAAAGTCGGTGGGTAAAATGCTCCACTTGTGGCAAAATCGAACCCCTCTCCCCCCAATGAAAAGCTGCATACGGGCCTGGTTGACCAACCCTGGCGCATAGAATAGACGTCCACATAACTCGACCTAGACGTAACAAACAGTTGCGGTTCCAGATTGTTGAAGAAACGCAAGTGAAAAGTTATCTCCGCATAATAGAGGGCGTTCCACTAACACATTTTTGAAGATACTGCTTCGCTTACAATTTCCGTGTGCACTTTAACGGTGCTAACAGTTTTGTTACTGTTATCAAGGAGTTGGTACCACCTGCCTGCTATTATCAGCGACATATCTTGTAAAGTACATCACCCGAGGAAACTAGAAACTTTAATTAACTCGTTAGGAAGCAAATTAAGTGACTTGACCTGACAGATTACCAGCTATTGCCGTTCAAGTGCTTCTTTGATGTAGCACATGCGCATTCAAGCAGGGCTGTACATTACGTCTACTTTGATCGCGTTGGCAACCATCTTTGTCTTTCATGCGACCATTTCATTAGTTTTACTCGCCTGTAGCGAGTCTCCTCCGATATAGCGAGTCCCATCGCCTATAGTGAGTGATATTTTTCACTTTTGGTCGCCAGTCTAATTTCAAAGAATCTTTTTTTTTTTAGAATTGCAAAAAAATTTCCGTTAAGCTACTTGGTAGTATGTTCACAACTTCACACACTTTCTAGCTCCCTCACCACTCTCCACGTGACACACATCCACAGGGTATTCCCCAGAGTCAAGGAAAACCCAAACACAGCAAAATTTCATTACCGGATGTGGCTTGTGATCGCATGTGTGTATCGGTAAAATTCGTCGCAACTAACTTGACTAGGTATCGGTGAATACCGGACTTTACCTCTAAAACTTACATCAAGAGCTTGTGTGATTTGTGACTTCCAGCATCGGATAGGCTGGCAACAAATTTTTTTGTGTGTTTGTTTGTTTGTGTGTTTTTATTTCTTTTTTTTTTTTTTTGTAGTACACTGTAAAAAAGAGACGTCTTCATTTTTTAGCACATTATGGCGTTTAAGAATTAGAAAACGAACAACAAATGGATAAGCACAGTAAATGACTGAACGAATACTAACACATGATAAAGATAATGACGTCAATTAGAATACACTCCGCAAACGCGTTTATATGTTTGATATATATGTTAATTTTTCTTTATTAAAAATAACTTGATGTTTACAGTAATCATGAAATAAACGCATAAACGTGTTTACGAGATGGCGTTAAAGTGGCGTCGATGTGTTAAAGTTGGAGTTTTCGACGTTTAATTTGCTTATGTATTTTATGTTTTGTCGGTTACATAAACGCCAAGACGCGTTTATTATCTGTTACAAAAAGTGTTAAACATTTTTTACAGTGTAGCCATGCAGAAGCCTCTGTACATTTCTTTCTGTATATAACTCTGCATGCAGGGCCGAAATAAATCAGGGATTCAGCCCCTGGGAAAAGGGCTTAAAAACCATTGAGCAAAACTCACTCTTTCATAGCCTACCGCATTTTTGTTTGATTGTCTAGTCACAAGTAGTCTAGACTTTTTATTTGCGTATGAGGCATGGGTGAGGGGCCCTTCAGCATAGTGTTTTCGTTACCGATGGTACTTGCATTTCCACCAGGGATGTAATGGATTAATTTGAGGTTCTCCGATTATACCTGGTGGACAAGTTTGACTTCCTTGCGAAAAGGGTGGCTTGCGGATGAAGGATCTTATTGCTTTTACCGTTATTGGCAAAGCAGGGTGGGGACTGCAGCTCCCTGCCCCCCCCCCCCCGAACATTGTTAGTTTTGAGCAAAATATTATACTGTTTTTCGCAGACTTGCATTACAGGTTTGGGCAAAAGAGTTGCAGCTCCCAATTGGAGGTTTTATTGTACTCCATGTGTTTACGATTTCAATGAAACTTACTATTAGTTACTAAAGTCGCTAAGGACGTACTATAAAGTTCGTCTCATCATTCTTCACCATTGCTCTTTCCTATTACCTAATTCCTAGAAAGTAAGGTTAATTTGTTGGACTAAAAAAAAAACTATATCCTTTGATCAGTGACTACTGCTATAAAGGTCTCGTAAAGGCTTTAACACTCAAACTAAATTACAAATCTGTTTCACTCGCGGACTGCCTGGTTACAGAAGGGTTTATGTATAATTGATGAATTATACCACAAGAATGGTGATTTTGTTACCTACAATGATTTTATTGACCGCTTTCATATTAATACAAATTACTTGCCGTATGAAGGTTTTTTATGTGAGGTCAAATTTTCCTAAACGGTCATGCTTTTTGTATGTTAAAAGATCTTTTCTCCACGGGTTTTGACTTTACCTAAAATGGGAACTTGAGTGCCCTCAATCTGTCAATCATTACACAACTCTCCTCTTGAAAGCGCCCTCTCCTTCCCTGGAATCACTCTATCTAAAAGTAGTGCCGTGTTATTTCTGAAACCTTCTCACTGCTCCTGAACAGTGGTGTATGTACTCTTTTTGCTAAATTTCCGTAAATCCACTCAAGTTTGAGATGATCATGGTGAAAGTTCCTAGTACCCCTGTATTGCCTTTTGAAAGCGAACATCAAACAGACTGTTTCGGTGTGACTGAAACCATACGGGCCTCAAGCGGACAAGAGACAGAAAGTCTCACCAGGCCTTTAGCCAAAGTGTAGAAGGCACAAGAGACGGCGATCATGGGGGGGGGGGGTTATTTTATGGAGGGGGAGTACACATCTTAAAATAAATTTAAGGGGATATTGTATGACCCAAACATAGGGGCCCAAGACATCTATATTCAAAACTGGTAACTGAAACTTGGTGGTACTCGAATTGTTACCTTATTACAGTCTAAGCTGGAAAAGCTTGAGAGAATTAACTCGTGGATGATATAACAATACTAAATTTTTGTTCTCCAAGTCCGACTTTTCCCTCACTTGAGGCCCTTTTCTCAAAGTCCCAACTCCCTTAACGAGAACAGAGGAAGTTTATTTTCCATGTCCTTTAACTTCAGGATGGATGGGGCGTTGGGGACCATGATCAATGTCATGAGTTTGTCCCTGGATGTATTCTCGTAAGTACATCGGTGTTTCAGTTACTATATGCATTATATCGTGCGAGGGACATAATGTATGTTGGACTAACATTCTCTGCCCTCCCCCTCCCAGGACTCCCTGGGACTCTTACAAATGAGTTTCAAGTGGCCCTATTAGTTCTCACCCAACTAAAGAATTAAGGCAGACAAAAAGTACAGTGAATTCAATTAATTTAATACACAAATTTTTATATAATCTTCTCAATGAATAAACACAACATATGAAGAGAATGAAACAGATTAAAAGAGTTGAGCATGCTAACAACTTTAAAGCACAGAACTTTAGTTGGGGCAGCTTAATGATATGATTAAAGTATTACTGACACACAACTTTAATGTTTCCATCCCTTGTGGGATAATAAAAATGTAAATGAAGCTAACATCTGTGGGTAATATAACATAAATACCAGATTTCAGTCTTTAACATTTATCCATCCATGGACCCCTAGGACAATGGAGAAACACTGATGAACCTCCAGACATGGTGGGGCTGAAGTCAGGAAAAGTATTCTTTGCCCAAAATGGCTTTCTCTGACTTGTTCTACCTGCTTTGATGGTGTGTGTGAAAGCTTTTTATCACCTCTTCAAGATCTAATTTCTCATGGACCTGAGGCAGATCCCTTTTTCCTCCAAAAAGCCCCAGTCCCACTCTAGAAATATCCTTCAAGAACCCTCTAGGGGTCCACAGATCCCAGGTTAAAAGCAAAGATGGTATAATAACTGATGACAAACATCCAAAGCTACACAGTTACAAGATGCATAGTTAAAGCTAATAATTACATCAAATACAATCTTCCTTCACAAAAACTTTTTCAGATGCAATTAAAGGCCATGGGCTCAAAGAGTTGTAAGCACCTTACAGCTGACTATGAGGCTGTATAGTAGTACCTCAGGTGGGACACTCTTGTATGACTATAACATGTCTTATACTGTAATGTACATTTTCATTTTGGCTTGAGTGCAGGTCTCAACAACCACTACCCATGTATAAGCAGTTGGTTAGAGGACCTTTTGACTTAGCTTTGCAGGTTAGGAATCCATTCATGAAAAGTGTAAGTTGCTCTTACAACAGGTTCAGAAGGGCTAATGGAATTATTCTTGAAGTAAGCCACGGCATACTCCAGTTTCTTGACCTTAGGAAGGGTCAGAGGAATACACTACAAGTTTACAAACACCTCTCCGTCAACTTGTCTCCTCTCTTAAGGCTCATGCTACTTTCCAAGTTACATAACATCGACATAGAACACCTTGCAAAATGGTTCTCTAGGCCTGACATTAGACTAAGTTCAGGTTTTAAAAGAAATTTAAAGACTGGAATAATCTGCTAGAGCATAAAATTGTATTTGAACTCCAGTTTAGCCCTCTGCTTTTAAGGTTTACACTGACAGGTAACCTGTAGTGACCATACAAAAAGATGATAGCTACTAGCAGTCTTAGGTTTTCATTAGAGTTCATTTTCATGAGCATTTAAACTACAAGACATGGAGCTTAAAGCATCCTTTGCCCTTCAACTTGTTGTATCCAACTCAAGTATTTCATCTACCTCACAAGCCTCACACAGAAAAGGAATAAACTCTTTATGTCACAATGTAGGGCACCTAAGAAATCCCCCCCCCCGGTGCACTCAGAACACAAAGGTCTGCTCTTGAAGGAAAGAAGTGAGATAATATTCCAAACTGGATTCAAAGCCAAGCATGTACAACATACATATTTCAAACATTACCACACCTTTTCTTTTGCTTACCAAATTCAGAGTTGGCGAAATTAAGGAGAGGAATATGACTGAATGTTAGTACACATACACAAATGCAGCAATAGTAAGAGTGACCACATGCTTTTTATGAGGCTGAAAGCAGACACAACCAAAATGGCACTGACAAAACTGAGAAACTTCCAACTAAAACAACAAGTACACAAGGTTACTAATTATTGTGTGGTTCCTAAAACTGATACTAACGGACCATAGTGCTGAAGGGACACAAAACCCAACCAACAAAATACATGCAACAATGCAACCACCATAAAGAAAAAAACTCCTCACAATGCTAGATTGAATAATTAAACAATAGTGAGTCACTCCTAAGGGCACATTTTATTCAGAAGTGGCATCCCCTGCTACATCAAGCTGAAATGAGTAATCATGCACATGACAGGGAATACATTCATGAACTGTGATAATAAAAGGAAAAAAAAAACATTTCTTAATTACTATTCTTCATTCAGAATGATCCAATTGTGAAAGGGGTGTTACCATGTAGTTTAAAACATGTTTCATTCAATTTTGCGGTTTCTATCCTCCAATTATCCATCTCAGCCACCAAGTCTTCATATTTGTCAGGAAAAGAGAGTGAGGAAATGTGAAGATGGAGGAACAGATTCCCTTTAAGTTCCTTCATGTCACCCAACCAAGAAGCATGAAAAAGTACCCTACCCAAAACAGGCCCAGCAAAAAGTCCAAACAACCCCTTCCCACACCTCTAAAATTCCTGCAGGCTTGGGAGCAGCATGTAAGAAAATCATTTGAGAACATCCCCTTTAGTGAGACTGACACAACTATGATGTTGGGGGAGGAGAGATCACATCTGAAAATCACATCTTTAAAACGTCAGCCTGTGTATTATGTAACCACTACTCTAAAAGTAGCAAAAGGAAGTAGCGTGGATAATTTGCTTCTAGAGGTCAGATGTCCTGCTATCTGCTTCAAAACCCTGTTACTGATTCAGGCAGTAATAGTTCAGATTGCAGTGGTACTCACAGGAGAATTCTCAAATGCAGATTTCTGATTTACAGGGTTCCCACACTTTTAACATATTGAAATTTATGATCTTTTCAAGACAAAAATAGCTCTCTTCAAAACCCAACAATAAACAATTATTATCGGGAAGAAAAAAAAATACCTTCCTTTTAACCCATTTATCTACTGCAACACATATAGCCAAGTAATCTCTGAAATACAGTTAGTGCCTTGTTTTCAGTTTTCCAGACAACATGGCAATTTTTCCAGTCTAAATACCCCAAATTCAATCATTTTAAAAACATACAAAAATGCTTGACTTTTTTCACTTTTCCTACTGTGTGAGAACCCTTGGTCAAACATAAAAAGTATTTTGGAAGTTCTTGTAAGCTAATGGCAAAACTCATGTAACCATATATTTTACAGGAGTCATATCTTAGAAACGGTATTTCTTAATAAATGTTCATCAATACACTGAGTAGGCGAAAAGCCACACATATGAAGTTGAAAAAGAGAAGAGTTATACAAAAAGCACTCAAATTCTATGCTTTGCTCATTTACCCTGCATCTATCTAAAAAAAAGCTTCTTATCTAGTCAGTTTCCTGTGACAATAAGCAGCAAAAATTGTTCCAACTAAATTAGAAAATATTTCAAACTGTGACTTATTTTACCCCTACCAATGACTTTGGGAGTATTCTTTAAAACAAGAAATCTCTGCCACAAAGAATTCATTCTACAAAGACATTTAAGTCATGCACATCAAAAATATACTGTTCAAAACACCAGCAAATACATACTATTCATGACGTACATTGTAGAAAAAACAAAGAATTTTCATTTTACATTTCTACAGACTGAATAGGTCCACATACCAAGCCTGCCATTTTGTATGATTCTATTCTATTCCTCTATTTGGTCCTTCAATGGAGATTCACCTTGAAGTCCTGTGGCCTCATCTTTGACTCATTCTTTGACAAATTTATCAACAGGAGCAACAAATTTTCTTACAATTGTTGTACAAAAGTTGGTATTAGGATGAAAAATTAGTTATTATATACAGCTTAATTCCATTTTATTTAAATTTCCAAAATTCCAACTGAACAGGTTTTCATCAAATGTATTTGTATCATAATAATTTAAACTAAACATAACAATACAATTATATAGAGCTTATTAATCAACCCTTTCTTACAATTATAACAATATTTTTCTTATATAACTGAATATACAATACATGACATAAAATAGGTATACAAAATTTTTGAATCATGTCTGCCTTTGAGGTCTACACACAAAAAAAAAATCTTATGCTGAAAAGGATACATCATGCCAACGGTCAGAAAAGGAAGCCAATTAATTAACAACCATCTCAAAACTTCCCCGTCCAAAATCTTGAGCGCTGTACAAAATTACGTAGCAGCACACTTTAGATACAAACATTAACACATATTGTTAATATAAAGGTGACTGAGCTGGCCCAATGACCCACACGTCAACCAATCCACTTTTTATTACCAATCTCTGACATGTACACCTCCAGAATATAAATACATACTTGGTTATAGGCTGATACTTACTTTGTTTCAGCATGCAGAGATACAGACATACACTAACAAACTCACCCAACTACCAAACTTGGTTTACGTTCTGTCCCGGTCTAAATCCCAGTGGTTTGAACACCTTCCCTCTTCCTCTAACAAGATGTGCCCAGGACATTCTGAGTGCAGGGCATATTAACTGCCACCCTCCAGGCCAAGTCTACAGAAAGGGACGATCTCAGAGGCTTACCTATCCTTGAAACATAGTAGTGCCGGTAGGGATAAATAATTTTATGATTACTCCCAGTTAAAAACTTTTGGTGTCAGACACAAAAGTGCAGTGCTGCCAGACATGGACACATCCCTGCTCTACATTATATTCCCTTCCTCTGGTATGACTTACATGCATTGCTAATCAGCCCATTCCTTTTAATTCCATGAAGCACAGAAAAAATCAAACAAAACCAACCTCTGATCATAGCCTAAGCCTGCTTGGAGTTTCCATTTGCACAATGGATTGTAGGGAGCACTGTATGACAGATAAGCAACCCAAATTCAGCATACTGGTACAGAAGCACGAGAATCTTGTGACAGGTTTCCAGACCAAAAAGATTTGTTGACACGCTATTTATGTCAAACAAAAGTGTCAAAATGTCAACCTATTCTGACATGTGTGTTATTTATCCTGAAGGGATAATTCAAAATATTTCTAATCCCAAATATTCTAAACATACACCCATTTTTGACTGTGTACTGTGTATATGGCAGTGGATATATTTAACCTCAGTTCTTGAGGACCTGCATGGCTTGTCAAAACTCCAAACAGGCATATTCTCTGAGACAACCATTGCTTCAAGACATCACAGACATGGTTAAAGTGAAGAGTGATCAACATCTGTGAGTGCAGATACATGCGATAACTGAGTTTTATTTTTCAAGCATGCCATTGAGGAGATCGATCGGCAAGGGGAATATGATAGTGGAGTTCTTCTCTGCTGAAATCATGTTTAAGGTCTGCAAGTAACGGAGCTGTAATGCTGACGGCGACTGTGAGATCACATCTGCAGCTTCCTTGAGAGCCCTGGATGCATTCTGTTCACCCTCCGCTGCAATGACCTGTTGAAAGAGCAAGAAGGTAATATGGAATCTCTCTCTCAGTGTCTCTCTCAAAAAGGATTATTTAAAAAAAAAAAAAGGCAAGTTTTACAAAACTATCAGAGTTCAGGTTTATGAGCTTTGAGGCATACATCCTATTCTATCTTTAACTGCCAGTAAGTTGTGAGTACAGTGGATGGCATCATCTTAAGGGACCCCCTCACCGCCATCCTTCCAATCTCAAAACGGACCACGTTGTCCTGTGTGAGTAGTACTACAAAATCTTTATACCCTTTGACTAACATCAAGAATGCTGTATCTCTTCAAAATCTACCATTCATTAGATACATCACCAAACAAATGAACAAATGAGGTAAATTCACAGAATTTCTAGACAGGGACCTATAAAGTGCTGGAGTGTGAAATCATTCATAGTGACTGGCACTTAGCAAACAAAAACACCTACTGCTATGTCATGGAACCAAACTTCATCCATTCACTAAAAATGACTGAGAGCCCAACATTTTGTTTAAAAGTTGTTTGGAATATTTTTACAAATTTTTATCAATTTGAAAACCTTCATTTTCCTTCTGAACTGTATCTTTTCAGAGGTTGCATAGATCTGGTGTAGGGTGCTTTACCACAGAAGTGAGTTTTCAACAAGAAATGCAGGATGATTTCAGAAACTTTTCCCCACTTGAATTCATTTCCATTCAATCATGCAATCAAGGGCATAGACTTCCACATTTTTAGGAACATATTGGTACTTATTACTTGGCCCAGGGGTGCAATTTACTGGTAAATGAAGGCTAAATATGACGGCACATAACAACACAGTAATAAGGCCTTAAAAGTTGCTATCAATTAAGTTTCAGGCAGTCTCTATTTGGTCCCAAAGTTGGGTGGCCTGTGCACACTTTTACGTAATTTCATACAGCATACTCAATATTTCTCAAAGATACGTAGTATTCAACCTGACAGGATGGTTTGCAACATGTTCCTACCACTAATGAATACAACATTCATAAATTTGTACTACTAGACACTAACAGACAGGCAATCAACACAAAAGGTATTAGTTGTAGTGTATTAAATCATTCTACAAGGCTGACCTTTGCCCTTGCTTCTCTGGCAGCTTCTGCTTCTGCGGCCATGGCACGCTGCAGCTGCATTGGAAGTCGTACGTCTTTGCTGAAAATGACAGGAGAAAAGAAGAAAGTCAATATGTAAATTAGAACATACAGTTCTCCCAGTATGTGGGAGTGGTTCCTAGCTGGGGACACACTCTCGTCTATCAAACAGGGATATTAAATGGTGGCCCCAGGAGAAGGATTGGAATCAATAAGTACAACCCTCTTTAACATCTCAGTAACAGTGGAAAAAAGATGGTGAATCTTCCCCAGTGTTCATCAATGATTGCAAAGGTGTTGGGTCCTTGATCAGCAAAAGTGGCTTCCTGACCCAGAAAATGTTTACCTTAAATGAGTGACAATACTATTTAACATGTTAATCACATTCATACTGGTAGGAATGAAAACCACAAGTCTAATACAATGTTACTAATTTCCTACAGATGCTCACAGTTATAAAACAAAAAATTTCTTCTCTTCCCAGAAAGCACTGCATGCCTGTAATGTCAAACTTTCTTATTCCAGCTTACTATGAAGTTAATGTCTTAGTTTTAAGGACAGCACATCCAACTTCCTCTACTCACTACTCTTACACCTTTCTGTGGAACAACAAGAAGCGCTTCACTTGGCCTTTTTCAAGGGTCAAAAATATTTCCCAAGCACAACATGTTTTGACAGCATTTTGAATAATTCACGAAAATATGGAAAATTACATCCGGAAGAACAGTACAATGAGTCCCAGATTACACATAAATTTCTGACACTTTTCCATGAAGATGATAAGAAACAACAAATTCCAAGCACTCTCAAGGCCTCAAACATGACCCATTCAAATTCAAGTACTTTCAAGGTTTCCAATACTGCATATGAACCCTGCCTGGTAAATAAAGACAACCACAGCATCTTGCTAAAGCCGCCCAAAAATGTCTCATGTGCCATCTTCTTTCACTTAAAATGTAAGTCGTACTGACAGCTCCACACCTCAAGGTGAGAAACTGCAGAGAAACTGCCAAAAAGACTTCGCAATGTGGAGAATGAATGAATGAGAGAAAATGACTCTCTGTTGCAACCCTTGGTCTTATGGGAGGTTAAATACCAGCACTAGTTACCCCTTACTGCCAGATGGCTGTCATTATATTACCAAGTGGATAAAGTCTACGCAAATCATATTATTCTGTTCTCACAACCCCAAGACTAAGTATGGACATAAAAAAAGTTTTTGACATTTTCAAATTTCTGAATATTTTTGTCTCTGGCCAACTTGGAACAAGCATGTAAAACAGGTTCTTACCATAAAACTGAAATTGCAAAACAGTACTGTTAAGTTTGCTTTACAGAAGGGCTTGGCCAGGCTAAAGATACATACTGTACAACTGTATCAAGAGCACATACATTCTTTTGGCTTGATGCCATCTTTTGAAGATAAAAGGAAAACACTTTGCCAAGATAATCAGACATGTATGCAAAGGCAAGGATAGCTTTTTTATAAAACAAATTCAGACCTAAAGTATGTTATTTCTGGTACGTTAAAGAGGAGCTTCAAGACAGACACTCATCTATTCCAAAAAAATTTAAGGTCTAGGACAACCAAAATATACAACTAGTGACTGCACTTTGATTCACTAAAAAGTAGGCAAATTAAAGCTGTGCTTTCAAATTGTAAGCCATTCAGACTGGGAAGTGGCATGTGCAGTTCACTGAAATATGAGATCATGGAAGTACTACTCACACTGCACAAATCACCATGGAGTACCACCTCATGACTACATGAACACTGTAATCAGATTACAATAGTTATTACACATGTGGTGTCTTCAGCCTACTTGGCCTTGGGCAACGAAAATACTACGTTTAGGCTTACCTATTGCAGAAATGGAGGACAGGCTAGGAGTGAACTTAAGCTGAAAGAATTTTAATTGTCTGGGACAAAAAAAAATTGTCATTGATGAACTAATTCATTCTTTTTCCAGTTTTGTTTCTCAGGGAACTAAAAGCTAAGATATCAATTTTCTAGATACTAAAAGTGAGCATGAAGCAAGCTGGTGTAATGTAACAAGTGAACACTTTAACTTCATCTGAAATTAATTTACAAAAGCAAACAATAAATGTCTATCTCTTTTTTTCAGTATTCAGGAAGCTATAGGTAATACAATATGCTCCAAACACCAGCAATGTACTGTACAACTGCTCCGATATGTACAGTAGTTCAACAGTCCCTTAACAATGGGCAGCTGATAACTTTAGGGGAGGGTTAGTTAGATAGTTAGTTAGATGGAGTTTTACGGCCCAGTTTCCAACCTATTGGTTCAAGTTGAGCCGGCCACGGCCTTTTTTCCAGTTGTGGCTCACTGGCTTGTTTTCCCTACTCCATTGCTTATGCGGAGCATCACGCACAACGGCAGTAGGTTCCATTTTTAGAGTCTTTGGTATGACTTGACCTGGAATTCGAACCCGGGCCTTCCACGTGAGAGGCGGATGCTCTACCGCTAGACCAAACACACGGTCACTTTAGGGGAGGGAGGCAGCAGTATGGATGATGCTCAGTGCAGGGGCTGACCATCTCACAAATTTCTAGATCCCTGTTTATTTTAACAACTCAACCTTAAACAAACAATTTTATCACATTCTGCTTTCCTTAACGAGTTTGTAAGTATGCATGAAATGGGGAACTTCCATACCCCTTTCGGATATTATCCCAACTAACCACAAACATTGTATCTTATACAAATTACACAGTGATTAGGTCTTCCTGTAAGGCCCTGTTTTTATTTTTTTTTTGTTTTTTGGGTTTTTTTTGCTGCTGTAGGTATGTGTTTCTCTCTTTTTTTTTCCCCCTTTTTTTTTCCTGTTTGAAGATGACAACAAGAGAATTGATGGTATCAACTTGCCCTCTTCAACTCTATTGATTACACTATTATACCTATTTGCTATCAACATTTAAACCATCTTTGAATCAATTATTACCCCTGCACATCAAACAATGAACCATAAAATTTATGGTAAATGCACAATCCAAAGAGATACCACCAATTCCAAATCTTTAAACAAATATTTACTTTTGACAGCTGGTACCAGACTATCCTCTGCCTGGAAATTTGCTCCAAATGAAGAAACAGCTACTAACTTTGACAGCTGAAAATTTGATAGGAAATTAAATGTCTTCCTTTACCATGTAATAAAGGTCTCTGGTGTATGTAACACAAGGCATCTTCAAGTTTCTGTTTACTGTAACATGAAAGGGTACAATTATACATTGCTCAAAAAGTTTAATCTAAGACCAACAAAACTATCACAAAATGCAAATACTTCTAAGGCTTTGAACTTTTGCCATTATGCATGTTTCATATTGCAGACACATCTCACGTGAGCCATGTTTTTGTCACACTGGGCATTCTCAACCCAGTAATATAGGAGGATTTAATACTACATCAATGCCATTAATACCTTTCAAGCAGAATTTAAAGCATTTACCATGAGGTAATAAAATAATTCATACTTAAAGTTACAAATACAAATGCCCATTAACCTGAAAGGTACAAAACTAGGAACCACAATCTGTTCCCACTTATTCATCACTAATTAAATAATTATGTTTCTTAATGTTGTATGAGTACAAATGCAGTGTGTTTGTGTGTGTGTGTGTGTGTATTACTTGTGTATACTGTTACACACAGTATGTGTTTTCCATGCCTGTGCAAGTACAACGTCACAGATTGTCAACAACTCAACAAACCCTCTGGCAAAGAAGGGATGTTGGGGACCCACAAGCAGGGCATTACACCACTGTAACAACAAATTTCCCATGATCTTAATTCTGGTCATTTGGGGTGTTACATAGGGAGGTAAGGAGTGGAAAATATGTCCTCAAACATTGCCAGTGTTATTTTGCAATAGATGGGACTCTCAGTCAATGTAATAGGTGAGGTAAGTGAGTGTAACAGATTCTCAAAGGTTTTGTTTCATATGAAATCATACTCAGAGTACATAGTTCAATGTCAGCAGAGTACTTCCCTCTAACAATCTGTGAAGGGCTGTAAAACATGTGTGTCATCTTTGGAATACTGTTACACATTAAGTCACTGCTCTTTTGCCTTCAAGATATTACACCTCAACACACATATCTTCTAACTTTCAATTGCTACATTCATTTGCTAGCTGCTGAGTAACTGCTGAGCTGGGAATTATCTTTAGTATGTTCCCCCTTGGGAATGTTTATGATTCCAAAAGACCAGATATCTACCAGTCTATATCTGGCTTCTTGAATTTTTTGAAAGAGTTCGTGTGATTTACACACATAACATGAAGGAGCAGAATCAGTCGGCAAACTGTGGATGAAACAGGCTGTCAGCAGGATGGTTGTATTTATCGACCAATGTAACCGAGACTGGCTGATGTTGTGTGAGCTACACCAGCCTGGGGAGCACTTTATATTAATTAACTGACAGGAATAGTTTCTCAGTGATAAAAAATAATGCAAAGGACTTTCTGCTGCTCACTTGTGGAATAAATCTTGGACACGTTGTTTACTCTGCAACTGTCAGAACGCTTTCATCCTTGAAAACTATCAGACTGAAGAGGAAGGCAACGGTAACTATGGGAAACAGTCCATGAAGACAATATAACTAAATCTTTCTTTCCCTAGCAACCTTTTTGATGTGGAGCTTAAATTACCCAAACCTTTGAAACTTACCTTAGTTACAGAAAATTCAGACTTATTAAAAACATAAATGCTTTCTTTCAGCTAAGAGCAGGATAAATTTCTTACTCTTAACTTACAACTGCCTAGCTGCTGTATTTACCAATGCTCAGTGGCACATAAGGATTCATGTCCAATACATTTGGTTCACATTTGTGTAGTATGATTGTTTTGTGAACCACCCTCAGTAGGAAATGGATTTAAATTATCAAAACATGCCTAGTAATTTTTCTTTATATTCCAAAGTTAAACCCATAATAAGAATTTTTTCTCCTACTATTCTCTTTCCATTCAGAGTAATCCACCCACACAATGTGGTTAAGACTCTCTGCTCTAAGCATTTCATATTTCAATTGTGATCCAATCTTTTATAAGTGTAGAAGAGAAATTGACCATGGGATATTCCCCATTCTTAACTCATAATTTACAATGGCAAGTTTGCCCTCTGCTATTAAATTTGTTTGCAAAGACACTAGCAAAGGACACCTCCTCTTTACATTGCTGCCTCAAATAAATTTTGTACAGTACACTACTTTACTTTATACCCTGAGGTAGCATATGAAACAGCAAATATTTATAAAAGCCTTAATAAAAACGTCCTGACCTTTACGTGATGGCTGACAAAGTGGGTGAGTGATGACAAATGATGAAACTAAAATTCAGTCAGCTGGATATTACAAATTTTAAAACAATCTATGGAGTACTTTCTTTTGCCATGAATATTACACAACCCTCATCACTAGCTGAACAATTTATGTAACATGAGCTTCAGAACAAATTGCAAGTTGTTTATACCGATATGACCTTCAAGTTTCAGAGCAAACAAGGATTGTGGTCAGCTTGTTTGATGAAAAGGTAAGATGAGGATTCATACATACATGGGTTCTTAAACATAACACAACTTATTTCAAGGACATTCTGTTTTCATGTAACAAAACTGCAGTATTTAAGAGTAATTAGGGGTGGTTAATGCATACCTAACAAAGCTTTCTAACACCCCATTTCTCACAGTATAAAAAATGCTGTCATTTATTTTGCAAATACGTTCTTTCTATATATTGAAAGTTGTCTTATGAAATTAATTTCATGAAAAAGATAAAATAAGTATGATTGTTACATTCATATTTTTTTTCTTTTTCATATTTTTTTTTGGACATTCACCTTCTGGTTTCATAAGAGGGTTACCTACGGATGTTGCCACATAAGATCCAAACATGCACATGATGCACATCCTTGGACTTTGGGTAAGCTCATGGAGTTTAAATAGGTGATACTAGTAAACAACTTGCACCAAAATGTACTACAACTATGAGACAACTGAGGTTTCTATGGATTTAGGGAGTCTAAAAGAACTGCTCCAGAGTTGGCTAAAATCTTACATCACAGTGCCCTATCCTGCAATGTTGTGAGGGACCAATCATGAGTGATCACTCCATTCAGCATTAACATTACAACTACATGCACAAGTCACTTCTTAGACAAATTAAAAGCAAGCTTTACATGATCCAATTATTAACTATTGTTGCTTGGAGACTGTTACCTCCAAAGCTGAAGCTGATTTTGATTCTATGTTGATTTTGTAGGATGTTCAGTCTCAAAGGTGAAGCACTTTGTCCTTCATGACAATTTTTTCCCAACAGTGCACTCTCTACCAATGCACATGGTATGCTTAACCTGACCACCACTGTACTGTCCTACTTAGTGAATAAACATTTGAGCTTGATGCTTTTTTATGTTTTCAGTTTAAAAACTTAAACTTAAGTTCACAGAAAGATTTTCCAAGGAGTATACTGGACAGACTATGGTCCAAGTTATCCTTTCAGTAGAGTTTGCAGAGAATGTTCTGAGTATGAATACTATAGTGATTAGAAAGCAGTAAAATCTCCACAAAGGTTTCAAACTGAGTGTGTCTTCTGCAGCAACATGATCCCTCTACTAATCCTATACTTTTGTCTATGAACATAACAAAAATTTTAAAATATCTGGACACCCATCCTCCTCTGCCTTAGAATAAACAAAAACATTTTGCACTGTCAATAATTTTCACACTACCTTCCTCAATTTTTTTCCTACAAACTATTATAAGATGTGTTTTGTGACTTCCCCTTCATAACAAGATGCAGACTGGACAAAAAGAGTGCTCCCAGAGCTTTGAAGAGAGATTTCCATTTTGCAGAGGCCAGCAATGTTGTTACACCATAAGCCATGCAAAATGATTGACCATGTCTGATGAAAGTTCTCTCAATTATATTGAAAAAGACTGTCATGCGCTGCCACTGTACATGAATTGGTTAAGGTTATCAATATTTATCTAGCTCCTTGACATTTTTTGCCTTTTTGATAAGGGTGATTCACACTGTGTATTCTGAAATCAAGGGAACACAGAAGAATCTTTCTGGTGCAATCAAAACAACCACCCTGCCAAAACTCATCCACACAATTTCCAAAGCAAGTATATGACAAAAAGCTTGTTCAAATGCTGTAAAAGGTTACACCATGACGATGCTACCAAGAACCCTTACATGCGTACTATACACCTTACTTCACTGTGTTCTACTACTTAGTACACATTCCTATCTACATAATGCTACGATATCACTCCCTTTTCTCAGGGCAAGCGAAGTTGAAAGAGGTCTTCTATGCGATACCATCACACGAGCTATATTGCTCACTAAACAGCAGAAAACTGTTTACACACGCATCAACAAAGTCACCCACAGGTACCATTTGGACCCTAACCACACATATTACAAACTAATTTAGCCTAGGGTGCATTTACACTAGATCCGGATCTGATCGCCTGCGCGGGGTCAGATCCCCTGCTCGAGATCAAATTTGTAGTGTAAACGCAGATCAGATCCGGATCTGATCGCCCTATTTTGATCCTGGTAAGAGGGGAGGATCAGACCCCGCGCAGGCGATCAAAACTTGTAGTGTAAACGCTCCCCAGATCAACGGTGACCCGAGATCAACGGTAATTCAACGTAAATTATTTGGAGGTCACTTCTGCAAAAACACTCATTATGCAGGGAGGTGGATCAGAGTACGAGACAAGTGTAAACGCACCAGGATCAAGCCATACGCGTAACTCGATATGCTGATAACATAGGGCGATCAGATCCGGATCAAGTGTAAATGCACCCCTAGTCTTGCTTATCTAGCACTACTGTGCAGGCAGTGCAAGTGGAATACTTAATCATCTTTTGATTGCCATCCCATTGATCATTCACAATCTGGTGTGTACACTAGGGCGTAACAGAACTGATACCAATACTGCAGACCACTGACTCTGACTCTACTACAGTATGCAGGTACTGTGCATGGGTGAACATATGCACTGGTTGATGTGCATGTATGGGTACAACTTTCATTGCCATCACAGAATTGTCATACAGACAAAGGACATCTGATGTGCTTGTATTACTAAAGTTGACATCAATACAAGATCTCTATAAAGGTACCTTCACTGCTGTTCCCACATTACACTTACATTTCTACTCTCTCGACTTTCACCCCCCATGGGTCTGTAGCCTCGTCAAGTGTGCTTTGCATCTGAGAACTGATGGTCTCCCTATCTGCCAGGATATCCTGCAATGTTTTGGTTCCCAGGACATTCCTCAGAGTGGTGGCAGCCAGAAGCCTTGTGCTGCGCTGGTAGTTCTCGACATTTGTGATGGAAATGGTTGGGTTGAAGACACGGTAGTATACAACAGCATCAACTGCCACTGTAACGCTGTCTTTGGAGAGGATCTATGCAGAATGATAAACGACCATGAATTATCTATCATCTGTGTTGTAAATCACTGGTTCCTCAGACAAAGTGCTCTAATAGCCTGTGCATAATCTGTGAAGTGCTAGTTCAGAAGTACTAGCTAGTACCAACAGGTATTGCGATTGAACATATCAAATTTTTTTGCCATATCACAGAAGCACACACATACAGGGAAAAAAAAGAAACAAGATTACATGTGATTCATATACTACTGTAATCAGTAAATGTAAGATACACTCTTGTATAGCAGGCCACTCACAAAAGGCAGTTTTCCAGATAAAAACCTGTAAAAGGATCAAAATCGTTCAATCTGTGTATTCTCCCATACCAGCTTTTTCAGTCCTATGGGAATAATAAATCGGGATTGAACTGGTTTTTTATAATCATGTATTTACTCATGCATCTGTGTACAGCGTTGCTGCACTCCTCGCATCTGTAACTCCATTATCACTATCCAAGACCTATACGACAAGCATTCAATGGATTCTCATACAGTTTTCCAATTTTAACAGATGTAATTACTGTTCAAAGCTCTGGACTTTTAAATGCATCATGTGTTATGATTTGTTCAATACTTTTCAAATTCCATGACTTTCCATGACTATTAAAGCAAGCTCTTGTCCACAACTCTCATTCCCTGGAAAATGCTTAAACTTCTATGGCTTCTTTCTCATCACCTGTGGGAACCCAGGTTTGGCAAAGCGGTCTAAAATACAAGTTAATATCATATATTGTCCTGTTTTCACACCTAATTTTCCCATGTGACCCTATGTGAGCACCTAAGTAAGTTTGCTGCGGTAACTATTTCCCCTTCCCTTCCCTTCCCTTCCCTCCCCCTCCAACTTCCTGCCCAAATATGACTCTCAAGGTGGATTTTACAGTGACAATCTAATGTGAAGCAAAAACCTGCACTCTGTACACAAATTTAATGATTTGCTAAACAGAACTTGACTTACAGTGATTGCAAAATAAGCTCTTCTTACCTCTTGAGGTGGAACGTCAAATGAAATAGTTCTCAGGTCCACTTTCACATAATTATCAATGCAAGGAAGAATGAAGAAAATTCCTGGGCCTTTGGCACCTCCTGGAAGCAGTCTACCCATTCGAAAGATAACAGCACGTTCATATTCTTGAACCATCTAGAAAGGGAAACAAAAGCAGGACTTGATAGTAGTGGGCGTCTGATTGGCTGTGACAACAAAACTCTGTGACCGACAACCAAAAGAAACAAACTGGTCGTCTGTTGCAGACTACCCAATTTCATGAAAAGAAAGAAGAGGTGACACTTAAGGTAGGGTAACCAAAGTTTTCTTTTGAAAAATTTATTTTTTCTTCATACAACCAAAAAAGGCAGACATAGGGCCAAGGATTTTCTGTGATTGCAGAAAAACAAGGAAAAAATGGAATTTACTTTTCTGTACGGAATTTCACAGAATTTAGCAAAAAATATCAGGCTCAAAATACATGTAAATTTTTGACAAGAAACTGAGTTATTTTTCTTCAAAACCTTGTCAAATGAATGCCTGCATATACCCAAGACATACACAGACATTTTACCACCTGAGATGGTGGCAAGTACACCTTAAAATCATCAAAACCCCTTGAAGTTACGATTAGAAAACAAGTAGGACATTTACGAAAACCGGCAAAATTTTGCCCGTATAGGCTCCAGTTTACTTATGCTGTAGTGTGTAAGCCTAGATTGCTTGTGTGTTACAAGTGTTTGCTGCCTTCAGGATCGTGACCAGACAAGTTTAGGACTTGTTTTCAACATAATTACTCTAAAATCTGAAAATCATGGAAATGCAGTTATGCTTGAAACAGAATTTTACGAAATTGGAAAGTTAAAAACGGAATTTTGCCAATTGTGAAGCGGGAAATCATTGGCCCTTCAGACAGGTTGTGCAAAAGACTGGTAAGATTTTCATTATCAGGGCCCGAAAAGCGTTCGGACAAGAAACCATGTACCATACTGGAAAATGATGCAACCAGGCTATAGGAAAGCTAGTCAGTACATCGGGGCTGTGCACAATGGGTTCTGGAGCAGTATTGCCAGCATTCCGTACTAAATCCAATATCCCCTCTTATTAGTTGTGAGTGTACCAGTTTATGCAAAAAAAGTACAAATATTTCAATGAATAAAGGAGCCAAGTACTGTACCAAAATGCATAACGAATTCTCAAAACATTATTCTTTAAATAATATCACATACTGAGCATTTTTATTTAAGTGCACCAAATTTGACATTCATCCACTTGTCAAACAACTCTTTTGTGAGACCATTTTAAAAAGCACTCATTTTTAGCTGGCCATGAACCTGGATGCAACTGCCTATCAAGTAATAATCACACAAATTTTTAGGTGTAAACCTTTCTCCAGCTGCTGACTTTCATCTATCAAGGAACACTTTCCCTTTTCGTAAACCTCAAATTACTTGAAACCCATAAATCCATATATAACTATTTTTTTTATTATTATTAAGTCCAATTGTCCTGGAACCCTCAAATATATCACGTATCACAGGTTAAATTTCACTGAAATGTTAAATACTACACATACCTATATTTCATGTACATCCATCAAGGCATAAGCAAAAGCAAGCTATTGAAAGGAAATATTAGCTGCACTACTACTGTATCAAAAAATGTATGCTTCAAAAGGAAGCAATGGTGGGGCTTCTACAAAGCTAACAATGAAATGAAGATGTAGCAAGAGCAATGTACTTGTATCTCTATGAAGCCAATTTCATAAGTTGATACGACAGTATCTACCTGGTACTGTCTACTCAGTGTTCTCCACTAGCTGTTTTGTACAGGGGCTCCGCCCGTACAAAATCTGCCACACTACTTTAGCGCCCTGACAAAATTTTGCCGCCCGCCAGAAAACTGACCCGCCCGGTCAAGAAGTTGTCTGTACACTCAATCACAAACACCACAACTTAGTCATTTGACTGCCTTTTATAGTTGACTTCAAATACTTATGACAAGCAATGTATAAGAAAACATCGGAGATGCAAACCCAGCTCACTAGCACCTGAGCTCTTATACAGTATCATTCAAAATGCACCTAGGCTACTGCATTTCTTCCATATGTTTCCACAGTAGGAATCTGTTACCATCAAACTCATACACTAAATGAAACCATTCAATTGAACTGTCCCCTAGGTTTCCCGACTTTCACCCAAAATTTCCATTAAAGTGAACTACTTCATTGTTGAATACATCCAAGTGGAAACTGTACTTCAGATCTGCAAGTAAAGTCAAAGATATTTAGAAAATGCAATTTGCAAAAAAAAAAAATGACCACAAGATGCCCAGATTTGAACACATAGGGAAGGCTAAGTTAACAAGGTCGTAGATTGCACCATTTGCGATCTAAGCCCTCCTAAATTGTCAAAATTTTCCCTAAGGGGATGGGGACACCCCTCCCCTTAGACTCCTCCCCCAAGACGGCGATCACAAGAGCCCCCGGACAGAAAACAGACCAGTGGAGAAACCTGCTACTGTATACAAGAAATAAGAATGTGCATGTGTCTGAGCAAGGGACTTTGAAAAAATTGATCTTGAAACACAGTAAAGCTAACAGGTGATGATAAATTTCCCAATTTGTGCAGTTTCAGTTCCCGAAACTGTAGACCAGCTAAGGAAGTTATTCCTCTGCCCACACCCTTTCCCCCTCCCCCATCCAAAGAATTTCTACTGCTTTCCACCCTGAAATTTTTCTAACAAGAGGAATTTCAGATTGTCTAAGTTTGAAGTTTTGAGGGGAGTTCAAAGCTTTGCAACAAAACAAACACCATTCTAATAACATACTGTAGGTTACAAAAATTTTCAAGAGGGAACTTCCCCTCCCCTTAAAGTTCCTTAAACCACATTCCATAAAAGTCTATGCCCCCTCCCTCAAAAAAAAAAAAAATACTTGGACATTGAAAACAACATAAGTCTTCTAATATAGTAATGCTAGTAGACAGTAATTTCCAATTCATCACATTAGTATGAGAGGAAACATCTTCCCACATGTCTGCCATAGGACTCAGTTGTACAGAGACAAATTCTTTTTACTTGTCATCTTTACTATCTTTACAAATGATAAATCATCCGTCTTGAATTCTGGAAAGGAAAGGGACTTTCCCAACTTCCTTACTTGTAGTTAAAGTCTTGTGCATTTTCAACCACGAACATGCCTTGATCATTCTGAAAACCTACATGGACTGTGCTGTATTAAACAGTTTATGATTACACTGTAACTACAGAAAACCTAGTGTACCTGTACTGAATTTTTGTGAATATTTTTGCTTACAGATGGCTAATCTACTCTGGAATATACCTTTAGAGATGGTCCACAGGAGTATTAATACTACAAATCAATGGTTAAAAGAAACATTTGCAAAAAAAAAAAAAACTCCAAGTATTCAGTAATTTCATAACTACTAGACAATTTTGAGCCAAAATATTTCACCAGATTTTCTGTCAAAATCTCATTTCATGCTCCAGATAGAATGACTCCATGAACATCTCATATTATATGAAGCAGATGGCCTTTTAATAGTTCATACACGAGAATCTCAACAAGCTAGAGCATCATATTAAAACTGCATTAGCTCATGCAGAAGTCTTCCTGGGGCCACATGAGAAATTTCACTACCCTCAATATCACAAGTGGGTAACACTATATATCTATTAACATATATTCCTAACTTTTAGCATCTGAAAATCTCCTTTGAATATCACAACAGTTTTTAAAGCAATTTATTGAAATAAATATCTTGTATTTGTAATTATCTTGATTGGTAAATACCCACATACCTAAGACACCCCACTTAAAACTTCATGTGTGTAACTGTGAACAAAACCTATCCTGGAAGTGAAAATAAAATGTTGAATTTCCAAAGGAAGAGTAAATCCAAGCTATGAGATACTACTGCTGGTGGTTTTGTCATTGTACTTCAAATATATGTCTTATTTGTGAACACAAATCCTCCATAAGCATTCCAATCTTTGTTTATGTTTCATACATGCTGTGAGTGAGATTTTACAGTTTTACAACAAGGCTTACAACATACACATATAGTACTGTATTTATTATTGGGCACATTCTTTGCTGTCTCAAGTATTACATTATTTTCTGCTAAGCAGTACTCTCTGGAGTTACAGTTTGTAACTCTTTCAAGTGTACTTACTATAACTTTGACTTACTTCAGTAATTTTGAAAACAATAGCTTGAGTGCATCATAAAGGATTAACAGGAATGACACAAAAATAAAACACACCTTAGCTGAGGAATTCACAAAACTCCCTGGTTAAGAAATTTATGAGTCCCAAAACTTAGCTAAGTCACATTTTTCAAAAACATATGCCACTTTACGTGTATATGGCTCAATACATAAATAAGGGGTCCAATGGGGTTTTTACTGACTTTGCCAATACAGTTCTTAATTTCAAAGACATGGAATACAACAAACCAGTGTATCAGGTATTTTATTATACCTTATCCACATGGCTATCTTATGATATACACACTAAATTTTCAACATTGAGCATTTTCTAGAAAATAGACCATTTTGCTCAAATGGTGTCCCCCATGATTTTTTGGTAACAGCTGTGACATACAATCATACAAATCTAATTTACCTGAAAAACATATTTATCATAGACTGAATTGCTTTATTCATTTATCATGGTAAGGATATCACCAATAGTCAACATTCCCAAAATATCAGTATTACTGCTTCACCCATTTTTTCAAACAAGCACATAGAAAATTAAGTGACCAACATAACTTTTTGGTGTCTGCCTAGTTATGTTGGTTTTTTAATGTAGTTTTCATCATTTTTACAAATGTGGTCATTCTCAGGTGGCTAAAGTTCATTTTATGTAAGAATTAGGTCAAAGTCTTTTTGATAGTGGCACATTTGGAAAGAAATAATGAAAACATTGTCAGGGCATCCTTCATAATCGGCAAAATTTTGGTGGCCCCCCTCAGTGAGTTATGTTGGTCAACTTTGGTGCTTCACCATTTGCACAAACAGCTAAATTTTTTTGTGAATTAAGTCACATGTAAAGAATATAAAAGAATGTAACTAGAAAACATATTCCCATGTCTTTTGAACCAAGTATTTTATGCTGATGGACATTTGATTTTTTGGTGTCCCCCCATGATGCCATAGTTATGTCCGCCGTTCTTGATGTATGAACAATAAAAGTTCAATGAAACTGGGGCTTTTAATGGTATCTTATTACAGCAAACAGTAGTTTCTATTGCATTAAAAGTTTCCAGGTCAACTCAACATTTAAAAATTAAACTGACAGTTTTCATGTTAGGTGTTATGGGGACACCAATTCTTGGTGTCCCTGTTACACGCAACAGTCTGAGTCTGGAGTAAAATGTCTTGCTATATCACACCTGTCCTTAAAGAGACAGAAAATAAGATAGCTAGTTAGTTAGTTAGTTAGATAATATTTAACGACACACCAACACGAATGTGTTATATAGTGTCAACTAGATAAATGCGTTTCAAGTCCTCCCCTTTAGTCGCCTCTTACGACAGGTGGGGAATACTGTGGGCATACAGTATTCTAAAACCCCCAGCCCACAGGGGGGAAAATAAGATAGCAAATGGCAAGTCTAACAATGTAAAAGTATTAAAGAGGAAAATTTGAATAGTTGAATATCATTTTCCAGTTAAAAGCAGTCAAGTTAGTACAAAATATGTAAAAGTGTGACCTTTTTGACATCTTAAAGTATTGAGAATACTGAAATGACCTTTTTCTTAAGTTTTGGAAAATTCTTTCAAACTTTTTCCATGTTGTTCTTAGAAAGGGTGCTGAATCACACTCAACTGTGAATTTTCATCCATTTAGGATTTTCTTTGATCTTTTAAGAGGAGATTAAAGACTGCTTTGGTGTCCCTGTTATGTTGGTCAATTTTACAGGCACGTATATGTTTGAGTGAGCCCCCTCCTCCATACATAATACTGTATGTAAAAATATTTGCATTTTTTTATAAATGCTGATAATACTCTATCACGAGCACAAATTTCAATCAGTTTACATGATTTTTAAATTATGACCTCAAGTCACACTTTTGGACCCCTAATTTATGGATTGAGCCATATACCTGTATAAGCATGTTTTGCAACCAAACAAAATGGATGTCTTCAATGCACAGCTTTGTCTGGTATATCAATACATTTGCACAATGAGCTGCCCATCTGTTGCGGTAAATCATGTAGCAATAAACTCTTTTGCGCAACCATTGAAAGAATTTAAAAATATCGAAGGTATCATGAAACTAGACACTGCATGCTACAACAATCCACCATTCCTTGTGTGGAACTCTTTGAAAACAAGTGTGTCTAGTACTGCAATAATGCCAGTAATATGCAAGGGCTTCTCATCTTACCATGCAATGTTACACCACAAAAATCTCAAAAATACAGTAGTAATCAGTGGAATAACATAAAGCACACACATCTGTGGAAAGTTTCAATAAATGCTCAGTTCCCTTGTACTTACCAACTAATCACCAAAACTGTTAATAATGCAAAAAGGTTTGACATGCATGCTACACTGGCGAACATCACTTGCGGCACCATTTCATGGTACCAACTTTTGTATGAATAGTGATGGCGCTCTTCAGAAACCTTGTTGCTGACAGACCTCCACTTGATTTCATATTCCGTTCATAATAGTTAACAGTTCAGAAAAGGAAAACAGTTAAAACGGATAGTGACCTAACCCAAAATGCACGGCCCTATTTGTTGATTATACCATGGCTCATCTACTAGACCATGTCACGTTTCCACTACTTCTGTACATTTACAGTAAACAGATTTATTCACGAAATGCATGGGTTGTGTCAAAAGCAGAGGCAATGGTGTGCTGGCTTGTGAAATATACTCACCTTGATACAAACACAGAGTGAAAAAGGAAATGTGATTACAAACAGGAAATAGGATAAGAAGACCAACAAGTAGACGCAGCAACCCAGACTTTCATCATCTGTGGACAAAAACAGAAATAAATTAAAGAAAACACTGTGCAAGCCATCAAATTATGTGTAATTACTCCACCAAGTACAACCCCCACACAAAAAACTTCTGCCTGGACAACTCCCAATGTCAGGCTATTTCTACACAGATATTAACCCATCCTATACCAATAAGTGAGTTTGAAAAATTTCGTTCCCACATGGAATTGTGGGAAACACGCAGGATAAACTAATAGGGCTCAGTAAGTGGTGGACTGCATTCCCATATATTTTCATGCGGCCTAAATTTTTATGCAGTACATACATATACCATTAAGCATAAATCTCTAAGTGTGGCCAACGTAACTGCACGAAAATAGTGGTCTCTACACTACTTTTCGGCAGATTCAAATTCAAATTTTACAGCAAAGAGGCAAATTTTTATGCAGTCTATGCCACAAAGGCACATGTAAGAACCCTCCTTATACTTGCAATGGATTAAAAAAGGATTTGCAATAAATTTCTCACGCAAACTCAAATTTTGGAAGATTGTGTGTTGTAGGTATGAGGGTGTTTTTTGTTTATCCCGATGATTTGGACCACATGTGCATGTGCACACAAACGATTGAACTCGCTTTTTGATGAGGAAAGTCATCTGAGAGGTATCAAGGGGTGTCTGTCATAGCTGACTGGGAATTGTCCTCGTCAAAACTGTCCAGGGACATCATCAAGGGTGGGGGCAGGGGGACGGGGTATCCATGTGAGCACTGCCTGGTGAAAATTAATCCAGGTGGGAATTATCAGGGAAGAGGGGCAAACAGCTGGTCATGGTGTCATGTCCTAGCCTCACTTCTGTTCCATCTGCAAGGTATTGTAAGCTTAGGACACAGACTGGACAAACCCCAATGAAGACAATGTCATAGTATGCCCTAATGTCATTAAACATACTGTACGTTGTCAATGAGTAGCATTTGAATTCCTTCAATGATTACTGTAGGTAGCATATTACGCTACATACTGTAAGCAGTTGTCCTGACCTTTTCTGGAAACAGTTAAACCATTCAAATCACCTCTTAGTGCCTCACAAATACCTTTCATGTTGCCTACAAAACAATTTACACCACATCTTTTGTAAACCAGCAAGTAACTATATCTTTCCTTGCTCTCCTTTAATTATTAAATCACTGAATTAATGATTAGTCACATGAGTAAAACATACCCATTCTTGATGTTGCTAAGCAAACTCAAATCACATGACTACATTTGCTCTTTAGTTGCTTTTCTCAGGGCTCGAAATAACGGGGGCCCGTGGGCCCGATGCTCCTAGAAATTCACTCGGGCCCGCAACTTCTACAGGGAAAGGGGCCCGGTTGGCTCCTAAATATTTCAAGTCTAATTGTACAGTCTGCATGTGAACCTCTCCATCCACAACCCAATGATCTTATAGCCTATCTCAGTATTCCTATACTAACAGTCACTAAAAACCTGCAAAACACACATTATTTCTGAAATCGGTTCACATCGCTCATAAAGAGTCTGCTTTGTCACAACACGGAAGATCACTCACGCAGACATACACCGCTGTCAGTCACGAATAATGTAGGCAGAGAGTCACAACATCACCTGACGAAGATGGTCGGTGGGAATTGAACAGTGCCCTTCATTTTAGGCCTACTGGGTAATAACTTCCAGAGTTATGAGAAAATTTCGAAAATGTATACTAACCTAAATGCAACATAGGGTGTGGACAGATTGGTTTCAGGCTAGTTTCAGCCTCAGCTTGCCTTAATTATACCCATACTACACATTTTCAAGTACATAAAAAGCACCCATAGGCCTACACTTTATCAGTCCCTTTTTATGTTTTGGGCCCCTTGATTTCTCGTTTGGCCCTAGATTCCATGGGCTAGGGGCCCGGCAGGCTCACAAAGGTTCAAAACTTATTTCGACCCCTGTTTCTCTACAAACTCAAAAAATTTTTTCAAACAAATCAAATGATATCACAACACAGGTTGATTTTTAAAGCTCATGCCACTTTTCTGTACTAACTCTTTGCAGTGTAATATTAAGTACTTACAGCACACTTCACTTTAAATACATCACACGTACTGCATCCACAGTACTGTATGACCATTTTAAAAGCATCCCTAAAAAACTCCTAAAATATTTATTACTGAATATGTACTCACACTGCAACAAGCAATGAACAAATATATGCAACTGTTACACAGTTGAATGCAGTACAGCCTGTACCAGCAGAACCTCTCGACTACTGGTGTAAAAGGATATATTTCACTGCTTTTAAGGAACACTTCTTTCACAAGGAAGATGTAGAGAAATTCACATTTCACCAGTGTCACGTTCCAATTTTGATTTACGTCTTTAATTGTAAAAACTAGACCAAAAGCTATAAAATAGATCAACTGACACGTACAACGTAAAGTGCATTAAGTTACAAGAGCAAGGATCTGCATACAAACAGTATTACATCCAGGTAAACTGCATGCTGGCTGGCAAGTGCAACATTATGTCGGTACTACTGTACCGTACTGTATGTATCCACCTCAGTCAGTATTGGTGAGATGACGACTTCACGAAGCATCTTCCTTTTAACATATCATAAAGTACTGCATGGACAAATGCTTTTCTGCTACACTTTCCATTTCCTGTGCGGGGATTTTGATCCGTGGAAAGGTTTTTTTTTTTTCTAGGGAGGTGACTGTTGTATGCAATATGGTTAGTGTTTTCCCTTCTCATCTGGAGGGGATTTGTTTTGGGAGGGAAAACAGGACATACTACAGTAAAACCCCATTTATCCGAACACATCTAGACAGAAGGTAGTTCGGATTTAACCAAAAATTCCCCAAAAGTGGGGATTACATAGGTAAATAGGAGGTAAGAGAGGGGCGATGTAGATTCAGATAAACGGAGTTCCAAATTTTTGTCTCAACTACGGTACACTGGGTCCATCAGACAAAGTGTCAAGACATTTCCAAAATAACCCCAAAAAGCTAGAAATATTGCAGACAAAATCCCCCAAAATATTTCCTTATTATTTTTGACCATTGATATGACAAATAAATTTTAAGACTTCTAAAACAGAGAGATTTTACTCCCAAAATTCGAGCCTTTGCTCTTCTGAATGACCAATGCTTTCTACACACTAAATGAGTGTATGGGCTGAAGAGAAATTGTAACAATCTGGAGAGGTATATTGAGTAAAAATTCGGCATAAATTTCCAAAAATGTTAGAGACACATGCTTAGGAGACTCACAAACAGCAATTTGCATTGATGCTTTTACAAGGTCTTCTTTCCCTATTTTTAGGTACGAAGCTCACTACAACACTAACTTTTCAGATTCAGTGAAACTAGGATTTGTAACCTAACATACTTTAGTATATGAGGGTATTGAGCCTATACCAACTCATGGCTCCTAACAAGAATTTCAAAACAAATAGGTACGATATTTCTTTCAACTTTGACAAAGAGATACTGTACCATATTTTCTATGTCCACATATCGGCCATTTTAGCCATCGTAAATCTTTCCATGACTTTTATAGTCCCAAGAAAAATTACTGCATTTCTGCAAAAAAAATTACGTTGAAATCTGCCTTGTAAGCACTGAACACCTGGTGGATACTACTGTAAATGTGTTAAATGTTATTGTTGTTAAAACTGAGTTCAGATAAAAGGGGTTTCGGATAAACAGGATTCAGATAAACAAGGTTTTTCTGTACTGTGTAAAGAGGCTCACATACCCTTTCTGTCATTATTTAGCTCCTCAAAGCCTTCAGCTGAGCTATAGCGATCATGTGGGACAGCCAGACTTCGGTCACTTTTGCAACTGTGTTTAAATGGTTGTCATTTCATCGTTTTTCATTCAGTTTGGCTCAAAGTTTGTTAGTGGATTGGGGAAGTGAGGTCTTTACATACTAAATGTTTAGTTGCAAATTTTAAGGGAAATATGAGGTTGCAATACTCAATTTTCTGAAAACATTAGAAAGCCCTCTGTTTTCAAACCTTATGGTGAAATGTGATAAACGCTTAGATTTACTTTACACAGTTTTGAAGGTGGCGAACAAAACTTGTTGCTGTCAAAATACTTTGTCATCATTTAAGGGGTTAAAATGAGACTTCTTTAAAAGAGCTTTAATATTCCTTACTTAAAAGTGTTCTGCATTTTGATGCTGGTAAGTATTGCAGTACAAAGTGTTATTTTCTACTGCAGTTACTGTGAAGTTATATTCTGTTTGAAGTATGTATACAATTTCCCACCTTTTGCAACAATGACTGTCAGGGACAGCACTTTACATCTTTACATACAAACAGCCTTTTCTGTGCACTATGGAACAAATGTTCACAAGATTAGTACATACCTGTAGCAATCTGCCATACAGCTGTTTGGTTGAGGAAGAAATCTGTGTACAGAGTGCACATGACGAGCTTATATTTTGGGTAATACTGGCTATTGTCAGAGTTGACAGCCAGTAATGAGACTGAATGTTTTAAATAATATAAAGTTCTTTGTGTGCTACGTTGGCATCATGTAAACATATGCCATATTTCGCTTCAAGCTGCACACATGACTACTGCCTTTAATTATTCAGACCACATACATGGTCAATAGTGGAGTACAAAGCATACCATACACAGGACATACAGTATTCACATACATTGTACTCTTACTTTAATGAATTTCTACTACAAAACACTTAACATATTACTGTAGCTTGTTAGTTTACAACCACTAAGGGAAGAATCAATAAAACTTACTCTCCTTCACAATTAAATCCTGTTCAGAGTTTTCACTTTTGCCATTACTCGCCATGACTGGAAGTATACTGTAACTGCTGATGATAATGTAGAATTTGAACAGTAATGCACAATCCTAACCACACACAATCCTAACCACACACAATTAGCACAACTGCAGCTGAACAGTATGCAAGGCTTTGCTAATTCCTATACAGCTGCACGATTGTGATTGCCAGACAAAAGTTAGAGGATGAATACTGCCTGTTATATATTCAGGGACAGCACTTTACATCTGTACATACAAACAGCCTTTTCTGTGCACTATGGAACAAATGTTCTTGAAGAGATTAGTACATAGCAATCTGTGACAGAGCTGTTTTGTTGAGGTAGAAATCTGTGTACAGAGTGCACATGATGAGCTATATATAGCAATGACATATTGTAAGTTTCCTATTGGTGATATAAGCTCCTAATTGCAAAGATCTTCAGCAGGCAACCTTTGAAATAAGCCAACAGATTTGGATGTTTGGTGTTGCAGGCAAAGATCAATATTTGATGAGATTGAATCAACAAGCACAAGGTTTAAACACTATACTGTCCATTTCTAGCTATAGCAGTCTGGACAGAATACTATAGTATATATTGAACAGAGGACTAGGTCGACTTCACACAAGGACCAAACACTTATTAGCTTTGGAAGGGGAGATAAGTACATCTAGGTCACAAGGAAAATCTAACAAAATCAAAGGCAACCGAATGCTTAAAATGAACCGCATCAATAAAAGCCTCGCTCTTCTGGTCAATTTAATTTAGAATGCTTCATGAAATGGACGATGGCTGTTGGTGGGAAATCAAACAGTTTACTTAGGCTATAGCAAAAAGTCATCTTCAAAATTTTTGGTTCTTTGGAGTTCAATACAACAGCACAGTTCTACAAGCAGACCCCTAGCTTTATTGCGAGGGGTAAGGGCATATGTGATCAAGTTAAAAGCTGTCGCCCTGCAATTTGATAGCACTGGGGTTGATCATTTGCAATGAAACAGTGCAGCTTTCTACAATACATCACAGACAGTCTCAAAACTGGAAGCTGTCACATAGAGTAGGCCGGGGTAGTCAACCCCATTGAAAGTGCATGATGCACTATACTATGTTAGTGCTTTTATCATTAGGCCTATAAGTTAATCACTAGTTTTGAGAGTAGTTTTTGTTCTCTAGTACCAGTCGCATGTATTTTAATAAACACATTTTTTTTTCAGCTCCTTGTCACTGTTAAAAGATGAGAAATAATTTGAATTTAACCTTATTGAATTCAATAGCTATACTGGGGCACTGTATTACATGTGATACGAAGCCTCACCTGGCACATGTACAGTACAGTACAGTATACAGTAGTGTCTAGGTTCTCAAATGACGACCCTCAGACCATTTGCGGCCAGCAACGCCCATTAATGTGGCCTGCTGAAGGTATGAGAAGCCAGAATATTTTATGTGCAGTTTTCTTTGTTCAAAGTGGAGCATTTAGATGTAACAGTTTCATAGGCTGTGAAAGCTGTGACAAGTTCTTCCATAACTGTGGTAGAATCTAATTGGGCTGGGCTCGTTTGGTGTTGGTTGGTTGTTTGTTTTCAGTTAAGGTTGTATGGACTTCAGGGCATCTTATGGGGCCTTAGCCCTCCTTTGCCCTTTAACCTGTTATGTTATGTTATGTTATGTTATGTTATGTTATGTTATGTTATGTTATGTTATGTTATGTTATGTTATGTTATGTTATGTTAAATGGGTGGAGATCTCTGGCTCTGAAACACTCTTCAAAAGCAGTGCACAACTAAGGACCTGAAACAGATGTATCATGAACTCAACAACAAACAACTTTTAAAACTTTTCATCGCCTTCTCATGACTGTGAACAGCTTAAATGTAAAAAAAAAATTGAGTACCCCAGAAATCTTCCAGGTATTGCAGTACACCACTTGAAGCCAATTTAGACCTACAACAAATGTAAAGCCACCTAACCACCTTTCAGTAAATGTTGCATTTGAGCATTTCCAAAGACTTTTATAGAACTTCAGCCCTTCCAAATAAGATATTGGCTATGGCAAAAAAATTGCTGAAGTAAAAAGGATTTACTTCGGCAAAAATACACTTTACCTCGGCATTAGGTAACTGTCCGATGCTACTTGTTTACAAACTTCTACAACAGTAGGTTTAACGTAATTTGTTTGTTTAAGCTCCCGAATTCCATTGATAAAACCAATACAGCCGCTTTGGGAATTTTTCCCACTTTATTACACATTAAAAAAGATAAAACGGCTGGTTCTGAAATCTAAAGGTCACACTCTGCTGTGTCATACTCATGTGTGTACAGTGATCACTTTCTTGACAGCAGACAGTGAGTTTTGTACATACAGTAAATACCCATCATAACGAACTTTTTAAATCAAGATTTTCCGTTAAAACTTGAAAAATTGCAATTATGTTTTGTATATAAAGCAATAATACTGAATATATTTGCTCATGTTACGATTGTGGTGGAAATTTTATCAGAAAATGATTTCTTTTCAAGTCGCTACTCGAAGCTGCATTTCGAGCCATGTAGGCCTAGTGTGCAGCTTTCGTAACCGGTAAGTCCCCGTACGCGTATCCTGCAATCTATCGCTTAGGCAAAATTTTTGCCGAAGTCAAGTCAATTTGTCTCGGCATTTACCTCGGCATTGCCCAATGCCGAGGCTATTTTCGAGGGCTGGAACTTCCGGAAATCATGCCCAGTAAGTCAAACCTGGTTTTCTAAATTCTTTTAGCAGTTAAAAAATTTTAAGTATGTGCCTGTATCCTTATTTAAGCAATATGGGCATTCAACTTTTCACAAAGCCAATAAATTTTGGCTATGATAGGAAGACCCTAAAGAATTCCCACACTGACAATCAATAATCACTGCACACTATTCAAATGGGGTACTTCTGGAAATACAGCACAAAGCATACTGACTTCAGTACAATGGTGTAATTGTTACACCTACACTATTATTGTGATCTCTAATAGCCACCAAGCTATCAAAAGATACAGAGCAGCTCACATTACACAGCATGCACAAAGAGTGTTTTGATTACATAATTAGGACCTTGTCTACTGACCAGGATGTGGCCCTGAGCAATGAACTATAAACAAAACCAGATACCGGTATACCGGTTGGCAAATACCTGGTATTACCAGGTATACTGGAAACTTTCGCAGAACCAGTACTTCACTCATTAACTGCTCTATCGATCAAATGTTAGCATGCACTCTCTCCAAGGCCAATGAATATATTCACTCTTGCATGACGGTGATTTTTACGATCAATTTTCTCTTCTTTGCAGCAAGATATTTCCAAGATTTGAATAAAGTTTCATTTAAAAAAAAGAAAATAAAGTATGACAGACCGAGTGTCTTACGTGTCTTTCATTTCAAGCTACCGTAGAACCCATTAAAAAGCAATGCAAGTATGGCATGGAAATGTACCGTAGCCTGTGTAATGTGGTAAAGATTTCACGCAGTGGTAACGATCTCACATTACACCTGCCTCCTATCAATTCCAACTAGCTGTACTGTATCCATGAATCCACTTAACGTGAATCCGAGGTCGGAAGACTGAAAAAGCTTCAAGACTTTGAAGACTCAGAAACCTCCGAGGCAACAGCTTTGCAGCGGAAGGAGAATGAGGACGAGCCATCGGCCAAGATGGCGGACATAGAGGGCGCGGTGTCAGAACTGTCCCGAGTAGCGCGCAGCGCGCAAGAATAATGCAAATTAGATGTAGCAAGGGGTAAGTATATGTCTGCGACGTGAATGCTGCGCGTACAGTTCACACAGCACTAGCTGTACTGGGTATGACCACAGCTGTACCGTGTGCTCGTAGTAGCGTTATAATCGGTATGCACTATGTATGGGATTTACCTGGTAAGAATTTCAGCCGCAATGCGCAGAATCTGTATTGAAACGAGCACCAGGTAAAGTTTATACACACTAAAGAGGCCTTGTATGAGTAATTGGTATACATAGCAGGATCTGCAACTCCCTGTTCGTGCTGCCTACTAAACAGTTACCAGGTACGAAGGTATGTACTGCGCAGAATCAATTTCTGCCAAGTTTTTGACAAACTGTAAACAATTACATGTGTGATAGATTGTGATAGGATTCGAGATAGGAAACTTTGAAGGATAGTGCGCTGCTCATAGGCCTACTGTAGTAAAGTTTTTAAGCCATTAGTCAAAGCATGTTATGGATTAAATTTATCAACTTGTGGTTTTTCAGTACACGTGCTAAGATTGTGTACGTGGACAGCAGCTAGCGTCTGGGATTTTAACGTAACGTGCACAGGGCAAACAGTGAGAAGCAGTAATAGTAACGAGTTTGTGTTCGGTATTTCTATCGGATATGACTTTTACCAGGTATTTGGGAATGTTTTCCGGGGTACCTGTTATTTTCGGTATATTCGTTTTTAACAAATTTCAATACCGCCGGTATGGGTATGAGTGAAATACCAGGTATACCTGGTATATCGATATACCGACGCACCCTAGTTCGTGTCTGCACAAGGAGAAGCTAGACAGTTATGGGCGGGGCTAGAACTAGCATAGCTGGGAGAATTGCAACTGTCTGGGATGAGAAGATTTCCCCATTAAGGCAGCACTAGAAATCCAAAATGCTAGCAATATTCAAAAGAGAAGGTATAACAACCAGGGAGTTACAACATCCTGGTATCACCAGCAGAACTTCTTCTGGAGAAATGATTGGTTTCGCCCTTGGCTGTTTGCCAGAGTTGCGGGGGGGGGCTTTCAAAAATGTTGAGGGGACTTTGCAAAAAGTCAATAACACAAGGGATGGACAATGACAGTTTATATAACTGTAAAGCTTCCTCTCAGGAAGATGTGAGAGAAATCCTTCAAAGTACTGACTTCAGGAGAGTAGATTCCTGGTTGTGCAGTCTCAAATGTACTATAAGTCTATAACAACAGCAAGAATTTCTTCTTTTAACAATGTACAGTATGGTACAGCTGCATGAAAAGTGACCATTTGCAGAGGCCTACTGGTTACAACTAAAATGATGTTAGCTCAAAGTGTTTAATATTATTGCTGGGTAGTGGTCTTGAATCTTCAGGAGTGATAGTGATGGCCAGATATAGCCACAGCAGGCACAGCTGAATCCTTGCCTATGGATCTTTTCTCTAATAGTCCCTTGGCTAGATTCCTGACGGCAAAAACCAAATGTTACCCTCAAAGAGACTCTGCTCAGAAAAGGAGCTACAACTACTCATGAAACACTACCGTTTAATACAGCCTTCTCTCTGCCATCAGACTCTAACATAATGCATTATATACCATTCCAGTCTGGCTGAAGAGAAGAATGCCTTGCATTAGTGAAGAGCAAGCAATCCTGAACTGACAAACATGGCTATATTCACCATTAAGGGCTCGTGCTACGGAGTCCTAAATCTTGAGGCTATTATGAAATAGTTTACTCAATTTATCATTCAGATCATATTCATATGCAGAGATATACATCTTCATTTTATCTGGAGCCAGAATACAGTACATACGAATAGGCCTACATACTGTAGCTACAGTACAGTAACGTGCAGTATTAAACTGCTCCCTGGAATACAGTAGAGAGCCACTTGTCTGTTCTACATATTTTCCAAGTTATTCAATAGTCTATGTATTAACAAACTCTACATTTATGGCCTATGTGATGTCTCACACAAGATCCAATTATTAAAAATTTGCATCTCTGCCAATCATTTTTTATAGCAAAGAGGAACAAGTGATTTACAAAACTGCATGGTAGCCTATTGCAATATTGACATGCATAACTTTTAATATTCTGTAGGCCCACAAATATAGAGTATTAATGGGAAATAGTGCCTTAGTGGTAAAGACTGTTTTCAAATCTAAAAGGGAAAATGCAGTCACCAATTTGAATTCCTGTACCCAGGCACAGTATCCTAAGTTGTATTTTGATTATGAAGGACTCCTTTTGTCATATGACATAATTTTTGCTGTAAACCAAACATAAAATTCATGCAGAGTTACTCAAGACTAATTCTACTATAGAGATTCCATGTTTATGTTTGGAAGCAGCATTAAAGATACAAGATTTTCAAGAAACTGATGTTTCCAAATAAATTTAGGGTACAGTAACTGCTTACAGTATCCCCTTTTCAAAACCACGATTTGCGGATACAGAATGATAGGCAATTCAAAATTAGGTAGCTGAGTAATTTTACTTTCAAGAAGATGTCTTTCTCACAGATAGAGCTTCACTGCTATCATAATTTGTTCATGCAAATTTCAAAATTTTAAATTGATAAAGCACACATCATAACACTTACATGACATATTTTAGATTTCTCCTTACCAATATCCACAGATAATGTGGAGTGGAGAAAACCAAAGTTAGTGAGAGGGTACTTCAAGAAAGAACCATAACACAGTGTCTATTTTCGAACAACCTGTCCATAAATGGACACGCCTGCACATGAAACGGATTGGCGCTACATAACTTTGGTTATATTTAGGGTTGTGACTGTTTAGTGATTAATCGCTAAACGATCGCATGTGTAATAAAAGTTTAGTACAAAGCTACCAGCGATTAATCGCAAAACCTATTTTTCCATACGAAATAAAAAACAATCTGCAGTCATTACAGAAAATTAGATGTTCCCTTTAACTCTTTTTGAAAAAGTGAAATACATAGCACACACGTAAACATGCAACATCAAAGTTGAGCTTCTATGCGGATCCGTGTTTGAGGTTCATAGAAACTACATCCCCTGGATGTCACTAACGCATGTTCAAGAGCATGTTTAAAGTCTCTAGACTATGTTGATCATAGGTACTTGCTATTAACTGCTAAATGGTCGCAAAATTTTGTGATTAAACTTTTAGTAATTTTGCTAAACGTTCACAGCCCTAGTTATATTATTACCAACATGGGATAATCCCACCATGATACAGAGTAATTGTTGACCAGTGAGCTAGCTATGTTACTTGAATTGAAAAGAGAATCCATGGACATAGTCCATTTTGGACAGGGTGTTCGAAAATAGACATTGTGTAATGGTCCTTTCTTGAAGTACCCCCTCACTAATTTTGGTTTTCTCCACTCAACATTATCGGTGGATAATGGTTAGGAGAAACTGTATCCTGATTTCTCCTTCCCATATTTACCAGAGAAAGTGATGCCCTGGTGGGGATTACATAGGAGGTAAGAGAGGGGCGATGTCGATTAAAAAACATCAGTGCCAGTTTTCATACCATCAGTCATTCATTAATCACAGTACCACACCAAGTCCATACATCCATACAGTACAATGCTTTACTTTAGACACAAAATGCCAACAAGTAGGAACACACCAGCTTATACATACAGTATTCTGAAAATAATAAAAAGTCATGTTCTTTGCTTTCTAGTGTCTGCACTCTGTAATGCCATTTCTTTTTTTTTGCTCAGTACAGTATCACAGGCATAGCTATTTGCAACTGGGGGTAGGGCTGAATGTTGCTTCAGACTACTGTCCTGGGGTGGGGTCTACGGGGAGGTTCCTTACATGCAATTTGGTATAACATATTGGACAAATTTTGAGGAAAATCACTACAAATGTTTGATATTTTTTATAGAAGAAACAAATATGAAGTTTTCTTCCTTGAACTAAGGGGGCAGAAGCATACTTTCACCCCACCACATTTTTGATGGGGGAGGGGGGGCTTCAGTCCCAGCTCCCACCTTCCTACCTCTATCCTCACCATACTATACAATTAGTGTTGCTCCTCCAAGAAGGTGCACAGAATAAATGACTGGAGTGTGCACCAATTATGCATTGAGGTACTGTAACTTGGAATTTTCACTTTAATCTGAGTACTCTGCAACGGTGGCTTTTTAGTTTCACCATTTAAATATTTTTTGTTTATTATGTTCTGATGCTGAAGATAGAAAATGCCAGTCTTAAACGTGCAGGATTTCTACCAGTGGAGGGAGAGGAGGTGAGGGATTCCCGAAGGAGACTGATCCCCCTTTTTGGAGAAAGGGGGTTAAATCCCTCTTGTCATTTCCATGTGGAAAATATAAAACTCTTAATAGCTTCCAACTAAAAAATTACAGGATATTTCAGCAGTAATGTTGAAACTAATCAATCATCAGGCTTTCAAACCCATCAAACTGGAACTACATGTATAGGGCCTTTGAAGAAAGTTTTTGATCCTCTGACCTAAGAACATGTGTATGGCAAAGAACAGCATCAGTTTTTAAGTACTGTACTGTTAATAAGAAGTAAAATCCCCCCCCCCCTTTTTCTTTTGTTTTTTTACTGGCAGAATCCCTGTCTTTAATATGACATGTTCTTGTACAATACTGTACATGGTCAGTATGAAAAATTATGCTATAGTGATTTCAACTGGTAAGGCAACTGTGCAACTTTAAGTACTGTACTGTAGGCTATTTAAGTATATACTTATTCCACACACTAGGCCTTTTCACAAGACTTTACCCTTTTTCACGGCAAAATTTTTGCCATATGGTATGTCTATGTCAAAAGTCCCAACAGCCAAGGCCAAAGCTTGAATCAACAGTCTCTAAAAATTGCAGTGCGTGATCCAGTGTGTGTCACACTTCTAAGTCCTGCATCGATTATGCTGGCACTGAAGTGATGATACCTGTAGGTTGTGTATGATAGAAGTATAGGCCTACAGCCTAGGCATAATGTCAGCTGTTTACCAAATGGGTCATTCCATGAGGTTAGGGCACTATTACAATTTGACCTGTTTTGGTATTAAAAACTACCCTTTTTCATCACTTATGAATCCCAGTAAGCCATATTTGGTATGAAATGGCTGGCAAGAATTGAACTTCAATTAAACATAGATGAGAAGTGAGATATTTTCATCCACTTTCATGTCTCTGGGCATTTTGTCACGGTGTCCACTGTCCAGTATCCACCCACAAAAGTCAATAGAAATGTGTGAAATAAATAATGACCAATTTCATGAATATTTTATTTATCGTAAATAAATTGTCCGCATCACATTTCTGAATTTCTGTAAATAGTATATAAACCAACGTAAGAGAATTTTAAGTAGGTACTATCTTCATCATTTAAAAATGTAATTTCTGTACCTACGTAACATGATGGTGTCCTGTTTCTAAAGTGTGTTACTGTACATGGGTATCGTAATTCCCATTACCAGCAATCTGTGAAAGATCCCAGGCACAATGCAAAAGTTACTCTTATACTGAATCATAGCAAGACATACACTTTCATAGTGAATTTCAGTCATCAGTGCACAGGGCTTGAAATAACCAGCAGCACCAACAGCCATGGCTGTCAGGCCCTTACTATTGCCTCAGTCAATGTCCCATAAAATAACATAGACCGACAGCCCATTTGCTCATTTTGGCTGTGCCCTTGTTCAAGTTTACAGCTGTATTTCGAGCCCTGAGTGTAGATATGTTTTATATCAAATTTTATGTTTAGATAGTTCATGGTGTCTTATGAAATGTGGGTACAAACTACAAATGGCTATAAATAACCCCACATTTTTTATGCAAGCCAAAACCTTCCTGACTAAAATTATATCAAACAGGAAGAAAAGCACCAAGGTTTTACCCTGTGGCTTTCTCTTGCTGTACAATCTCTCTAGCAAGCTGAGTGTCAGGACAGATTAAAATTATGGTATCCACTGTTACATGGGTAACAGAAAACGTTGCAAGGGTATAGAGCTACAAAACGACACATTACCAGAAATAATCATAAAAACTAGCTTTTTTGGAAGGAACTCAATCCCATGTCATACAGAAAAACCACAATGTATTAAAAAGACAATTATCTTTGTTAGAAAATTACTGTAATAAATATGGAGAAAGATTGGACACAGTGTCCTTGTTTTTGTCTGTTATATGAGTATTTGTTCTATCAGGTCATTAGGGCTGTGAACATGTAGCAAAATAATTAAACGTTGCTAATTGTTTACCAGGGTTTAGTTGCGGGTAAGTGGGGATTACATAGGTGAATAGGAGGTAAGAGAGGGGCGATGTAGATTAATTAAATGTTTAACCACAAAAATTTGCGATCGTTTAGCGATTAATCAGGATTACCTTATCACAACAGAAGACTCGGTGTGTTTTGATTGACGTGATAAATAGGCCAATTCAAAATGAATTGGTAATACCCATGAATCTTAAACATTCCTGTAAAGGCTTGTTCATTGTCAAAACAGTAATCACAACATCCTACATACTATTAAGTAGGGGGCAACATCATGCACTCTGCATTTACAGAGTATTAAGATGGATAGACAATGGACGCAAAGACAGGTTTTGCGATTAATCGCTTAATAGCAAGTACTAAACGTTTATTCCACATGAGATCCTTTAGCGATTAATCGCTACACGTTCGCAGCCGTACAGGTCATGTCATTAATCACGGTAAATAATACATGAATTGTTCAACAATATAGCGATTATTGCTACTTATGCTACATAAAATTTTGAAATGTAACTTACGGCAATTAAAAGGAATTTTTACTGGGGGAGCAACAGTGTTGTGTAGTACTTTACAGAGCCATGCAGGATAAATATTGCACCTCCTTCATCAAAACCAATTTACTACATGGGCAAGTCCATCGTTACGGACGTTACATTTGCAGGATATTTGCAATGTTTAGCAAACAAACACACCTGCAGTTAAAGCAAATTTTTTTTTTTTGCCTGTAATGAATATACACTCAAATGTATAAGACAGCATGGTAGAATTAGTTTAATCTTTATTTGCTAATTAGCTAGGGGTGTTGATAACAAGCGTTTCGAACGTTACATATTTTGACATGACATTTTAGAACTTCTGACATATTAGAAAAACTCTGTGAAGTTACTTGTTCAATCTTATATTCTGTCTGCTGAAGTTGGTCTAAGTAAACACTCTACTACTGTATCATAGACAAAAATATTGTAAAAAGCAATACCTTGTTAGACTTGCTTCTGTAGACTGCTGTTACGGACGTTATATTTTAGAAGTTACGGACGTTACATGTAACGTCTGAATGCTGGTTACAGTAGGTACAGGGGATGTAAGCTCAAATCAATCTTATTTCACATTTTTTGTTTCATATCATAATCCACCATGAATAAGCTCCAAATATGAACATAAATCACTAAAATCAATAAACTTAATTTGAGTGAATTACTGAAGAAAATAAAAAATGGTACAGATGTTACAAATTTCTAATGATATTGCACGTGAATGTCCGTAACAATTTTCTCAAAATCATAATTTTACAATTTTTAGCCCAGTTTTAATTAGCCAAATTTTACTATTTCTACTTCATTAGTCTGTTGTTCCATCAAGAGTACAAGTTTTTAAATTATAGCACAACTGAAATCAAACAATTATATTTTAAAGGACAAAAATGTCACTTTTGGCTATGGTCAAATATAGTCCAAAATGTAACGTGCGTAACGCTATAAATCTAGTTTTAATTACCCAAATTTTATTTTTTGTGGTTCATGGGATAAGTCATCAAAAGTTAGCTTTAAATATGAGGCATCATTAAAACTGTTTCATTCTACTGTATTTTAGGAGGAAAAAATGCTAAAAACGTTACGGACATTACAGGTTTCATGGAAAGGTAATATCGTTAATTCAATAAACTCCACCCTATCAATGAAAAAGAAATACCATCTCTTTTGTTCTTACTAATGAAGAATCATTCCCAAGCATTATTGAAAACACAAAATAATAATCGTAACCCACTCTTAGGTGATACAGTGGGGACTTTACTTTGGGGCCACATGAGGTGTTTTATGGAAAATTTGCAGTATCTTGAGTTTTCCCATACTGGTCATGTATAAAAGGTAAAATAGTACAGTAATGACAATGAGTGAAAACAGGTGACACCAATAGAGATTCATAAGGTTTAGACCCTAGTATCCCCCTAACCTGCAACTGATGAAACAAAATTGTGGAATCAACTTGAAACTTTATCACTCATGTCCTCTTTGATGTGGAATTGCCCAGATACAAATTTGAAAAAACCAATGTTTCTCTTTTGCAATATAAGAATATCCTGAAAGTCAGGGTATTTACATCACCATGAATAATTATAGGTAATGTGACTGGAATATGTAGATACAGGGTTAAAGAATATGGTGTCCATGTTACACATAGGTATTTTCCCTAAACCTTGAAAGATACTGTATCATCCCAGCTGCAGTAGGCTATACTTATAACTGGCAAGGAGTTGCTAATTGTTTGCTGTATTAAATATTGTTTGCCATTCGGTATTGTAAATGACACTGGTATGACACCTAGGAGGCAAACTAAAGAACTGGCATGTGCATTAAGTGGCATAGTTAGTCTTCTCGGCTGCTACAAGGATACTGTTTCGGGGAAAATATACCTTTTCAAGATAGGTGGATGGTGGTATTCTAGGTTTACCATACTTGGTTAACTACATTTTAGCATATCCCCATTCATAAACATAATACCATGTACAAGATTTTGCTGAGAAGCTACATTTGCATGATACTGAGACTGTGTCCATGTTACAGGTACAGTACATGGGTATTTTTTTAGATGTGGGGAGGGTTTTGCTGACTTTTTTGTACCAAAAGTTGTCGGTTCAAGCCTTGTCCATTTTCCTCACTGCTCTATCACGTAGGCTGGAAATTGAAACCAGAGTGTAAATTTACTAACTTAAAGTGGACCTAAAGTCTAGAATTACAAGAAAATATATTTTAGAAGTTTGGAAAATGAATTTCATTCATCCAACTCCCTTTTTCATAGCGTACTCCGTTGCTGAGAAATAAAATGTTGAAATTTATTCACTTAAATTGAAAAAGTCGATTGTGCAATAACTTGTGAAGTCCTTCTTGTACAACTCACATTACCAGCTTTTATTTTGTTTTAAAATTAAGATATTTATATGACCTTGAAACAATTGCAGTTCTCTTGCATGGTATGCAGCACGGAGAGGACTTATATAGCCAAGTCATCCTATAACAGTAAGACGGTGATCACATTTTGGCACAACGTGCAGTGGCTTTCGAAAAAAAAAGAACAACAAAGACTGTAATTTGAGTAGTACAAGAATGACATCACAAATTATTGTGCAATCCACCATTTTAAATTGAGTGAATAAGCTTCAACATTTTATATCTCAGCTCAGAAATGTCCTGTGAAGATGGGAGTTGGACCATTTGGTTGCATTTTTCAAGCTTTGTGACATATATTTTTGAAATTTTAGAATTTAGGTACACTTTAAATGGCTACACTAAGGAATTTTTCTGCAGGACTTTCTGAAAATTCATCAAGTCAGTTTTGACATGCAAACTCTAACAGGAAGTTTCCACACTTAAAGGCATTTTCCTGTGGCTTTTCACAAGGGTTCCATGTGAAAGAGAAAAAAAAATCAGTTCATACCCTCTAAACCCTGCAGCAATACTCTTTTCCTGACTACTTATTTTTGTCAAAAAGTACCTCCAGTTTTCATCAAGGTTATAGAATGTCATGTAAAGTGGGCACATTGCCTCAGATTTCTTTTGTTTTTCTCTCTAACTTAATGTCCTGTTGTCCTTGAAATTTGATACTGTTGGAATGTTTTAATACCTTTCCACATAGTTTTAGCATAAATCAACACCATGTGTATGGCATAACAAAGTTGCTAAATATTCCCTACAGCAGTGTCAATATCATAAAGAAACTCAATGCTTTGTCAAATTAAAGTGCCACAATGACATTACAGATTTCCCATAATGCACTTTATCTTGAGAAAAAATTACAATTCTTTGAAAATTAGTATCTTCCAAACGCTACTAGCTATTCAGATGCGGTTTTCACCTTCTAGAAGAGAAAAATTTTCTGCATTTTTTGAAGTCATTGATTCTTGTCACTGGCAACCCCTTTAATGTTACATTATACTCTGTAACTATCTTTACACTTGTAAGCTGTTTTAATGAAGAATTTATGAAATTTTCAAAATAATGACCAATTATCTTGTTCTCTATGAAGGTTAAATATTAAAAATGACTCATTCTTGCATCGGCACTCTAGTAAATCCAGGATGTCTCTGTATGAATTGCTCTCATAAATTTTCGGATAGGGATGTTAACAAAAAAATATCTAAGAGTTAAGCCTAGCCTAGTTTCATTATAAATTACCAATGATACTAGGCCTAGCAAACAATTGGGATAGGCTACTTAGTGAAGGACCAGGTAGGCTACAACAAATAACTTCATTCTGAAAAATCAGCATAGAGGTCACACATTATGCCCCAACCTCCTGGAATGACCCAAATAGCCTAACGTTAGATGGCGTCAAAGTAAAAGGTTGGCATAACACATAACTGTGCAAGGTTTGTATGCCATGATACAGTTCAGCAAGTTGTGTCATTTGCAAATGCAGTAGCCTACAGTATACATTGTAGAGTGGGGTTCTCAACCAAACTTTACCTCCCCCCCCCTTCTTACCTCATGCATTACTGGCTTATGTCTACTAGCAGAAGCTTATTGGGGGTGAACTAGTACTGGGGGAGGGGGGACGACAGTTAAAGTTCTGCAGTGGTATTGGTAATAAATGAAGGTAGGCCAAGTCATAAGTGTTGAGTGGGTAGCGTTGAGTGTTAGTGTCATTATGAGAACCACTCAATGTGAGTTTTGTGTTTACTGTTAGAGGAAGATTGTCCTCTTCTTTCAATTGCAGCACAAACGCCAGACAAGGCTATCCCGTGCTGTTGAACTAGGGCTAAGGGAGTCGGATGAAGTCTATGTCCACTGAGTCGCCAATTTGGAAGCGCAGTCACTGTCGCTGTAGTTTTACCCCTAGGGCCTTCTGGTACAGTTCTGCTACCCTCGGCGCCCAGTCTTACCTGAACTTTGCTCGATAGCGTTGTTGTGTTGTGTATCATCACTCCTGCCGGGTCCGGTCGCCATTTCAACATCATTCTTTTTCTCGGCCATTGTTAATATAAATATGCAAAGGCAACGACGGCAAAATTTTCTGATTGATTAACTCTTTTAAATCTGACAGCAAACGGCCCAGCCTAGGCTAAACTTTGACAAAATCAAATGAAATCGCCTACTTGCACTGTAACTTCGTGTCGGCTAACCGTATTTGTAACCTAGGAACGGAATCGTTGAGCTAACAGCGACGTATGCCTAACCTCGTCTTTGGAACGTTTGTCTAAATGAATGTCGCGATGCCCAACAAAAGTTGCACACCTTCCAAGTCGTTCCGTTATAGATAGTAGATCAATAGTTTCCGAAGAAAATTCAGCAGTTTTTAGACTGCGAACAACAGCTTCTGACGTCCACTTCTCAGAGCTATCAGTTCACTGTTACACACACAATTTTGTCGTGCAGTACAGTACAATACTATACTATGGCTTGCAACATATTGTACTACATATAGCTGTATTGAACTACGAAGTACCATAATAAACATTATGTACGTGAACGCGTACAGCTAGTTTTTTAGCACGGCCCAAGTGGAACGCAGAACGGTAAAGATTTATGTACAGGTATTGGTACGGGGTGTGGGCATGCGTATGCGTGTGTATTGTATATACACTAAATTTTCACGGAGCGATCAATGACGGATGGCATCACTGTACCACAGATAATACATGTTCACCCAAGAACCTAACACAGTGATTACAAATGCAACCAATTCCCAGTTGGCGATTATTATAGACCGCTTCATTTCCTATAATGATCACAAAAGGTGACGAATAGGAGCAAAAAATAGCTTCTTTGGCTATAAAGTTGTAATAAGGCGTGATTCCTGAGAACATGCCATGAAAATGTGATCGTCATGTGTTCAAACTAAAAGAATCATATCCTGGCAGTACTAAACGACATAACATTGAAAGGATCGACCACAAAACCTGCATTTGCATCAAGAACTTCACCCAGCAAATAACATTGTGTAGACATGACATGTGACTTCTAGGCAGGCAGCAAGTTTATTATAAAGGACCGATCCCTTGAGACAAAAAGGAAATTTCACTCTTTTCCAATCTAGTACTGTTATAATCTCTTTGGGTCAGGATTTTTGTGGGCGTGGCGTTAAACCCGAATCATATTACGCAACTATAAACTGTGTACGTACGTACGGTCTTATTTTGGAGCTAGCTAGCTAAGCAAACAAACAAATCTTACTAAAGAATGGATCGGAAAAGTCCGTCATTTCTAACTTTAGTATACGTTGTGAACCTTGTAGGAACCAACCGCAAATTCTGTTTAACCATGGGTCATGGTGTTTTAATAACCACCATATACTTCACATTTGGAAGCAAAACCATTGGAAAAATCCGTCACTTCTTTTTGGTAAACGCAATCAACTCCCTGACTGAATCAACTTAACTTCCAGGGAACAATGCTTCACACTTCTGGCCAGGGGCGTCAATCCGTATTCAAATGTGGGGGGACGGGGACATACATGACTTAACACAAACCAATCCCTTTGGTTTTGAAGAGGGGGTGTCTTCTTATAGGCCCTTTCCTCCCCCCTTATGATGACTGGCGTTGTCCCATTCTAATAAGAATTATCATTTCAAAATTAACATGACCATCATAGATGATCTGCCAGGTGAAATACACGGAGTCCACGGAATTACTACAAGATGTTATTTTCATCATGTCCCAGAATAGCTGAAACCACGTTTCGCAGCATGGATCATTGTCAGAGATCATGGATCCGACCAGGCCCATTGCTAGGGTGATATGTTTGGGGGTCTGAAGGTCCTAAATTCCGACTGGCTGGATGTTTTTCCAACTAAGTGGAGGCGTGTAAATTGCACTTTGTTCATGCGCTCTGCATGAACAAATCCTTCCTTTGTCCTTCCTTAGACCCCTCCCCCGGTGTCATCCTTGGGGTGGGGTCTAAGGGGAGGGGCTAGCTCTCCCCTTTGAGAAATTTTGGTTAATTTATGGTTGCTCAGATGCAAAACGGTGCTATCTTTGGAATATTTTTGAAGCTGATCGTAGTATAGCAAAGGTGTGAAGGACTAGCAATGCTTTTTAGTCATAAGTGTATTAACAATCACCATCTATACCGATAATGGCTTCGGCGAAGCGCTCGGTAAAAATTTTTGAAAAGTGTTAAAGGGCAACAATGTACTTTCAACCTTTTCCACATCATGCTACAAATTAGACTGAATGCAGTGGCGTACCCAGGATTTCTCTCAAGGGGAGGGGCATGCAGTATGTTCTGTGACTGATGGCCTGGGGGAGGGGTCTAAGGGGAAGGGGTTCCCCCTCCCCCTTTGAAATTTTTTGAAAAATTAGGTGTCCTAACATGCAATCTGGTGCCACATGTGTTACCTTTTGAAGTTAAGTTTTTGTTGAAAAATTTATGTTTTCTAAGGACCTAAAAAATAGGCATCAGTGAGGGGACCATGGCCTAATGGGGTTCCCCCTCCCCTTTGAAAAATTTTGAAAAACTTGGTGTCTTTATATGCAATCTGCTGCCAAATATGCTACCTTTTGAAGTAAAATTTGTATTAAAAAATTTACGAATTTTTAAGAACTTAAATAAATTGGAATCAGTGAGGGGGGGCATGGCCGAATGGCCCTCCACTCTGCGTACCCCGCTGATTGAATGATCCCTTATTGATACGAGGCCCCTTCAGATATTTGGAGATGTATGTCTGTTTTTTGGAAAGTGTTGTGATCAGAATTGTTCCATGCATAATTACCTTTTTAATGGACATTAAGCTTGAGCGCAAAGCGCGCCGAAATTTTGTCATTAAATAAGATTTCCCTAACGAACTCTGCATTCAGAATCTGCATCGAGACACTTAACGATAGCCCAACAAACCCACATGCCACTCAAAAAGCCAGTCAAATAGAGCCATGACACTACTCTTTTACGCAAATGTGGGGGGGGGGACATTTGATATTGTGTCCCCCACCCATCGAAATGTGGTCCCCCATTCCCCCAGGACTGACGCCCATGCTACTGGCCGGTAGCCAGAGAAACTAATTTGGAGGCACATCACTGTAGGAGTTTTGCTGGCCTGGGGAATGGGCATGAGGCTAGAAGTCAATAGGCGGATTTAGCCATCAGGTGATATAAGACGTCTTTATTTTTCACCCGGGAAAATGGCCTTTTCTCTGGGAACTTTGGCTAAACGATCCTATTGAATTCTAGCAGCATGGTATACAAGAGGAGGGGTTCTCCCTCCCTTTTAAAAATTTTTGCCTTTTTAAAGGCGCCTATAGACGCAAAGTGGAGGGAAATATGCCACTTTGACAGAATTCGGTCGTGAGGGTGGTTTATCTGGGTAATATTTTTTTTTTATCCTTCAGTGCAAAACTTTTTATAGAAAAATTTGGGGGGCACATGCCCCCTCAAGGCTATGTGCCTGACACTCTACTGGCATGATATTCCACAACTGAGCATCCGTCACAATAATTATGCATCTTTTACATTCTCAATTTCCTTTAACGGATAATTTCTGCATCATTACTTTGAGGGCCATAGCGAAAGGGACTATTTTCAAAGGGTCACTACACAGTCTTGGACAGTAAAGTGGTTCAAGGCAGAATTATGGAACATTTCAAAGTTACCAAAATTTTTACCTCTTCCCAATTTCTCTGGGAGTTTCCTCAAAATTCCCAAAACTCCCTGGTTTGGGAATCTACGAGCCCCGATACTTACCTCCTATTTACACCTAGTGAGTGGGGATTACAAGGTGTAAATAGGGGGTAAGGAGGGGCGAAGTAGATTTCCCAAAACTCCCTGGTTTGGGAATCTACGAGCCCCGATACTTACCTCCTATTTACACCTTGTAATCCCCACTTACTAGGTGTAAATAGGAGGTAAGGAGGGGCGAAGTAGATTTTGGATATTCTGCAAAAGAGATGAAACTTTAAAAAGAGAAGATGGGAAATTTGCTACGCTGGTAACTATGTTTACAAAAAGCGATCATGATTTGTTCTCAAAATTCAGACACGTGCATCTTTATTAACTGAAAAATTCAAATCGGTGTACTTTACAGTATCAGAACCATCAAGACTTTGAGTCTTCAGTCTTCACAACAGATTTGTACTTTGCAATAAGAGCTCCATTTTTGTTACCTTAGATCCGTACATGACATGACGCTAGAAACAAATAGCAAGTTTTAGCCATCTATAGTTGACCACTCTTAATCCAGAATCTATCAGAGAACCTCCTGTTCAGGTATCTTGAGATCAATAAGTTAAAGGTGTTTGAACCCCTTTAAAGACTGGTCAATGGAGCAAGCTTGTTTGTAAAAAGAATTAACTGTTGCAATTATACAGATAAGCTTCACCTGGGAAAAGGCCTTTTTCTCGGGTAATATTGGCTAAAATGTCCTGTTCAATTCTAGCAGCATGATATAGCACTGAAATGCCGGTGAGCATCAATTTTGATGACTTTTCTGATACATTTTTAGATGGAAAATGCCAAGGGTGCATGGCTGACTGAGAGGGGAAATTGGAATGAATTTAGACATGCCTTTTACATAGCAGTTGATACAGTTGAGTATCACAGAAATCATGTCATTCGAAAATGGAACACAACACAGAATATGATCTTTGAGAATTTGGAAAACTTGCCTGTCTCCATCCTAAAGGGGACTACACTCAACAGCTTATCATTACAGTACTTCATTGCATACGGTACTTACACAATCCAGTTTACTGATGCATCAGCTAGTGGGCTTCATGGGATAGCCAGAAAATGTTTTATAAGTTGGAGGAAGGGGGGAGCTCCCTCCATTACAAAACTAGTATATATACCCTTTTACCCTTGAATTTTCCAGAAGGGGGAGGCTTCTGAGAGATTTGTGGTGGAGCTTGCAACTCCCACCTATGCTGGGGATGAGTATAGTCTAGCACCAATGTGCTGTAGGTCTGTACTGCTGTGAGCCTGTAACCACTATTTAAGAATTTAAAAGGTGGAGTTGACTTGGTGGTTTAGTGTACTGCCTTGCATACTAGAGGTCCTCAGATCAAATCCCTGTGGAACCACTTGGAAATAAGTTCTCGGCTTAAATTTACTTCATGATAACAGCTGTTCAAATTGGTGCTGCTAAGGGGAGGGGGTGGGGGAGTGAAATTGGTGAAAATTATTTGGGTATTTGATTGTCCATTTCAGGTAGTTGTCTGATTCAGGAAGGTGACCTAAGGGATTCAGGAAATTGTCCGATTCAAGAAGTTGTGAACTTTGCTTGGTTCAGCAGTCAAGCAGTGGCCGTGCAGAGCCAGGAACACCCACTCCTCCCAGCCTTTGGGAAAGTGGGAAAAGACTGGGGATACACTCACCTCTGTGGGATAGGGATGTTAAATGTCAGTTCGGGGAGCAGGACTGGTAACGATTAGTACACACTTGCCTCATAAACCTCTGAGCACTAGTCGAAAAAGGAAAGGGTGTTCATCCATGCTCAGTCTGGTACAGGGTCCTTGAAGAGCCAATTGGCTTCCTGACCGTCAAACGTTAAACTTAATGAGAATAATTTTCATAACCTGGACCTTTGAACACCACACCAACATTTTCTTCACAACTCTGTCAGAATAATCCTGTTTGACGTAACTTGTGTCAAGAACAAATTTTGCTTCAAAGACACAAAATATTACATATGTCAAGCCAGCAGACTCATCACATTTTTTAAAAGTCTAATTTGACCTTGAAACTTGATCTACAGTTTCCATATGCCAAGTATGAGAACTAATACTTAGTACAGTAGTTCCAGTTCTGATAAGATTGATGCTATTTTATTGTTTACAAACTTGTACTTCCTTCATTTTGTCCTGGATCCCCAGGTCCCTTCCTTCCAGACATCCAGGAAATTCCCATGCCACATCCCAGACATCTAGCACACTCAATTTATGGGTTTGGTATCCCACCCCCTTCATCCCCTCTGACTGGATCAATCCTTCCGCCCCATTCATCATATTCATGTCACAAAGAGCATGTCTACTATCGACCAATCAGGAGTTCACAAGTTGTATCCCATAGTAGTATAATATGTAGTCACTGTTAGAACTAGAACTTCCACAAGTCTGTCAGCTATCCTCCAGACAATTGAGATCAGAAGCTATAAGTCAACAGTTAATTAAGGCCTCATAGCTTCAATGAACCTCACTCTTAAGCCTTCGCACAAGAATGGCCCCAAGTTTACATAACAGCATCTATGATTGCTTTTTCCAGATAACGTGTTTACAAGTTAAATGTCATAAACAAACACATGTGTGCATGATTGCATAAATTCTTTTTGCCTTCAGCAAGGAATCCAAAACTGGTGTATCAGTCAGTCAAGGCTGAACATGGCCAATACAGAGGTGTCAGAAGATGATCTAAGTTGTCACCTAGACTTAAAAAGTCCTTCTTGGCAAATGTAGTCAATCCTTTTCATTTCTACCTTTGAAAACATTTCTCAGAAATTGCATTTAACCTCAAATCTGTGCCCTCCTTATCAGTGTTGGCACTAGGTCCCTGAATTTGGGGGTGGGGGCACATCCCACTCCAAAATATTTGGGGAAATTTGGTTAAAAGGGGGATCGTGATAAGTTGCAACATAAAAAGTCAACTTTTTCCCCAAAAGGTGCAGGATATTCCCATACATGATTTTGAAACTTGTGGGATTGTTGAGAAATGTGTGAGAGCCACATGATCCCACTGCCTTAACACTGCTCCTGACATGCATGCACCATAGGAAGGAAAGTGAACAATTTCACAGAAGAACAATAAGAAGACATCTTGTGCCAGAGGGAGTAACATTCTCTGGACACATTCTGCAGATTCTAGTTGTTAACATGCCCTTGTACACAAGCCCTCCTTCAAAGTATAAACAGCCCATTTTGACCAGGAGGAGCAAATGGAGTCACCCCAGTTCAATGGGAAACCTGACTATGGCACCACATTGAACTCAAACAGCAATTGTGTGGAAATCAGACACTGTAAAAATCAGAATAACCTTTACCTATGGTTTGATTACACGAGCTTGTGCCAAGTCATCACAGCTAAAAGGTTGTAATAAACCAAAGTAGCACCTTTTTAATGATTCATTATACCCATCTACTCCTAGCCACAAACCTCACACTTAAGCACACTAAGTAATTCAGACTATGAATGCTGAAGGTGTAGAAATGAAATATTTGCAAGAAACAGGGACAGGTCGACGGTATAATTATGCTGTGCAAACTGTTTCACATTAACTGGAAAGTAGATTTATGGATGTTATTTAGAAATCGTTAACCAGGGCTTAATCCATAAAATATCACAACTATTTTCATGACATCATTCCTCACCCTTACTGTACCTCCCAAATACCAGATAAAATGATACATATGTCAAACAAACTGGTAAAGTCACATGAACAAAACATCAAACTGATTCTTAAAACACAACAAGAGCTTCCAGAATCATTAGATAAATTTCCTGCTTTTAAAAGTCTTCATCATGTTTTACAAGCTTGGATGTACATGTCAAGTTAATGGCTGAACACCCTTTTTACATTTCATTGCTGGGGTAACTGTTGACATGTGATGGCTCTGTTCAGCTGATTGCTACCCGAAGACTAGACTGATATTTACAATGTAGGTACAAACATTCCTCCATCAGTCTTTTAGCAATAGACACAGCTAGTGATAAATACCAGTCACTTTCTTCATCTGCTTCATCAAACCAGGATTTTTGTCAAATTTGTGCTGTGAAATGTACACAGAGTGTTAATTTGAATAAGGCTTTCAAATGACATGGCATCTTCCCCTGTCCATACCCCCCCCCCCCCAATTCCCAAACTCTTCATGTCAACAAAAGCCTGATAAGTATCTCTGCATTATGTGCTGAGGTGCTAACTCCAGAATAAATATTGTGCTGAAAACCTGACCAGAGGCCCACATATCGGGTTTTTATAAGTGTGTGTTTCTGTAAGGGGCCTTGTCATGGCATGTTTGGTTGAAAGCAAAGAAATTGCAAGATAAAGTCTATCTTCTGAGAGAAATTGAAACCTAACCATGTTTCAGGTTCTCTGGTACTTTTACCACAAAGTCAATGAAGTACTGCACTGCACTAGCCTAAAGAGTAGGTCACATCATAAGAACTGTCCCTAAATCAGTGAGGAAGTTAATGAAAGGGGGGGGGGGTGAGAAAACCATGAAGGTGATACTTCAACTATGGTTTTATCAATGAAGTACAGTATAAGCTGTTTTTAGTGTAATTACAAGTATACTGGATACTGTTTCATCTTTGAAATGGATGAATGAAGCTGTGCATTTCAATTGGCCAGCAAAAACAAGGGTTCTCAGCTTTACATTCTGTTATCTAAGTGTTGGCATACTCTGTGCTTGGCAGAGATCTTTTTATACTAAGTCATACTAAGTCATGAAACTACCATAATTTTGTAAAGATCCTCTGAGAGTGATTCTTCAGCTCTTCCTAAGTTTCAGAAAACCAAAAAGAAAAAAAAAAATGTTTTCTAAATATAACCCAGTCCAGAGCTGACTCCAATAATATACCACCGCATACAAAAACATTCAATGGCACAAGGTCATAATGGAACTGCAAAATCCTTAAAACAACCCAGGATGGTCCTCAAATCAATTAACTGATACTGGGTGTCATTGGTCATGTTTTATACATAATCAAAAGAATCATGTATACCTCAAGATCCTTTGATTATTAAAGAAGAACCACAAGACACAATCTACAGTACCATAAAGATTTAATGTTGCAGAATAATTCGCCATGACCTGCAAAATGTAATTGTCTTCATGATGAACAGGTAATAGTCAATTCAATGCACATCCATGATAGATGACTAAAGTGACATTGAACACAATGACACATACAATAACGTTGGGTGCTATGCATTTTTATTGTTTCTGCCATCCCCAGCGACTTTTAATACCCATTTTATGATACAATTTTCCACCTTGGCTGAATAAGAACTTTATTTTGAACAGATAAGTTAATTATGAGTATAACACATTTGGCTGCTGTATGTCCTATAGATCAGTTAATATGTTGAAAATAAATTATGATGAAAAAAAGGAGTATCATGACACAGTTTTAAGTCAGACCTTGAAGCGCAGTTACTCGCAGTTATTTTATGACAATACCAAGCAACCACAAATGTTAATTTATGGGGAGGCCATTACTTTATGTTGTGCAGCTGACCAACTTTACAATTAAGATCACATTTGCTTTTGTTTTATTTGAAAGGTCAGTTCAGATACAAACACTGTTGTTTGCCCTTGAAAGATGAACCCACATGACTTTGAATCTGCAGTGGAGTGAACCAAGATCTCCTGCCAGGGTGATTTGAGCTTCATTGCTTCAAATGCCAGCAACTTTATCCATATCTCCACAGCACCAATACAGTAGGTCATACAGGTGAAGGTAAGGATAGGTCTTATGCTACATAGTTATCAAGTATACAGTTATAAGTACAGCAGCTGCCTACAATGACACTGGCAGGAAGTTTGTTTCATACTGTCTTTAAAAAGTACTGGTACATCAACTACATCAACTAGTGTTTCCAATCTCCTTTTTTTGTGTCAGTTCCAGCCCTGGTGTAAATTCTGACCTAAAGGATAACTTGTGTTTTCTACTTTAATGACAACTTAAAAAGACAACCTTGATCCCACAAACATCAAACAAAAATCATCTTTGGTCATTGAAATATTTGTGTTTCCAAAAAATACACCAGGAAGGACTTGACTCAATTCAATCATGGTGTAACAAAATGGTTGTATTCATTGGGGGTATAAGGGCAATTGTCCTTTCACCCCGACTTAGAGACCCTTTAACAAAAAAAAAGGAATTAAAAACCTTTTCTTGAAATTCAAAACAAAGGTAAAATAGAATGTTCTAAACCCTTGATGGCAGGAATTCCAAAAAAATGGCACTGATGGCCATGAGGCCTCTTTAATTTGCTGTAATGCCCTTCAAAAATTGTAAACACCAACAGCCAAAATCGCCGTAATACCGTCCAAGTTTGCCGTTAGTTCTGTGTCACAAAATTCCACTCGCACTTTTCTAAAACTATCATCAGATGTGTTTACAATTTTACCCAAATTCACTGCATCCATAACATGATTTCCGAGTATATATTTTGTTTTGACCGGTTTGCAAGAATGTTTTTAAAGTACCTAAACAAGTTCATAACGGACATTACATTTCAAACCGATGCACATTATTAACATTGGAAAACACAATATACTAGACCCTCATTCCAGCTTAGACTGACCATGCAGGCAATCACCAAGTCTTGACGATCATCAATGCGAATGTGGGGCTTCCCAGAACAACACAACAGAGCTAGCTCAAACATGAGACAACTTCATGTGAATAGTAACAGCATGACTGTTCTCTAGGTTTGTACAATACACAATGGTGTCAACTTTAAATAGTTCTGACTAGCTAGAGGAAGAGCAATAACCCCACAGAGTCACAATCAAAGTCTCAACTGTACACGATTATCAATTTTAAATGACTTGGCAAAATATTAAGGGCATGATAGCCACTGATATTCTTTCACTATAATCTGTGATTAAGAATGTATGTTTTGACTCCCGAGAGGAGATTTCAACTCTGTTTGGGGATCACCTAAATGTAGCTGTGATGACTCCATGACATGAGGAACATGACGAAAGTTAAAATCCATGATGATACCGTGACAATAGCTAGGCTAGTAACTTAGCTCAGAAGGGGACTGACACACTAACCCAGGCCCTACTGCAATTGAGTGGCACTTCATTTTACTGTGATGATCAAGCTTTCTTGCCAGAATTAGAGCCGTCCGGTCATTGAATTAAGTTACAACTTTCTCATTGCAGTATTTCCAAATAAAATCTTGGTTTGTGCAGTACCTTCTCATCGAGTTGTCACTAGCAAGTAGCAGTGCGAGTATGTGCGTGCTGATTCGAAAAGAGTACTTGCACATTTGCGAGCGCATACTAAAGCACACTGTACTGCACACATGGGTAAACACCAAAACTAATAGGCCTTATGCATATGGACATCACAGAGCAGAAAGTACTCAGGAGTCATTTGGAGGTAAGCACGTATCGTTGTAACTTGCACTAACAGATGCAGACTGCTGATTTGTGAACCAATCGGATACACACGCAATTCTACTTCATGTGTGTGCGAAGTCTAAGTTGTGCGTGCAGTGTGCTTCATTGTTTGCCTACAAAATGACGTGAGAAGGGATGCAGAAAATAAATATGGTATTCCTTAAAACCCACATGTACTTTGAATTATTATAAAATTCACTTCAGTTCCATCATGGCCAGGATATTGTTTCATAAAAGGAATCATTATGATTAAAACTTCCTTGCCTACATTTTCTGCAATTCAATGTGGAAACATACAACCAGTGATCAATGCCAGTTCTTGATGATTTATTAATTATTCAGAAGAATTTGGAATTACAAGGTATTCTTTAAAACCCATGTGTACTTTGAATTATTATAAAATTCACTTCAGTTCCATCATGGCCAGGATATTAATGTTTCATAAAAGGAATCATAGAGATCCTTGCCTACATTTCCTGCAATTCAATTTGGAAACACACAACCAGTGATCAATGCCAGTTCTGATCAGTTCTGATCAGTGCCATTTTCTGATAGCAATGTCCTCCCCTTTGACTTATTAAAAGATTCATTCCTAATGTGACGGAAAGCTAAGATTGTCTACGTAAAACAAGATGAAATGTGGCAGGAAGCAATCCAACTTTAATAGGCATACCACAATGTGTTACCAAGTACTTGTCACAATAAGAGTAATGTATACTAGAATGATATTGGTTTGTAGACTTGCAGGTACCACAAAAGATATCAGTGTTCACATGAAATGTAAAACACTGAAGATGATAGCAGATTAAATGTATCCAGTACGGTACTTTTAATACATTGCAGGGACAGGCCATAAGCTACTTATATTTCTGATCTTATCAATACAGTGAATTAACAGAAGTCAAATGTGATGGTATGTCAGAAATAGCCAAATTATATTACAAAGCATATGTAGGTATTAAAGCTATGTTTTACATATTACTACCCATAGGAATAGGACACTCTCATTAAAGGTCAAGAGCAGTCGTCCCAAACTTATTTTGAAGCAACAGCTAAATCTCACAATTTTCTTCTTATTTCTCTGCAAAGTATCTTTCACAATATTTTAGGACTTCAGTATTGCATATTCAAGGTAAACCAATCAGTTACTTCTAGTAAATTTCACGTTTGAGGAGAAAAAATATTGCCACATGACTCTCAAGAGCCAATCATGAAACAGGACAGTCTACTACACTACTTCAAGTTGGGGTGACTGCATATCCCCTTTAAAGAATGTTATGTCTGCTTGCAACTTTACAGATCAAGTTGGATTCCACAAATATGTGAATGTTTTAATACAAAGTAAATGAATGTGACAACTTATTGACTCCACAGCAAAAAAAAAACTGAATATCTTTCACAGGTTTCACATACATGCTGCTACCATGGCAATGCAAATGCTGGTTTCATTCTGAAAGCCATATTGAATGCTTTCTAATTTCAAAATAAAGTTTTAAGAATGGTCCAGAACCAAATTTGTTTTAGAGTGGAACTTAAAGCATTCTTGAGGCAACTTTCATTATCAAACTCCTGTATATTCAGTTCTCAAGATAAGATATTAGCATCTACAGGTCACTTTTGTTCTAGAAGTATATTGAACTTGAAGTAAGCAGGCTTGATGTAAAGGCTTTACTCCCATTAACAAAATTTTATGTTCTTTATATGTCAAGCTGATGTTTCATCTTGCATTGGTTACAGAGTTGCTACTGTAGTAGTCAAAAGGGCAAGTCACAAGTGACGTTCACAAAATGCAATTGCCACTGTATCATCAAATAGTACAAATGAAATAATTATTCAAATGTTGTAATAAATATGTACATACCACATTGTGGTTAAAGATGCAAAACTGTCTCATGCATCTTTAAAAGGAGGAAAATGTAACTAAACTGCATTAAATTAAGCAGAAATCACATCACACATGCAAACATTCCTCAACTATCAGACGGTGCATGTCATGAACATTGAAACATTAATACGGTAAGTAGATACCCTCTGCCTTGCAGTTGCATAGGTAAGAAAGAATATATCTTCTTTTGCAAGAATTTACTTCAAATTCCCTTGAGAAATTATGAATTCACTAAAACAACATTAAAAATTTTGGTAAATATTACCCCAATCAGGGGGATTACATAAAGAGGTGCAAAATAGACTTATCTTTGTGTCAATACACCACAAAGAATTTGATGAAGTCAAGGTCATGGATAGGATAAAGAGCAAATTTGCAAAGTTAGATCTTATCCTCAATGTTGTTCTCACATCATGAATTTAGCTCCAATTTGGCTGTGATCGTAACACTACTTGTACCATATTAAATTAAACAAGCACTTGGCATCTATATGTATATTGTTTTGTGTTGCAAGGGCAACCATATTGTCCAGACCAAATTTGCAAGGTTAGATAACATTCTATTTTAAAGTGCTTCTCATATTATAAAGTTAGCTCCAGTTTGAATGTAATCATAACTCTGATGAACGTGCATGACAGTGTAGTCTAGCTAGCTTTATGTTGCAAGGTCACCGATAGTTCAGATCAGATTTGCAAGGTTAGATCACATCCTCTTTAAAGTAGTTCTCATATTATGAAGTTAGCTCCAATTTGAATGGGATCATAACACTACTTACACCAATTAATCTGAACAAGCACCTGGTATGATAGTCTATGTTGCTAATGTCGTCATGACAACCAATAGAATGCCAATGTGGCTCTTCTACATGGCTAACAGACGATAGATCAGCATGTTTAATCTGATTATAAGTTTTAAAGGGATTCAGATGTGAAATTACAGCCCTGAAGAAAATGGAAGTACTTTTATTCAAGCAATCCTTATAGATGGACAATTGTACAGAAAGATGAATATACAGACAGGGAAGGGCCACTGTATTCTCTAAATAAACAGTGAAATTCAACCTAGAAACATCACACTTGCTGACATTCCACTCTCTGAGCAACATTTTCACTTACCGAGAGCTCATTATCACTCTGAACAGTTACACTTATGTTCCAACATCTCTATGTTCTGATACAGGTGACACTGATACTCTCACCCTAACCTTATCCTAACACTGGCATTCATAGTGACTTGCCTGAATGTAGAAACACCGGAATAAATAGAGACGTCAGAACAGGGAGTTGTCACCCTCTGAGCATTGTAGAATATTTCAGTCGATAAATGGGTGATCACTGTAGCCATTAATAGTCTTGGAGCCAACTTCACTCTTTTTATATTTAGAGAGTAAATTCATTTGCAGTAAAGCATGAAAACTGACGGAACAGCATGTGCAGAAAAAGTTGGGAAGCTGGGAGGCAGTCCTTCCCAAGAAATTTGGGTACTTGGAGGGAAATTTTGGGAGTTGGAGAGAAATATTTACAGCCTTGATGTACATGAAATTATGGAAGGAATTGCACAAGATTTGATTCCCTTCCAAGGAAATAAACATTTTTTTCCAGCCCTTCCGAACAGCTTCCTCCAAACATATGTCTGTCTATCAAATGTTGTCCACATATTAGCACAATCTGATACATTTTCTAATGATAGCAACTTTTTCTTTTAATTCTTGAGAACATTTACAAAAGATCAATGTCCACCACGTATGTTCATGTTTTTCATCAAAAATAATAACTCAATCACTGGTGTTAAATTGAACATCTCAGTCTGTGATACAGTCAAAACTATTCTCATCAGTGGCAAGTTAACCTGCTTTTAATTCTTCCCATAATCCTGATCTTACCCATTTCCCTATGGGGCTGATGGAAAAACAGCATTTACAGTGCACCAACTGTGGCACTGAGCGGAAATATGTTGTTCTTACATTTGTCACAGCTTTTAAAATTTTTCAAGCAATTAGATATCAAATTTCATTTAATGGACAGCTGCAAGGTGGATAAAACTCTCGTACATCAGGGGACAGACAATTTGCAGATGTTCTCACATGGATAAAGATTATTTAACAAACAAATCTTCCCATGCCCTTAATTCTTTCCTAGGAGGAAGCACGTACATAGATAACAAGGTTTTGGGTGCTGCCTAGAAAAGTAATTTTGAAAATTTAGAGGGTGAGAAAAGGTTCTAGTCAGCCAGACCTATAAAGTCAAATTCAGCTTAATTCTGATGAAAGAAATGGCCCAAAGCAGCTTTCACCCAAACAATGATTACCAAAGAATGCTTTATCCTTATTCATATGTAAACCACAACATATATCTTGCTGGCAGCCTCGATTATCTACACTCCACATTTAAGATAATGACTATACTCTCATTTGGGACAGCACTGAGCCTGAAATTTTACTGCAAATATATAAAATGCTATACATTTGCCCAAAAATGAACAGTTTGTTTTGCTCCAATACAGCACACATCTGCCCTGCCTATATGGGAGGGGAGCATCCTATATGGGAGGGGAGCATTATCAGTGGCGGATCCAGGATTTGTCAGAAGGAAGGGGGGCCCAGGTCATGTACAAAAGTCCGATCTGGGGGAGGGATCTAAGGGGTGGTGCCAGGGTATTTTGATAGGAGTTTAAGTATGTGATGAGTGATCACCGTCCTGGGGGAGGGGTCTAAGGGGAGGGGGTGTCCCCCTTTCTTTTGAGAAATTTTTGTTAATTTCAGGTTGCTCAGATGCAAAATGGTGATGTCTTTGATATATTTTTTGAAATTGATCATACATGGCTGGAAAGTGTTCAGTCAATTTTAATTTTTGGTTAGGTGGAAGATGCTTTTCTGGGGAGGGGTCTAAGGGAAGGGGTGTCCCCTCCCTTTTAAGAAAATTTTTGTTAATTTAAGATTGCTTAGATGCAAAATGGTGATGTCTTTAGTATATTTTTGAAACTGATCATATAAGACTGGAAAATGCTCATAATTTAGTGAAATTTAAAGTTTTGATTGGCTGAAACATGCTTCTCTGGGGAGGGGTCTAAGGGGAGGGGTGTCCAGTCCCCTTTAAGAAAATTTTTGTTAATTTAAGATTGCTAAGGAGCAAAATGGTGATGTCTTTAGTATATTTTTGAAACTGATCATATAAGGCTGGAAAATGCTCATAATTTAGTGAATTTAAAGTTTTGATTGGCTGAAACATGCTTCTCTGGGGAGGGGTCTAAGGGGAGGGGTGTCCCCTCCCCTTTGAGAAAATTTTTGTTAATATAAGATTGCTTAGATGCAAAATGGTGATGTTTTTAGTATATTTTTGAAACTGATCATATATGGCTGGAAAATGCTCATAATTTAGTGAAATTTAAAGGGGAATTTTCATCATCCCAGACAGTGCCAATTCTCCCAACTATGCAGCTTCTAGCTCCTCCCACAACTGTATGATGCTCCTCCGTGTGCAGGAATAAACCTGTTTTATTGCTTAAGGCCATGTCCTGGTGAGCATAAAAGGCTATAAAATGTAATAAAAGCACTCTCTCTGCCTTGTGTGGAATGTGAGCTACTTTGCATCTTTCAAATTTTCAAACTTTGATGTCAATCAAAGAGCAGTCACCAACTGAGAATTTTGATACCCCACACTAAAAATATACTTTGGGGTGATGACTGTCTGTCTTTAAATTTTGGTTGGATGAAAGAGGAGAGTAGCCTACGTTGTCCACATATTAGGATGGCAGTTTCCCGAATTGAAGTCTTCTTTTCAATTATTACCCTAAATTCGAAGTACATTTCATTAAAGTAAATTACAAAGCTTAAAGAAGATGCTAATGTTGCAGCAAGTTATAGTTAAAAGCCTGAGGTTGTTGAAAATATTCCTCTAAATATTAAAGAATTCTGAAATTCCCTTGAAAGTAGAAGCAGTGTTCCCAATGTTGTGGGCCCGGTCGGTAATAGACTGAAGTTAGCAATCCAATGCAGAGCTCATGGGTAACCCCTTGCAATATGCCCGGAAAAAGTTACTGTGACCAATATAAGCCAAAATGATATCAGCCGGAGGTCAGTAACAGAATTATGAACATAAGACTTATTTTCTGAGGTAGAAATTTAATGAACAAATTTGAATTTCACTCTGACACATCAAAAAGTCCTATTTAATTGGAATAGGACCTAGTAATTTGTTTTATGACATTGAAAAAAACTTCAAAAATTTTTGGAAGGGGGGGCCCGGGCCCCTTGGGCCCCCCCCCCTAAATCCGCCCCTGATTATTGCAATAAATTAGAAAACTTTGTCAAAACTACCTCTACAGACCTGAATGTGTATTTTAAAGCATACAGGTAAATGTTGGTGAGAAGGGAATAAAAGATAATTAACTGCTTGTTTTTTCTCATGAGAACATGCATCTTTCAGGTTGAATAATGACTTCCACTTTTCTATTCTTTACTGTTTGCCTTAAACCATTGCCATTTTCACTGATTAATTTCAAATGCTCGATATTAAATAATGATGATAATAACTCAGACATTGAAAGACACTTTTTGACATCGCCATAGCAGCCAAAATATGGAGGAAACCTGTCGCTTAATTATTAATACCAATGTCACCTCAGCTGACTGACTTTTAAACTCAACAAGTTAGATTAAATCTGGTATCTTTTGGAAGGTCAGTTCAAATGGCAAAACAGTAGACACCTCTTGGGTTAAAAATACACCTTAGTATGACCCAATCTGCAGATTAAATCTCCAAAAAGTATAGCGCCATCTAGCGAGGGTAGGAAATTCATTGCCAGTGATCATTACACGGTATATGGGCTGTCCAATAGTAGTGACAGGGGAGGTAAGTAGGAGCGAAATAGATCCCTTAACCTTCCAGCTGCTGGGCTTCCTTGCTTGCACTTAACTGGGTTCAAAATTAACACTCCCCTGCTGGCCATTTTCGACTGAAAACATCGTTGGGCAAGTGAAAACCCTCCTCTTGGCAGTCCAGGTGGCGAGTTAAAAGATCTGACTGCCTCCTACCAAAAGCTAAACATTATTTATTACAACTCACAATCAGACCTATTTATCTCTACAAAATGATCTCAGTTCCAGCTCAAATATATGCCAGTCACGATTAGTTTCGTTATGCAATACTCATTTTCTCCTTGAGGATACTGCCAGTCCTTATGCACCTATCTGACAGACTATTTTATGACATCATTCTCAACATTCATTATCAGTTTCTACATTTTCAAACTCTCTGAATTAGATTCTCCATATTCTACTAATTTAAAGGCTATTCGCCTTCCTCTTCGTGCCACCTGTCTTCTGTATTAAAATTTTGTTGTTCAACTTGCTGAACTTTCTCATATTGAACAGGAAAGTAGACGTATCGAAACTCTCACCAGGTGATTGCCTTAAGTTGAATGAAGTCAATAAACAAACATTAAAATCAAATGTTAACAGGAATCTTCATACGCAAGTAACGAACATAACAAATTTTATTTCCCTTTTTGAATATGAAAGTAAGTGGGTGAGTGAAAATAGCTTGCAGACTACCCACAATTTTGGATCACCAGTCCAGCTGGCGAATGAAAAAAAAGTTGAGGGGAAAACCCTGCTAAAGTCTTATCTGTGCCGTACAGTAACAATCACACACCACAAAAGTTTTGAGCCTGGAAATATGTCTTTGTTGTCGGTTATCAGTAAACTTCAATTAATACAGAGAAGTCTTATTGCAGAATTTCCATTTTAAGTTCTTCGTAGGGTTTTCTCACAAGATTCCAATGAAGTCAATCTTGATTAAACCAATCACTGGCTAAACTTCAGCTACAAAGAGTTCAGCTTCACACCAATGTTGTTGTTCGTCAAAGGATGCGGCATTTACAGAAAGGAGGTCACTGCTTTGAACCAGGGGCCCCAGATATCAGGTTGTCAGACACAGGTTCTTATAGATCTATGCAAACTGATTTCACTATGCATCTGAGCAGCCAAACAATATATACACAGCTGTGTTATTTAAAATTTGATACCCCAGTTAAGTGTTAAACTTTTCTGAAATTAAAGCTCATTCTAGTCAGTAATGTTTGATGGGTCTGTCCAAAATTCAGCAAAGTCCTTTCAGAGATCAGGAATTTGTGACCAAACCATCATGATGCTGCAATTAACCAACTCATGCTTTACCATGCATAAAGTTATCAGTGAACTACATGGGTTATCTATCTTTTATTACAATTAGTGGCAGGTACTGAGTCTCCTTGGAAACTGATGTAATTGCTATTGGCTGTATGCAAGTCTATTTTTAGTATCCATAAAATTCAGCAAAACTTTTAGATGAGTGATCTGGGCCCTCTTTCATCAAGACATGCTCAGTCTTAAGTCAACTGCTTGATCAATTAAACTTTTAGATGGATCGTAGCTTTTAAGAAACAGAGCCCTGATGCAGGTACAGTGTTGTTGGCTCCATATACTGTGATAATATGTTAAAGATGGTAGAGAGTGCCTGATGACACACTCAGCCGTAAGTAGTTTCACCAAGGTCATTCAACAGTGACTCCCAAACTTTTCAAGGATTGGAAAAAGCAAACACCACTCTAAACACCTTTATTTCTCATGCCATAACTAAAGGTATACCAACTTTAAAATTTGAAATCAATTATCATCAATTCCCTTGTTCCCGTTTAGTTTTCCAGAAGTAAAAGTCACTGAAATCCAGATCAATGCAATAGACCTTTATATGCAGCCGATGTCACACCAGTGTCAAAGAGGACAATCAATGAGGCTACCTAGATAAGGTACATGGCTTTGGTACACATACCGTACACACCATGAAGCCTTCACACACACATGACGCTAGAAATGAATAGCAAGCTTTAGCCATCTCTAGTTGACCACTCTTAATCCAGAATCTATCGGAGAACTTCCTGTTCAGGTATCTTGAGATCAATAAAGTTTCAGGGGTTTGAAACCCTTTAAAGACTGTTTGGTCAATAGAGCAAGTTTGTTTGAAAAAGGGATTAACTGTTGCAATTATAGAGATATAAGCTTCACCCCGGAAAAAGCCTTTTTCTCGGGTAATATTGGCTAAAATGTCCTATTCAATTCTAGCAGCATGACACAGACGTACAGGGTGCATATCGTACCAGCACAAATAGCTTTCTACATTTGTGTCAGTGTAGTTGTGATGCTATGTTCTTTACCTCAGCTGAGGGTGCACTTCTGTTCTGTGATATCATATGCTTAAAGGCAGTAGGCAGTCACCCCAAACAGAGTGAGTGTGCCCTGTTACTCTTGTCCATGATTGGCCTATTTTCATCATGTGACAATATTTTTGTTAGTGAATTGTGAAATTCAAGGAGAATTTCTCCTTGCTTTCCATATTGTTTGTAATAGTAATGTTTGAAACATCTTCAGAGTTGTTTGTAATGCAATAAGAGGAGATTTGCAAGAGTTTGCTCATTTTTCAAAGAAAATTTTGGGGCGACTGCCCACTACCTGTAAGGTCTACGGACAAATTCTGCAACAGATGAGTTGATAATAGAGTTGATCATTGTCAGTCTTTGGCATTTGGTAAACTTTTTGTAACAGTCGAAGATACAAAGCTGGCCTAAGGGTCTATTAATTGGGACAAGATTTTCAAATAGTGCCACCAGAGTTTTCCTCTGAAAGCAGCTTTACAGCATGTAGCTACATACAACAAAATGCAGGTGGTTATCCACTAACCTTTACTTTGTTTTCTGAATTGCCAAGGGGCTGGGCAGTAATGTTGCCATGACAAAGAATTGGCAAGAAGCAAACAACTGTATTAGAAGCTATATAACAGAATGGGAAAATAATGTATAATATAGCAAATTTTTTATGCAGGTGAACTGTTGGGTTACAGTGCCTGTAAATAAGTTGTAAATTTCCACAGCTATCCACATTTTGAACTGAAGGATGAGAAAAATTAGTCCGCTACTTATCATTCTCATCCATCAGTTAATTTTCATACACTAAAAGTCACAATGTGCACCCTACAGTACATTAGACACATTGTCCACATTTTTAGAAAATACTTTTTTGTCTTGCTTGTTACTTTAAGATGTACAGTGAAGAGTGCCATCCCAGTGTTAAAAGCTTTGCCAGACAGCAATTGCAGGAAATCATGGGAATTGCACATGTAAATATGCATTACTTAGGTGGAGCAAAATCAATTAACAATTTAGTTTCACAAAATTTGGTCCCCATTTCAAACAAGGTAAATACTGGAAGCTTTAGGGAAAACAATTATGCCAAAATGGGCAATTTTTGTCCCCCAGGACAATTTCCACCGCAACAATTCCTACCCAAGTCAATTCTATATTTTATGCTAGGGAAAGTTGTTTAAGGGGTAAATGTCATGAGTGGGAATTGTCCAGGGGCAACTGTCCAGGAGCAACCATCCTGGTGAAATCGTATGTGTGGGAGTCGCCTGGGGGGAGGTGAACGTTCTGAACATACCCCTGTACCATTGTATTAATGCAAGAAGGTTTGTAAGTGCACATCTTCACTGAAAATAAAATCATGGGAAATAAAAATTGAAGAATAACAAATCTGAGCAAAAAAATTAGAATTGTGCCTCTTTATTCAGTATTCTTGCCATCCCCGGAGATTGGAGTTCGACATATAACTTTCAGTTTTTGGTTGCTGTAATATTTATTTTCAAATTTTAACCTCTATTGAATTGAAACTAAAATGTAAACTTTTTGTGGGCCTACTTTCAACTATGAAAAAAATGCGAGATTTCATTACATTTTCTTGCTTTTTTGTGATTAGTACAATATTTTATCATTTTTATAACTATAAGAACTTTGAAAAATGATCCTGAGAGAATTGAGCATTTTTTTTTTTTTTTTGCTTTTTATTTTTAGGGATTTAGTTCTTTCTACCAATGGCATCAATTTAATCATCCCAATTTTAAATAAATATAACATTTTGTACACTAGTTTAGGCTTTTGGTCAAATTTGACTGCATGAAATAAACCTTTATGGTTTCATGCCATGGTGAAAGAACTACAAAGCTTTGTCAGTACAGTAATTTGGTGTGAACAGAATCTTGAGATAGTGTAAACATACTCATGAACTTATTATGTGTTCAAAAGGAGAGTCATGATATTACAACATTCACTCAGGAAACACGAATTCACTTCTTGGAGATGATTGTTTAGCTGTCAAATACCACACACAAAGGTATAGATTTATCATACTTTCCTTAAATTGGCTCCATTCCAACTCGTAATGGATTAAAATCCTTGCTACAGTGCTCAATTGATTCAAGCATTAATGACCTTTACTGCGAATACAATGCATGGAAGGTTACACAGCTCAATATGAGGAACATCTCCCTGAAGAGATGAACGGAAAATAATAATCGCCTAGGGAGGCCATTTCCTTGTCACCAGTGTAAGGAATGGCATCCTGGGGGAGGTATGTGGGTGATGATGTTCTCCTACCCTCCTCCATAAATGTGTAGTGGCTAACAGATGCAAAATGGCATATTGCAAACTTTGAGATGCATGATAATATTTTTGAGAATTCTCTACCTTAAGTTAATTTTATTTGTTGCTGTGGCACCCCCCCCCCCCCTCCCAGCTGGTAACAGATGCGCACTCTCCTCTCAACCCAAACTAATGACCTTTCCACTTGCTCCATGCATCCTAGGTCTTGCATGATGAAATTTCCAAAAACTTGCAAGTGTTACAACAGTAATTAAATCCATCAAAGATGCTATTAAAATACCATCTTTTGGCAAAATTATGTCCCCATGTGCCATTTTTTTTATTCCTGCTAGTAAATATAATTTCTCACCTTGTACCAATGACTGGTAGAGACATTTTCAACTAATTTCATCAACTTCTATAATATGCTGAAAACAATGATAATTCATTATCATGGTGTAGTTGATTTAACATAATTATCTTCAACTGGAAGCCATACTACTTAATTACTTATAGCCATACTTATTTGATCACATACAAAGTACACAAATCAATTACAACATTTAACTTTGGCAAAGACATTAAAATTCATAGTACTTTCATACCACCTTTTTCAAATTTTACATCTTCCATTATCTTACTACAACACAGTGGTTTGCAGAGTCTACAGTCTAGTACTGTAAGTCACAAAAGTTGTTAAAAATTAATCTGTATATTTTGAAAAGTTTGCTTTATTCGTAAGTAAGTTTTCATGATTAATATTTAACTAGCCATACTTAAACTGAATGCATTCTAAATGTATTTTAGTCAAGACACCAATATGAGCTGTTCATGACATTCGAGTCTGTAATAAGCTAGAAACTACAAAGTACTGTACACTTATGAAGCTGTAGCAATGACTACAAATAACAGGACTGAGGATTCTACTGCCCTTTGTTAATATTTAGACATAATTGTCTCATTTCAGCAGAACAGTTTGGCATGCATGTATTCCACAGCACCCTCTAGTGTGAGAGGGCTCCATCCCCATATGCTAAAAAATAATGCCAGATGGTAACTGCAGGCCAGTAGAGGATCTACAATTATGTAAATAGGAGGTATAATGAGGAGCAAAATAGACTTACATCCAGCATCTCTAAAATGGGATTTCATAGAGAGACAAAATTGATGCAAAAAATTTTTAAAAAGCATAAAGATGAAGAAATAAAAAGCAATAACAAATGTACATATAATTAATGACATTCTTGCTTGACCTCTCACCAAGTAAGGATATATACATATTTGTTACTACTTCAAGGAACAAACTATGTAATTGAAGCCAACTGAGTGGGTCACCTGGCAATCAGACTACAGTACCTTTATACTTTTTTATGTACAGTACCTTATTGTTTTACATGGAGAGATGTTTCTTTTTCTTACCACTGAAAATTATTCCACAAAAGTATTCCTCTACTCCCAACCCTCTCCCATAAACAAAAATTAGTAAATACTTCATTGAAATGATGTAAAAAGTTACTAAAATTTGAAATCTAAAATGCCTGATCCTTAATTGTAACATGAGCTTTTAAATAATCTGCTGTTGGTCAATTTTTAAATGGTACAGGGCTCGAAAATAGACTGGCGCTCTGGCACAAAAGCGTCAGAGACCGCTGCAACTGCACCAGAAAAACGGAAAAGTGGGTATTTGTCTGGCGCTAAAATTAGCACCAGATGCATGAGGTAATAGAATTTATGGACTCCTGTGCCCCCCCCCTTCCCCACCTTCTCCACATTCAAGGTGCCATTGAGGTCAATCTAAACCCGCCGTAGGCTATACATGCACCCAGCCCCTCCGGCCCATTCCAAGTTTTCAGAGATGGAGTGACCATGCTTAGTACTGCCTGGTGTTACACCGAAAAATGTTCTTTGTCTTATTTCCTATCTGTAACTTTGAATTTCTTTTACTTAATGCACAAGTAACATTTGGGAGACGATCAGAGAATGTTGCATGCAGGGAACAGTGGTTTCTTTGAAAAATTGAAAACAGCTCCAGAAAAGCTTCAAAATGTAGGTCGTCAGAAGCCGATTTTCGCTCCAGAGGAGAAAAGCTTGTTTTCAAGCCCTGTGGTAATCATTTTTGTCTGGCTACAATCCTAATCCTTACATCGTCAGTACCAAATATGTCATGCAGAGTGATATAGGCTATCTGACCGCACGTAGTTGCCACTTCCTGATCTGACTAGCTTCCTTCCTGACATAGATATCCACAGCATCATGTAGCTTATAAATTTCTTCATCACAACACAACATGTTTAGCTTCCTCTTATTCAAATTAATTAATCAGGCATCTGCAACTTGCCTGCTTTGCTTTAATGAGCTCTGAAAACATAATCAGCACTATTTAAACATTAAAGGATAATCACATAATCACAAGGATAGTTACATACTATTGACATTCTGTTCTTTAAATACCTTTGGTTCAAAAGAGTTGGTAGGAAATTAATCTATCACAATGCTGTATATACTGCTTCAGCATCATGCCTGGAGATAAACTTTAACTTTGGATTGTTTGGTCTATGAGTTGTGTTTTACAGTGCACATGTGCAATATACTTGTTTTCTTCAAAATGGATATTATAAATTACAAAAGCACAAATAGTGGTACAGAACAATATACATCAACAAGCATGACAAAAATGGTTACTATTAAGAAACAGTGAAGATGAACATATTTAGAGTGAAATATTATGTTTATGTTACAGTTTCAAAACTTTACAGATATAACCATGATCCATAGATATGGAGAAAGGCAATTCAAAGTACTGTATGGTAGTGTCGTAACTTAACTGTTAAAGAAGAAGGTTCTCACAGAGGAAATTCACTTCTTTGTCACTCATGAATTATTTGTTCACCCTTGCCAACTTTCAAATTTCAACAATTCAACATTCATGACTCTTGTAAGAAGTAATATTTTGGGGAACTAGTATTGCCTGAGGTAACCGGTGACTTGGTGAACCTAACTGTTTCAATAATAAAAAAAAGCTGTTTTTTTCTTCTTTGTCTTGTTGATGTAATGTAAACACAAAATTCCCTTTAGAAAAAAAATTGTCATAGAAACTGTTCTCAATTTAAAATTTTGAAATAAATTCTGTATTTAGATGTTGCCTAATGTTACAGCTTTAAAGAAATAATTGCAACAATCATGAAAATATACCTTACTTTCAAAATTGCAATGATTTACTTGATCAATCCTGGGTAAAATTCTCTCCACACTCTCTCCCCACCCTTCTTCAATGTTGCTCTGAAGGCAAATGCTACATGAGGCATTCGAGAAGACAGCTTGCAGCTTGCTTCTCCAAGCATCAGGATTGCATGGGAGGGAAACCAGCCTGAAAATATCTTTCAGGCCTGAAAGCATCTCAATATCCAAAATTGTAGAAATGTGCTACTACTAGAAAATTTGGGGCAATGCCTAAAGCTGAAGAAGATTTTTAATGATTGGATATAAATGCTTACCTTAATTCCTAGCCTAATCCTGACTCTAACAAAGAGTACAATGAATACAATACAAAGTGATCAACCAATCATCAAGAACCTTGTTAGGCACTGCACATTAACCCCAAAATTTTGGCTTTTGTTTTCCTGGGGATGGGTTAGTTAGATGAGGTTTAACATCCCAGTTTCCAACCAATTGGTTCAAGTCGAGATGACCACGGCCTTTTTTCCAGTTGTGGCTCACTGGGGATGGGAGTTTGAATCTTCTTTCTGTTTACTAGCTGGTAACCTGAAGTTTAAAGCTTATGAAAGGTACCACATTTTTCTAAAATTCTAAAATATTACTGTTTCTCAATCTTTTGTTCTCTCAGGACTGTGATAACCTTTAATTGAAGAACTTCATTTACCTTAATGTATGGAAACATTGCTACATTTTACTATTCTGTGATTATTTGACACCATTGCACAAGCCCTCATAGTTTGTGCAATGCAATCATTAAACAAGCCCCAAACCATCCTAAGATGGAGGGATTTTTTTCCTTCCATATTAACAACCTATCACATGCATGATGTACTACACAGCCACAGTTACCTCAATACCTTTTAACAGTCTTTTCTACCTTCATTTAAAGGTCAAATTTCAAAACCTATTGTACGTTTCCAATTTTAAGTTGAACATTCACTCAAACAATTTTAATAATCTGAATCAAACAGACAAAATTTCTTTTAAACCTGTAAGTGAAACTTTCGATTAACATCGGCAGTAAAGAACCAGCAACAATTTAAAGTAGTGTTGTGGAAAATTTGAACATGATGGGGCAAAGATTAATATCCATGACAGATGGTGACCATATGAATAAAATGCTGACAACAACATTAGTGATTCTACACACTGAAAGGCAAACTTTAGAAGTAAATTAGGAGTATCAATACTGGACTTCTGGGCACCACATTTCCAGTGACATCAAACACAGGATCTCATTTTTCAACTTTCAACTCTGTTGTCTTACCTTTTGGCACAAAACAAAGACTTGAAACTGGTTTCCGTTTACTACTCCTGGAGATATTGTACTTTGTACTGTCTTGTCTTCGCATCATGATGACATCACTGGGGGCAAACGACATTCTTGTAATTGTAGAGATGTTCTCACAACTTTCCAGCTAACTAGTTTTTACCTCTCAGAAATGACAGACGTCACAGGACTCAGTTCAACAGTAAACGTTTCCATTAAATGAAGGTAATAACAATAAGCTTCAATATAATCCTCCTGCTATTAAAGTCTGACGCACCAGTGACTTTACGACAAACTTAAAAACTTTTTATCTCTTTGATTATGACAATACTTTTAGCAGATGAATAAAGAAGTATAGCACAAAAATGGTTAGCTTAAGAAGCAAACTATGTTAACATCCAGTAAACCACTTCATGTATGTATACTAATCGTTTGAAGCTTGAGTTCTCCAAAAGTCGTCACAACTGTTTATGTTTTTATGTAAATAGCTATTAAAGTATTGGCATACTTGTAGTCTGCTACTCTCTTTAATATCTTAAGGAGCGTAATGTTATACTTTATTACAGCTATCACCGTCAGCTCTCTAATCTGATTTACATCCCGCCAGGTGGAAGACATTCCTGCATCATGCATTCTCCGGGAGGGGTGATACGCCACGGAATACCTACACGCCAATTGCCGCTTATACAGGTGTATATTTTTAGATCTATGCGGGAGGGCTTCTTTTTTGTTTCTAAATTATATCATATAGACTCTCCATGGGTGATACAAGTGTTTTTGAATGGTATATTTATAATTAAGAAACTTTAGAAAGGTCAGTTATGAGAATTGTTCCCCCACTCACAAACCAGGTTACAGCTATTTGTGACTGTCTCCCTGTCATGACTGTACGCTTTTATGATATGATGAAAAAATGAGCAACAAACCATGTTATGCAGTGTTGCACATCCCTGATGATATACTGTTGTCACTGCATCGAATATTACAGTACACCCAAGTTTTCATATGCTACCTGGGCTAGCTGCTCCCCCTTCTTATGGATTTCTTCCCCCTTTACATTTTCTGAAAAATTTTGTTTTGGATCATCTACTTAGAAACTTTCCAGATTTAAAAACTTAACAAAAATAGCACCATTTTGCATGTCCACATTACATGCACCAAATGTTTGCAAAGGAGAGATGTCTCACCCCTCTTGGAACTCTCTTGGCATCTACCCCCTCTCCCCAGGAAAAGAAAATAAAAACTGAAGTGATTATAAAGCAATGTTACCCAAAACAAATCAACTTCAAAGTGAAGTATCTAGTTTATAAAGTTTATGTACCAAGGATGGTTGAATTGTACATTTTTACTTGGAACTGAGATGTGCTGCACAGTTAATGGGCAAACTCAGTTATGCATACATCAGTTAAAATGACTCACCCTCTAACCCCAGGCATGGTCAGTCATTGCACATTTTAAGCACGAACATTGATGGACCCCTCAGTCACTTTAGTGGCTAATATCTTGCATATTAAAAGTGACACATCCCAAAGTCACAGAAGTAACCCAAAGTTTGTATTTTTGATTGACATGTAAAGTAACTAAAATATCTTCATTCACCTTTGTACTGAGTGTCACAGCTGACTCAGGGTTATCAATTAGGGTGACTTACATGAAGTGAATTGACCAACATTTGAATCACATTGTCCCTGTCAATGACAGGGCCATGCCCAGGGTTAGTGAGATGAGTAATTTAACAGATTACCCCAAAATGAATTAATGAGACCAGGTTCATAAAAAATTTCATTAAGCCCCCTGGAGTACTTCTGTTTGACCATAAATTTGTGAAGAGGCACACTGGATATAACACAATTACAGTAGGTAATCAATTTCAAACTTTCTATACCCTTTCTCTAGTATATCATTTGAAGAATCTTAGTCTGTTAGGTGAAAGGTGAAAGAAAAAGATGGGGGTAGGGGGTGTAAGAAAGAGATGGGGGTAGGAGAGGGAAGTTCTAAGAACCACATTACACTGAACAACTTCCATGTGCTATTCAGCAGCAAGCAATGTGTTCATGCAGTGTGTACAGTATATACCAACATGTAAAGCAAGCTGAATGTAGAAAGAAAAGCCCATGAGAAGTCAAACAAACCCACTTTCTTAACCATGATCAGTTTTTCATTCACTAATCAGAATCTAAAGCAATCTATAACTCCTGTCAGAGACAAATGTGGGAAGGCAGAAATAAAATGGCTTTTAGAATTGCCACCCCCCCCCCCCCCACCGATGCACAAATACATACACACATACTGCATACTTCTGAGTAGGATGCATCCCATCTCAATAACCCCATCTGCCAACGCTCATGTGGGAAGGCAGAAATAAAACGGCTTTTAGAATTGCCACCCCCCCCCCCACCGATGCACAAATACATACACACACACTGCATACTTCTGAGTAGGATGCATCCCATCTCAATTACTCCATCTGCCAACGCTCATGAGGACTGACCCAAAGGAGCCAACATGACTCACAACTGAAGAAAAGTTGGGTTATCTCCTTCAGGGATAAGCACACAATGTCACTTTGATCACACAATTTTTAAGTAACTCCACTGTAGTACTGATCAGTGTTATACTGGAATCATATCTTACTGTACCTTACTCTCACAATCCATCCAACAGTTCTAGCAAATAATTGCTACTCTGCTTCCCTTTTTTTTCCGATCCCTCTCTCTGGCTTCATTTTACTTTCATTTTCCCTCTCTCTGGATTCATTTTTTTTTCCATTTTCCCTTTCTCTGGCCACATTTTTTCATCATCCCATGTGGTATAATAACCATAATCTAATGAAGAGAACTATCCACAATCATGATAAGCTGCAGTGTATCACAACAGTAGGCAAGCAATAAAAATGTACTAACACACCAAAGAAACAAGAAAAGAGAAATGCCAGGCGAAAGTTTTATTGAGTCTACCTTTCACAAATAAAGCCTATCAATTAGATATGATAATAGCTTCATTTTCAAGGTAATTAACAGACAAATATAGAAAAATAACACTTAATACATCTCTGTAAGATGAATTTTTACCAGCATTATAAAATTGACATTGTGGTAACCAATGGCATAGCTAAGAAAGTGTGTGTGTGGGGGGGGGGGGTCGAAAAGTGCCACCCCCAGCCGCCCTGCAAAATATACTGCTTCTGCATTTAAAGCCTTCCAATAAAATGGTAGATACCTTATGCCCACTCCCCCTCCCCTCCCTTTCCCCTCCCCTCCCCCTCCCTTTCCCCTCCCCTCCCTCCTTCCCCTCCCCTTGCAAACTTTTCTGGCTATGCTACTGGTGGAAATTTGATTTGCATTTGCTCTTCAAAATCATGCAAAAGTTTGAAATCACTTTTATGTTCTTTTTCCTTTCTACAGTACCTATTATGTCTTGCTATGTATAAATACTCAACCTCTAATGTAGGCACTACTGAACAGAGTTGTGGGTCAGACTGACAAAAGATTAACTGAACATCTTTCATAGTTACAGATCTAGAGAGTAAATTCACAGTATACTGCAGCTGTTCTACATAAGAAATATCACCTCAACACAGAATGAAGTGGACATTATGGTCACAGCAAATATGTTAATTTAATTGTGTAGTAGGTATACTTTTGCTGTTTGAGGGGAAGCATATCAGTGTTTGTAAAGTTTTAAAATTATTTTTATGACTATCAAAACAGTAACGTTCCCAGAATAAACTGACTCTTAAAGTTATATCTATCACCTGTAATGGACATTCCTTCAAACAATCTTCAAGACCATTCCTAAAAATAATACCTCCAAGTCACACAATGGCACACCGTCTCATCTCCCAACTCATCCCAAGGGCAAAGACGAATATTTCAAAAATAATTTGCTACATATTTTTGTCTAAGCTTCGCCTCTGTTGTTTTCATCACACACACTTGTTTTCCTTTACAACTATTTCAGATGTGTACTTTATTCCAATGACATTTGGGATTGGCATGATATGACAACAGATAAAAAAAGAAACACTGGCAGGAAATCCCAGTGAAGAATGGAGATACAAAATTGTTGAAAAAACTTGCCATGGAGATGTTTGACAGCAATCATCAGTAATGGTAAGATAAAGGACAGCAGTACCATACTGTAAGCATCTTGGGGCTAGATCCAACGTTAAAGCGATTGAATGGCAGCAATGAAATATTGCTCTCAAGGTGATTTCCAGCTCCTGATTTTACTCTTACTGGGATATAGCAAAGGTCACAACTGCAGACTGATGGGAAGGAATGAAACTATCAAATTGAGAGAACAGGCTTTTGCGTGACAGTTTACATTTAGCCAAAAGTTATCAAAAGCCTCTTATCAAGGTCTTACCTTTTAATTGAAACATTTTTCTAATTATTCACATTAATTTTATTAAAAGCTTTAAAACTAAAGGGCAACCCACTAGTTTGAAATAACACCTTTAATATGTGCACACTTTCTCAACTGCACTGAAGAAATTTGTCATTCTCAACTTTGTCTTAAGGAGATTTTTCTTAATTGTGGGCAATTAAACAGACATGCTTTTAAACTTGATCTCATGTTATACCCTAGATTTTGTCACAGTAGTGCACTTTAAGCCATTAGGGGACCATGGATTTAACTCCACAATTATTCTAATACACACAATCTAACACTTAATTCCTCACATAGATGCGTGTGAAAATTGCAAACTAACAGAAGAACACACGATATGTAAATCAACGCATCTGAGAAAAAACAGAGAAATCTATGACATGATTAGAAAAACAGAACACATTGTTCATCTTTGTAGAAATATGTGGGCTCTCATTCACTAAGCTTACAGAGACAGTTTTTTTTTTCAATCACTGACTTGTTGACTTCAGGGCATATATATCTACACACTGTGCAGCTGCCACGGTGATTCGAACGTATGAATAACAAGGTCAAGAAGTCACTGGAATTGATGAAGGGAGGGACAATGGATTTCTCCAATCATTTCAAGAAACCACACAACAGCATCTTGAACAATAAATTCCAGTAGTCAATAAAACTTGAAATATTCATCATAACTTTTTTATGTAAGAAATTTGCAATGAAATATTCCTGAAATCTTTCATCTAAATGTGAGGAAGAAGACTGGAATAAGGAACATGTTAGAATCACATCCACATGTAATACATAGCACTCATCCAACTCTTTTTTTTTTTTTTTTGTTTTTTGTTTTTGTGGACATAGGCATTGAAAAGTAGACAAGAACAATTGAAAGGATGGTTGAGCCAACTTTATGGAACAATGAAAAATCCCCTGAATTTTGTATCACATAATGTTATATCAATCATTATCAAGTTCTCAAGGACTGACAAAAAAGGAAGGTACACATGGCATTCTTTAGAGAGGGCACTATTCATGGTGCTGGTACAGTAACAACAGAATTAAATATGTACAAAAAGAGTTAAAAGGAGCATTTTAGAATAAAAAATAAACCTCCTTGCAAACACCCTCCTCGAGGAAAAGGTACCAATGTTGTAGTTTTGGAAAGTTTGCTAGATTCCATCTGCCCAATAACTACCTACATGCATCATAACATTTTCAATTCCTATGTAAAGACTCTGAATAGCTCTGGATTCTATCAGGAATCTATAGAGACACTTTCTTTTTAAAGTGTTAAATTCTATTGAATTCTATGAAAGACATATCCACCTGGCATTAAAAAGTGAATGCCTACATACAATAAGAAAGATTTTCCTGTTACTGTAACTACCTGTGATGCAATGATTTTCTATGATTTAATTGTGGAAACAATTATTTAACCATAGGGTATTTACAGAACTAAATCTGTGATGCAATGATTCTCTGATTAAATTGTGTAAACAATGATTAAACCACAGGGTATGTACAGATACTAAATAGTGAATTTTTCAACATTAGAGTCACCACCAATTTGCACCAAAAAAAAAAAGCCAATCTTACCAAAACAATTAGCTCTATAACATAAATTTAAGACAACTGAGTTCTTACTTAATTTTCCATCACCATGGTTATAATGTGTTCTGTGACTCAGCTTTAAGGCAAATGCAACAACTTAAATTTCAGTTGGTATTCATCAGTAATACCTGAATAAATAGTTTATGCAAATTACATGTATCAAGGGCAGTGTTTACACTAGCACCAAAAATCTGGGGGGGATTTTCCCCCCTTTCTTAATTTTTTTTTTTTTCCGAATAAAATTTTGTTCTGTTTTTACTGTTTTCCTTAAAATGTTTTGCAAATATTTCTGGTATTAATTGAAATGTTTCAAATGGTGCTTTACATTTTTTTCATTTCTTTATTTCAAACACATTGCGGGAATTTCCCCACAATGAATTATTTTTTTAGCGGGAGTCTCAATTTTTTTTGCGGGAAGTCCGCAATCCCACGCTCTAGTGTAAACACTGCTCAAGGGGTGAATTTATGTCCATGAAGTGAACTGGTTGTCTTATAATCATTGAAAACATTGTTACTAAATTGTGCAACATATATTCCAATACAATTGTGAGTACATTGAAAGATTAAGCTCATGTTTGAAAATAAGGCTGACACATTTTAGTTACAGTACCATACAGATTTATTGTTTACCACGCACATTTGCATAGAAATAACAAATCTCTGGTAAGTAAGTTTTATAGTATTTTGAATCAAGCTGATGTTTGTAAAGTCCATGCCTCCTTTTACAAAAGAAACTGCATTTGTCTACTAACACAATAGTATTATACAGTTGCCATTGTTTCTACATATCATATATCAAATCTCACAAAAATACTTCAGGATTCAGATTTTAAACCACTGTATGCATACAAAAATAACAGTGAGCTGGAGTTCCTACAATTATGTATGAGATTCTCAAATTGAAAACTTTTTTCAGACTTCTGCAAGATCTGCAATGACCTCTATTTCCAAAAAGTAAACCAAAGAGAACAATTAAATTTGAGAAGAAAAAAAGGAAATGCAATTGTTTCTGATGCATTTAAGTATCATGGACACTGCAGCAACAGGATCTGAAGTACTATACGTAGGTGTAAAGGCCTTCAGCTTTAAAGACCATATGGTAAATTTTCCAAGGAAATCTCCCAAAATTCAAGGCCTTAATTAAAGGACCAAATTTTAAAAATTCTGCTTTTCCAGATTTTTCCCATTTTTTCCTACTGTGTAGAACCCCTAAACACTCCAAGATAATCCCAAATCTGCAGACCCTTAATTACTATGATATACTTCTGAACCAATTCCAAAATGCCACAAAAACTCACTTTAATAATGTACAACCACTAAACAGAGTTGGTACTTTAATATCACTAAACTGCTATGCTAACATAATATTTGTTTACTTTACCATTAGGCCTAATAGGTTTCCTGCTTTTAAAAGGCCATTTATTGAAGTTAGGTCACTTTCTAAATTGGTCACTTGAATAACCTTCAAAGGTTGTCTGGACTATTGTGAAGACTTTTTTTAGTTTCATTGTGCATTTTCCAAAATTTAGTAATGCAAGCATGATAAGTCAAAGTCAACACATTACAGTATGTAACAACTGGCCACAATTCAATTTTTACAAAGCTTTGAAGGCTTACATAAAAAAAAAAAACAACAAGCAACATACAGAATTTAGGAGAAGTAGAGCTCTTTCAGTGTAGATAGGAAGCTTTGGAAATGTTTAAAAGAGGTTTAAAACTTGAAAACTGTGAAAACGTTGATGTACACCAGGTTCTTTTCAAAATTATACCAACTGAAGAAAATATTTCACTGTAAGAATACTGTATTTAGCCCCATACCTTGTAGTGTGAATATTGTGCTCAGAAGGAATACGCTTAAAATTCCTGCCACATTACACTAAACAACGAGCATTATCACCTGAAAAGACAGCCCTGCTTATTTATAAAATGCCAATCCAGCAATTGAAGAACAAACGTGGACAAAAGTTTTACTTCCAATCATGGAACTGTTAAACAACCTGTGAGAAAACAAGCACTATTTGATAAAATTCATGAGTAAAATGGGCCTATATTTTAAAGTATATTGGCCCATTCATGTATGAGTGCACTGTGAATGATAGCACCCCACTTGGTTCTTTGATCTACTGGGGAAAGGAAACATGCAATGTTAGCAAAGAGTCCCACACCTGCATCTCAAATACACAGTCCATAGGTGCTACAAGGGCTGGGATACAAAGCAATTTCTAAGAAAGAATTAAGTACAGCTGAGAACACTCAAAAATCCCCCAAAGGCATATACCTACAATAAAGGAGGTGAAAATCAAATCATAGGTACTGTAGAGTGTAAAAAAACCAAACTTTCTAGAATGCAATGCTTTTATTAAGCCAGTAGTAGATAAAACCATAAACATGGAAACTGTCTTTTTCTGCTCCCTGCATACCACCCCATGAAGGAAATCAAGTATGTTTATACACAGGTGATCAGGAAGCTGTATTTATGAACCAAGTAATGGAGTACATATCAGAATCATTTCATGTTTTGCAATAAAAAGTCACATTCCAGCTCAAATTTAACCTTTACCCTGCTTTTATTATGACTATAAATAAATAGTTCCATCAATGCCAGAAACAATCTGTTTTCCCACACTACAACTTTCTCAAATAACACCTTCTAACTGAGAGAGAATGAGAAATATTTGAAGTACCTGTAACTGAGAGTTTCTAAAACATACAACATTTGAATATAAACTTTATATTTCATCACTGTTTTAAAAATTGTTTTTAGTTTGGCTTTACTGTAATTTATACTTCTTTGTACTGCCAGTACATATCATATTAGAGTAAATTGAATAACATCTCCTTGCAGTCTGCATTATAAGTGTTCTTCTTATCAACATTAATAATACATAATGTAGGTATTTTGTTTCATCTTGAAATGTACAAAGATGGACATGTGTAAATATCCAAATTTTTGCAAGGATAGTAAAGTACACAATGTCCAAAGTCAAACCAACACCCTACTGAATTGTAAGAAAGATATTTAAAAGTTGTTGAAAAGATAAGCTGTGCGGTTTTAGCAAACAAAACATGTGAATAACTGTACTTTCTATGTTCTTCAAGTCTCAAGGAATAATAAAATACCTTTCAACTCACATGTTTACTTGGGTCTAAAAATAGTGCCATTTTACTTCCTTCTTTAAAAGAGCAAGTGACTTAAAATGAAGGTGCCAAATCACCTCCCTCTTTTACACTTTGTGTATGTACAATAAAAAGAACACATACATGTATGGTAGTGTTATCCATCATTTTCCCTGAATGTAATGGAGGCAATAAAGCTCTTCTGATGGTTCTTTCGTAGTACCTTATTGACCGCAGGGTCAATTGCAACTCCCCTATGACACCACACTGGAATGTCATTTCTTTTTATGCCGGACATCCGTAAACGGATATTCTGATGTACGCCAGTTTGTAGCTTTTGTACGCCATTCGAGGGCAGTGATTTGTATTGGGGATTGCCAGAAGTCAGAATGTGTATGCCAAAATGTATGCCAAAAGTCAAGGTTGTGTGCGGACATGTCCGGCATACAACCTCTAGATTCCAGACTGGCTTTTTGAAATACCGGGTCCACTGCCACAGAGAAAACTTGGTCTTACTCAGTGCACTTGAGTTAAATATTTTACACTTAATAATTCTCACCATTTGCAATTTATTTGAATCATAGCTAAGTTTTGTTCTTCAGTAATGGCTAACTCTACCCATTTCTGTTTCTTTTGAGGATATACAGCAATTTACATTGGGTAAAGTACCCCATTTTCAACAGCCACCATGTGGTAATTATGTTTGAAGTGCAAACCTATTTTAAATTTATTAACTTACGTTTGCAGAAAAATGTGCATTTCATCAATAATTTCTGCAAAAAACTTCTATCTAAAACTTCACATTTAGTGAGTAAATGCAGTATATAACTACAATTTCCAGGGCCTGGTAAACTCAACACCATGTGTACACACACTTTTCTATGAAGCCACAACTGGAAAAAAGGCCGTGGTCGTCTCGACTTGAACCAATTGGTTGGAAACTGGGACGTTAAACCTCATCTAACTCTATGAAGCCATTGCAGCCCACATATTTGTAAAGTACTTCATCCTATGGCTGCATGTATTCTGTTACCATGTTTGTACAATATTACCATGTATCCATTGCTATACTGTACCACCACACATCCTGAAAAATGACATATAACACCACAGTATAGAATGTACTTACAATTCCCCCAAAACTTACCTGGTTTGGTCAGGGGCGCCCTCTGTTGGTAGGAAGGCTTTGCCTTGGAATTGCAGGCAATTAGGAAAATACATATGTAAATAGGAGGTAAGGGAGGAGCGACATAGACATATTAATTCATAAACAAATTAAACATTTTAACCTTTGACTGCATGCATGCTGTGACAATTCTCATTCACAAAAGCTTTTATAACTAATAAGTGCAACAGTGTGGAATTTGGTTGATGTAATACAAAGGCATTGTGACAACACTGAAAATCTTTTTAAAGAATGTAAGTTATTTTCAATGTACTGTACGTAAAGAAGCTGTTGGTAGGACCAGCTCAGCTAGCTTCTTTGCTGCATATAGCCTTACACACAGTTATTGCAAAAAATCTTGGCAATTGTTTCAATAAAGACTATAGATATATCTGCAGAATAACAGCCATAAATATCCTTTGTATGTAAAGCAAAGTTTCACTTTGCACAAGAACCAGATTGACAGATTCTGTATCTATTGAGTCAATGAGTTTCTTTGTTAAAAATACAAGATAAAAAATTCAAATATTAACTCCTCAGGGGACAGCCAATGGGAAAACGGGTGGTGAGGTGTTTTCCCCTTCCTGTCAGATGCCTTAAACCCTACCCCCCCCCTCATTCCAACCATGAGATGACAAAGTATACAGCATAACTGTTTTAAACTACAATTCCCAACCTCCCCCCTGCAAAACTTAACCCTGCCCTCCTCTTGCCCCCAAATGCCACTGTTTGCAGGGTTACCCCTTGATCCTCTAGTGCACATATTTTTTAATGTCTTTTCAATATTAAAGCAGCTGCCTTTGAAACACCTTTGCCACACATTTCAAATGATCTATAGCTGAATTAAGGGTCTGACTTATATATTACCTCCAAAAACCCAACCATGCTAGACTGAGTCAGACATTTCTACAGGTTTACTGTTCATTATTTTTTTTATTAGGCTATCCTCTTTACAAGTCACACACATGACTAACATATAAACCCAACTTTAAAGCACATAGAGTCACCCTAATTTGAAGTTGATACACTAGTAGGCATACCTGGATATGCTAATTTCATGTGTGATTTATTTTAATCATGTGACAATATTTGTTACTGGGGTGTTATATTCATGCAGAATAAGTCTAGGTTCACCTGTATAGAGGTTCTTCACTGACGCCACAAATACACTGTGACAACGACAAGTTCAGCCACATTGGACGTCAAACTTATCGCACACTGAACAAGTACGGATATGTACAAATGTATTAGTCAAACACTAAAATGTTTAGAGTACATTCTTTGTAAAGAATGTTTCTTGGTGATAGCAAAAGTTTGTTGCGTAATAGTCAAGGAAAATCACAGGGACAACAGATTTATTATGGATTTCCAACAAATGTACAGTGTAGAGCTAGATGGGCTTCTGAAATTCTTCAGAACTTGAACTCTGGAGTCCACATACTAAATTGCCGACAGCACTCACTTCATATCCAGTGAGCAACTAAAGATATTATCATAGAGTTTTTCATTGTGATCGTTATAAAGCATTTAATAATTTAAACCAAACACATGTAGCTCACATGCAGGCCTACACGTAAAGGGAAGTACAATCAATCATTAGTAGTCTAGGTAAGAAAATTTTCTTTGAAAAAGAGGAACCATGCTTTGGCCAATACTGTGTGTACTAGGGTTGGGCGATATTGACTTTTTACTATCGCGATAATAAAACAAAAAATTATCGCGATAATTTGATAATTACGATAATTTTCCTAAGACAATTTCCATGCAAGTTCCATGGTGATACTGGAATATTCAGGGCTAAGAACAGTCACCAAATCTAATGACTTCGAAACTGTTTCTTTCTCTCCTCAATGGAAAAATGTGGAGAGAAATCACGAACTTGCATTGGGTTTACATCAGTTTTATGTAATAAAAGAATGCCTTCAATAAAAGAATTGTTTTGGAGACAGCAAAATGAAGAAAGAAAACAACACGAGGCAAATCATTTCACATTTTTCCCACAAGAAATTATCATCATTTTCAAATTCTTAGTATTGTATCATCTCACAAAACAAATTATCGCGATAACGATAATTTTTGATATAGCCCAACCTTAGTGTGTACAGAGTGAAGGTCTTACACTAAGTTTGTTGTTTAAAAGGTGGTACAGCTAAAATGAGCCCTTTATGACATCACATGAAGAATATGCAATAGTTATGATCTGAAACATACAGGAGACATTTAAAGGGAACAGAAGATTGGTAACATTTATGCTGACTTTTCCAAATACAGTTGAGCAACTCAGATATTCCCCTTGCCACCTGTAAATGCATACTATGGGCAGACTATGAGCTCACAGAATTATCTTCTGGTACACATGAAAGCAATACAGAACTATGCTGTTGACCTTTACCTTAAGTTACCTTCCCTTGTAGGTCATTGAGGAGGGGTGGTAGGCCCATAGCCAGACAAGGTACTGAAAGGAGTGGGATAGCTTGGGGGAATAGGGAAGGGGTGAAATATACAAAAAAGCATTAAGGCAACTGAGTTTTCAATCTTCTAGGGGGTGGGGAAACAATTTTCCAAAGGGCTTCCCCCATCTCCCTGGCTTTGGGCTTGGGTGGGGGTTGTTTGCCCCAGAGCAAAAGAAAATACCAATTTTGGGCAAAAACATGTTCATTTCAAGGGTAAGCACTATATTTTGAAGACAAAATTGACATTATGATTATGTGACAATCAGGAAAATTTTCAGGGCTAACATCCCCCACCTCTCCTTGTGAAATGTCATCCCAATATGCCCTACCCTGCAAGCTTTCCTCTTCAAATTAACTGCTGGGAATAACCTATTCCATTCATAGAAAGTTTCATTAGGTTACCTTGCAATCAATTCTGTCTGCAGAATGTCTGCAACAAGAAATTAAGGCCTCTCCTCCAAGAAATTGATTGCCTTACAATTTCCCTAATCACATGGATCTTATCAGAGTAATACCGCTTTTAAAGAGAAAGATTGCCATGATCCAATCAAAAAGGTTCCTGAAGGATTGAGATTCAGTACACCCACTCCCACATGTTGTGCAATATTTCTCAGAAGAAAAACAATATAATCTATCATGCCAAATCACTTTTCCTAGAAAGGTTTTAGAAAAAGAAAGTAATCATAGAGGGCAGACAAGTTCCACTTAAATATGCTCAAATATCTTGAAATCAACAGATTTTGTCCCATTGGTGACAAAAACGGAACATCAACAGACAGCCTGACGTTGTCTATTAAATGGCATAAGCAGTCACCCCATACTTAGTATGAAATAACAGCTAATTCTCGCAAATATCCTCTTATTTCCCTTCTAAGCATTCTTCATGATATTTCAGGACACAAAAATTGCATTTTCAGGGTAAACCAAATCATTACTCTGCACGAGTTTCACAATTCAGTGCTCAGAAAAGTATTGTCACATGATTCTGAAGAGCCATTCATGAAATAGGATGCCTGGGTGCACTAATCCAAATGGAGGTGAAGCTTTAAAGCTTTTAACATGATAACATTCTGTATGTACTAACAACAGTCTCCTTATACAGAGCTGAAATTTAACACTTGTCCTATCATCTGAGATGAGTAAAAATTGCATTGGACAACCACTTTCTCTCTTTGAGCTTGTCCAAAGGACAAGTAAATTTTATGTGTAATTGAACAGTTCACTACACAGCCAGAAACTGTATGTCATGAAAATCCCCTTAAGAAGTGGTATTGAGACAATGGTATGGACCGTCATTCATCATTTAAACTCAAAAAGAAAAAGATCACTGGAAAGTATGCAGACTTTAAAACAATCATTTGTTTACTACTATGGCAGTGACATGAATTACAATTGTCCATCTTTTGTTCGTCACTTTCATTTGGACAACAAAAAATATTTCAGACAACCACAATTTGGCCTCAAGGCTGTCCATTAGGTTGTCCAATGGACAACATGAAAATTTTCTTGAAAATCAGACCCGTTATAAATACCAGCAGAGCATCAAGTTACAAAAGGCGTCATCATCACTGAAACAATTCAGGCCAACACCAAAATGGCCACCAGGCTACTGTCACTGGCATATTTTCATGATGAATCTGCAACATTTCACACAATAAGTACAACAATTAATTGATGAAAACAAAATATGCAATTCTTGGTTAGCCAAAGCTTGCAGACCAGTGGTGACACTCTAGCAGAGTTCGAATTAGAAAAAAAAGTTACATGCACCTGAGCATGTAACTTTAAAATTTTACCTGCACAAATAAATTCTAACATGCACCATTGAAGTATGACAATGAAAGATTTAAAAACTCAGGCCTAACATTACCTGTTTCTTCCCTTTTTATAATCGCCTTGGCCTAAGTAGGAACAATCAGTGAGATGATGCATGCCACCTAGCAATGGCTATGCACGCACGATGATATCATCATTACATCTAGGGCCCCCGAAAAAAAAAAAAAACAGAATGCAAAAATGCATTGAGGTTTCAATGACATATGTTCTATTCCAAATAATGCCATGATGTCCCATACCTTTCAGTCACTGGTCAAATGCTATCTCAACATGTCGGAAAAAACAGTTTTGTGTTCCTATTTAATCTTGGGAATTCTTGAAAAATTTGCGTTTTGACCTCTGGTGACTCGAGATGACGATCTTGGGAATTCTTGGGAAATTTTGCTTCTTCACTTCTGGTGACCCCAGATGATCTTTGACCACCACAAACAATAGGGTTCATCTCCTCACCATAACGCATCTACATATTAAGTATGAAATCTATCACAGCTTCCTGCCATAAGATATCGTGCTAACATGCTTTTCAGTGTTTGACCCCCCAGTGACCCCAAAATGACCTTTGACCTCCACCAAAAATAACAGGATTCATATTCTCACCACAATGCATCCACATACTAAGTATGAAAGCTATCCAAGCTTCCTACCTTGAGATTCTGTGTTAGCAAAGTTTTCAGTGTTTGACCCCGGTGACCCCAGATAACCTTTGAAACCCACCAAAATGATAGGGTTCATCTTCTCAATTTAACACATCAATTTACACATGTATGAAATCTATCAAAGCTTCCTACCTTTAGATATTGTGTTAACAAGATTTTCAGAGCTTAACCCCCAGTGACCCCAAATGACCTTTGACCTCCACTAAAAATGATGAGATTCTTCCTCTTACTATAAGGCATCTACATACAAAGTATCAAATTTATCCAAGCTTCCTACATTGAGATATTGTGTTAACAAGGTTTTCAGGGTTTGACCCTCGGTGACCCCAGATGACCTTTGAACCCCACCAAAAATGATAGGGTTCTTCCTCTTACCATAACGCATCTACAAACAAAGTATGAAATTCATCCAAGCTTTCTACCTCGAGATATTGTGATAACAAGGTTTTCAAGGTTTGACCCCCCCTGTGACCCCAGATGACCTTTGACCCCTACCAAAAAGGATAGGGTTCTTCCGCTTAATATGGGGCATCTATGTACCAAGTTTGAGAACTGTCAGAGCTTCCCTTCTTGAGATATCGTGTTAACAAAGTTTTCAGGGTTTGACCCCTGTTGACCCTAGATGACCTTTGAACCCCACCAAAAAGGATAGGGTTATTGTGTCAACAAGGTTTTCAGGGTTTGACCCCCGGTGACCCCAGATGACCTTTCACCTCCACCAAAAATGATAGGGTTCTTTCTCTTACCATAACGCATCTACATACAAAGTATAAACTTCATCCAAGCTCCCTACCTCGAGATATTGTGTTAACAAGGTCTTCAGAGTTTGACCCCTGGTGACCCCAGGTGACCCTTGACCCCTACCAAAACAATAGGGTTCTTCCTCTTAATATGGGGCATCTATGTACTGAGTTTGAGAACTGTCAGAGCTTCCCTTCTTAAGATATCGTGTTAACAAAGTTTTCAGGGTTTGACCCCCGGTGACCCCAGATGACCTTTCACCTCCACCAAAAATGATAGGGTTCTTTCTCTTACCATAACGCATCTACACACTAAGTATGAAATTCATCCAAGCTTCCTACCTCGAGATATTGTGTTAACAAGGTTTTCAGAGTTTGACCCTCGGTGACCCCAGGTGACCTTTGACCCCCACCAAAAACAATAGGGTTCTTCCTCTCAATATGGGGCATCTATGTACCAAGTTTGAGAACTGTTGCGCTTTTCGTTTTTGAGATATCGTGTTAACAAGCAAAGTGTCACAAGCACATAATACATGTAACTTTTTGATAGAAAAGATGAGCTATCATTCTCCAAAACCATATCAAATGAATGTCTGCATTTATGAAAGAGATACACAGACATTTTACCATCTATAATGATGGCAATTCACCCTTTAAATTATCAAAATCCATTAAAAATACAATCCAAAAAGGAGAAGCAACTTATTGAAAATAATCAAAATTTTCTCAGTATAGGCTGCAATTTGCCTATGCAATAGTGTGTTAGCATAGGTTGCTCATACACACATACATACACACGCCATCATGACTGCATAGGTTTCTCTTATCATCGAAACCAAAAATTGATGACTCATGTAACAAATATGGTCAGTATAACTAAAAACATACATTTTCTGTAGGTGACTCATACCACATTCTATTAGCAAATATAGTGTATTGCAGATATAGGGCTGGAATTTCAAGTTAGCAGCTAACACGAGGGGGACATATGAAAGTGCATTTACCTGAAAAATGTGTCCATTTTAAGAATGAATTTTCATGATTCCTAACTGAATCAAGAGCCTGCTTCTTTAATTTGTACTCCATTTGCACCTTTAATACAAATACATACTCTTTCTCTTAGATTACAATGAAGTCAGAACACCCACCCACAGATTAAACCTTGTAGGCAATTTTAAACATAACGAGCTTAATTTTCCACAGCACTGACTGATTATGAATAATTTCAGACTATTAGTTCAATTTTGATAAGTTATACATTATGTCATTGCTAAAAATAATTTTACTCTGGAGTGTTCACAGAGTATTTATAATTATGTAACAGATAAAATATTAAAACAACTTTAAGGAAAAGGAATGATGACCTACTGTAACTACAGGTTTAAATGTCTAAGATTACAAATTACTCCTTTAAATACATTAATATTCTAGATTGTGGGATCAAGACAAAAGTTAAACTGCATTTGGATCAATTGGATATGTAACTGAATTGAAAGTGCATGATTAACCATTATACCCACTGGATATTTTTGTAACATGGCACACCATTCACTGAGTGATATTTATACAACGAGTAACTACGTACAAATGTTATGAAAAAATTTAAGATAATTTTATGGTTGGGTTTTACTACAACATAAGGTGTGGACTACAGCAGAAACCGAGCACGTACGGTAGTAATGCAAGTTGATCAATTGGATGCCACATTCCACTTTAACCATAGGCATGGTCGGTCAAATGTTGGTCATTTACCAATGACAGAGTGACTCATGTGACTCTCGTGTCTGTCATGGTACCAACAATATTGTCAGCCACCAGAGTAAGGATGAGAGTCATTTTATGTCAGAAGTCAATCACGTTAATGAAAGAGGGCCGGGTAACTCTTTATCAACCAATTTTTATCCTTTGTACAGAGACGCCAACCTTCAGCATTGATCCTTAGGTATAACCATGACATTGTCAGTCAATATGGTGACTCACATGTCCATCAAAATCACAAACTGGGCATCAGTTTTGTAACTATGTGATGTGTCATTTTACATTAAGTTGTCAGTCACAGAACTGACTTAGAGTTACCTCAATGCACCCGTTTTGTCAATATCATTGTGGGCAAAACTTTATACCATGCTGGAGGTTAGTGGGATGCATTATTCAATTGATACACTGTGCATTATTCTAATGTTGTCCAAATTTAATAGCTTCTGTTGCTTTATTTTATTGTTACGGTACATAAAATGTATGCTATTGAGAAGTTACTGCACACTGAGGGCACCGTTTTTCTTCCTACTTTTAGTGTTTTGGGGGGAAACAGTAATTACAGTCAGTGACATCAAATTTCAGGCTGTTTACTCTCTAAAGAGAGGACTTCACTGTCTGAAAGTGAAATACAAAAGCAGAAAGTAAATATTAGAGATAAAGGAGGAGTGATACTTGTTTCATTTAAGTTAGCTAAGTTAGCGAATATTAATTACATAGGAAATTTTATACAAGGAGATTCTGGTATTAAGCAAGGATAGTTTTCAGCAAGTGTACTGCAAAATTCTAGACCTTAAATTTTGGCAGCAGTTGAGTACAAATTCCTTTCACTAAAATTAATCACCTCTTCTCTTCACTGCTCACAGTTTCAAAGATGATTCCCAACATCACCCCCACCCAACAATCAAGCTGATTGCACGAATTCCAAACCGGTATTCTATCACCTGCAGTCATATCTTACAACTACAAGAACATACCATCCATCTACAAATAGTACGTGTTATATTAAATGCCAAGGTGTGATAATATAGTGTGTTTGCTTTAACAGCTAAAATGAAAAGTTATTAGCTGCCAGTCAGTCACACATCTAACATTTCTCCGGTGCAAGCTGTAACCCAAAGAGGTATTAATCATTATCTTTCAGGTAACATGTTACAAAGGAAACATTTTTGTCATCAATTATTTTGTCATCACATCTTCTTTTCACCTGTCTCTAGCTAAAGGTACTATGTCCCTATTTCTGACACCAGCTACCCAACAGATGTGTCACTGGGGCTTCACTAAAGTGCTAGGTGATAGTAAATGTATCATCTAACAAGGTGTAAAGCCATTTTAATTAAGGAGTTATTAAAGGAATGGAGATAGCTTGCCAAAGCTTGCTTTAAAGAGATGTTAACCCCATCAAGGTCAGATAGTAATTCCTTCAATTATCTTTGCTCTTGATATTTCACAAGAACTAATCTGAATCAAAAGTTAACACAAAGAGGTTTGCCATTGGCTACATTTTGAGTAAAGGTTATGAGATTTTATCAATTGGCATGACACTTTGCAAGACAGTTGAAAGAAATATAAGTGACTGGTATTTACTCTCTATGGTACTATTGCCTGGTGTCCCGTCTGACAGCACATTGGCTTGATTTTATGGGAAATTGTGCATACAATTATGTCCAGTTATTTCAGGAAAACACAGTGAAAAATAAGAATTCTGCCTCTTCAACTCATTTGCATAAAGTCTCTTCAGATGAGTAGGGTACAGTACTTTGTACTGATTTATTTCAACTAAACAGTCATCACAGTTTAAAAGCCCTGTCATTAGTGATGGCGGCACCAACCAACACACCAAAGCAATGCTCTACTTCAGTACCTAGTGTTAAGCATTTAGAAGTGAATGATGGTGCTAGGAGAGGGACATTAAATTGAAAGCACAGAAAAGTGTGTATAGCAAACCACTGTTACCAATGATGGACAAGTAAGAACTAAACCTTCCATTCAGGAAGTATACAACCTGTTAGAAAGCTAGTGCTATTCCATACAACACGTGCAAATAAGCATACTAACTTATTCATTAGTCATAAACTAACTTCGATGAATTGCTTTGTAAAACACAAGACTTAGCAGACGTGACAAAGCATGAAACTATGGGAAAACTCTTGCTTGAGGGGCAAAGTTAGGTGTGAGGGGTAAGGGTTCTCCACAAAAGTGACTAATTTCCAACTACTGGATGTGACTTACAAGATGACCCATGAATTTACCCCTTAGAGGGCATAAGTGTGGTCATCAAAATTTGAATTACCATAATGCATCCTTTCCTCTCCCCATTACCCTCTGCACTTCTCCCTCCATATCTCTTCCCCTCCCCTTCCTACTCCCCTCCCATGCTTATTCAGATATTGTGCTTTTTATAAGCATGTGTCGACATTTTTGTCACTATAAACTGTGACATTCATGTAAAGTAACTTTCTGGTTTACCTGTACTGTGCAAAACTCTTCTGAACCATTATGGAAGATGAAACTTGTAAGCTGAGAAGCAACATCATGCAGATTTGAAAGATTTTGCATATATGTGTCAAAATTAGGGCTGGGGTGACTGCACCTGCAACCATCTTAAAGTAAACAAAGATTTCTAAACTTATAAACAGCAGACGAGATTGAGATCTCTTCATACACATGTAGGTACAGTACTGGTAAAATATTATAACAAACATAGATGTTTAATCATACATAGGGGGACAAATTCAATTATTCCAGTTATCAAATATATAAAAGGATTTTAGCAAATGTAATATTTTTGGCAAAACCTGACACAAAGTGATAAAAATGCTTTTAGGTAAACTAGTAGTAATAGGGGAGGTAAGTAGGAGTGAAATAGATTTACTTCATTTGAAAAGTTGAACTACATTCTACTGTTTCTGTCTCAATAAAATATTTTTTGTGGAAGCATTCACACCCCCTGCAAGACTATACATTACATCATTTCTTGTAGAAAATGATTTCTTTGCATTTATATGGTAAACTATGAGGGTAGTCTTAATTAACAATGTGAGACAGTGTTAAAGTGTACCTACAGTCTAAAATTTCAAAAATATATGTTACACAGCTTGAAATTTGCATCCAAATGGTCCAACTCCCATCTTAACAGGACATTCCTGAGCTGAGATATAAAATGTTGAAGCTTATTCACTTAATTTAAATTGGTGGATTGTGCAATAATTTGTGATGTCATTCTTGTACTACTCAAATTACAGTCTTTGTTGTTCTTTGTTTTTTTGAAAGCCACACAACCTTATGCCAAAATGTGATAACTGTCTTACTGTTACAGGGTGACTTGGCTATATACAAGTCCTCTCCGTACAACATACCATGCAAGGGAACTGTAATTGTTTCAAGGTCCTATAAACATCTTAATATCAAAAGGAAACAAAAGCAGTTCATGTGAGTTGTACAAGAAGGACTTCACAAATTATTGTGCAATCAGCTATTTCAAATTAAGTGAATAAATTTCAACATTTTGTATCTCAGCAATGGAGTAAGCTATGAAAATGGGAGTTGGATGAATGAAATTCATTTTTCAAACTCTAAAATATATATTCTTGTAATTTTAGACTTTAGGTCCACTTTAATGTTAGGAAATGAAATCAATGGGGATCTTCCCTGATTCCCCTAAAATTTGGAGAGAACCAATTTTGGGACAATTTGTTTAAAGAAAATCCCCTAGTTTAGGACCCTATGAACCATTATAATTACTTGAGTTGAGTCTATTTGAAAGCATGCAAATAATTGAGAGGCACATTCCACAGAGGGCTCCATTCAACTAAGCTATCTTTTCACTTGCTAAGTGTAATTGTGGGTGAGTAAGGGTTACATAGGTAAACAGGCGGTGCTGATGTACATTAAGCATTTCATTCCCTGGTGTATAGGTATACGAAGAAATCTCTCTTCCCCTTGAAAACTGTTGCAAAGAGCTAGCCAATCATGGCCCATGATGGCCAGTTTTGACTTCTCTACCACAGAGGATTGAATGATCTTTCCTTATAGAAACTGTCTAGCAATTTTCCTATGAAATGTCACCAATATTTTTGCCAAACCTCAACTGATTTTCCTATTTGAAATTTTGTTCATCAAGAGGAGTTCAATTTCAGCAAATGCTTTTGAATAACTGTTCAATTTAACTCCTGAAACTTGTGACAGATTAAGTGACTGATTACGATCCCTGATGAAGAATCTGTTGTAATTACTTGAATATCTTCAACTTTTCTCAAGTTAAACCTCTTCAAAGTTTTACCATTTCTGAGATTTCTCATTAGCTATGCAAAAGGCTATATGGTGTGGAGTGTTGCAGAGTGTCTGTATTTCTTGTTAGTTACTTTCTAATGAGGTGTGTAACATGGACATTTCTGAAGTACTTCCAAAATAAAGTCCTCAGGGCACATCAACATTACAACTGTCCTCGAAATGAAGTTTGAAAACAAAGAAAGATATAAGACATGAAAGTCCCTCTTTACAAGTCACAAATTTGAATGCATATAGCTCTTGTTCATTCATGGCATATGAGCAGAAACAGTAACTGTCTTGTTAAATGGTTAATATCTGATGGATTTTGATGAGAATGGTCTTGGCTATTTTTAATGTTTTTAAAGCTTTTTATATCAAATAGGTAGGTATGGCATTTACACTGACCCTTTTCCAAATAGCAACTACTGTACAAAGGATTATGGGATAGACTTTAAGTACGTATTTTTTTTGTCCACAGTAAAATGCCATTGACGAAAACGACACACACCAAAACTCGATCCCACAATTCCTTTGTAATTGCTATTTGGAAAAGGGTCTATGTCCACAGACCTTTAAACACAAAAATCACACTTTGGTGATTAAATTTTGCAACCAAGTACCCACTAATTTGTCCTGCATCGAGGGAGTACATTCTCTAATCATGACTTAGGCTATAGCTAAGATGAAGCAAGACTTGCCAGTATTAGAATATTTTGTTTTGAGGGACTTCTAGCACATGTTGAGAAAGCTCTCTTTAACCTTGCCTGCCCTGTATTACTCCTGCACCTATATTGGCTGCACTGGTAATACCAACGCCCGCGAACTTTGGCAAGAATTCTTTGTCAAACTGTGAAAAACTGTACGCTATTAACTATTCATATATACAATCACAGCAAACAAAATTATAAATATTCAACAAAAAAAAACGACTAAAGGAAGTAATGATTATCATGCTTTTATGAATGACAAATGTCAATGGGGTGTTAGTGTGTGATTTCGCTGGCTTCAAGCTCACAGAGTGAAGTCCCATTGACTTACTGTATAAAAGTGAACATTGCAGCAGAAGCCTTTTCGTGCAATATGAATATTCATATACTGAAACCAATCAACAGTCAAGGGACTAAAATCGTATTGGGCTCATGAATATAACAAAATTGGATGACCTCATTGTTTGCAGGTGTTAGAGTATGTACGCCAAAGAGGAGTACATATTCGACACCTGCTATGATGGTAATCTTAAACCCTCAAACACACCCATTGTAATCATTTAACTCCACAAAAACTACCAGGTCTCAAATCACAATCCAAAAGTTGTTTAACTTAAAATACTTCACTACATAGAAAAATCATATCTGTACCTTTCATATGAGCAAATACATTAAGAGGACAGGGATAACAGTGCCCTCCTGGTCAATGTTTACCCTGCTATTTTTGCCATATGGCAATTACAGCCCATAAGTAAAATGCTGTTCACTGGTACATTAAAGGTGCGTTCACACCAAAATCGAAATCTGCTGCATTTTGTGGGTGGGGACGTGTAAATATTTTCCTAACATAAATAGAGGCAATTTCACTCTGATGAAAATTTAGAAAATCACCCCATTCGTTCTGAGAAAACATATTTTTCCTACCGCATGCAAAATGCAGCAGATTTCAGTTTTGGTGTGAATGCACCTTAATAGAGGCCAGGTGCCAGGGAGTGAAATATACACTCTTTTTGTTTTTGTTTTTTTTTTGTTAGGAAAAATTTCTACTGACGATAATTAGAGTATAAATTTCTAAAACACTTATTGAAAAGGTACTCATCCTAACATCAGACGGAAGCTGGAAACATCTACAAACCCTTCCCTCAGTGAAAATGTTGAAACTGATTCATATTTGGGTAAATTCTTCACAAGAAAAGATAGAAAAATATGTGTCCTTAGAATGTCTTCAGGTCTTCAATATCTTAATGTAACACTGATAGCTGTGACACATTTTCAACTTGATATCTAAACAATAATACATAATAAAATATTGATATAGCACTGCACATGAATGAAAGTCTCTTAAGAGAATCAGTTAATGTGGGCAGTACAACTCAGGATTAGTAATACAAGGTTGCTGCATATTAAACTAACAAAAATATCAAGAAAAATAAGTCATAAGACACTGACAGCTACGTGTACGACAGTTTTACTGAAAATAACTTGGTTCTATGTGGGTATAACCAGCGAGAAAAATTTGGATGAAGACAAAGGGCAAAAGAGAGACTGGGCCTCCCTATGTTAATATAGTGAAAGGAAATTCCCAGTTGAAGGTGTTACTTTAACACACTAAATAATTGGGGGGGGGGGGGACTTTCTTTTTAGACTATGTTGCTGAAGTGATGTGCACAATTTGTGATGTGCAAGTCGGTGGCCAATGAATTAAAGTACTGATTATGCAAAAATAAAGAAAATTAAACTTATTTTAGGCACTTTTTGCATTATATCCTTCTGCTTTGCAAAATGGCATTTTGAGTGAATTAGTAAAAAGGCAGGAACCACCGCTCTATTATACAAGCTCTACTAGCTCAAAATTTCAATGCATCATGGTACACAACTTTGTAATCAATGTGAAAGGCCTACTCGTGAGCTGCATGAGGGGTAGCTTGTGCCCCTTGAAAACTTCTACAAGGGTCCAGAGGCCATGGCACTGACCAAATGTAGTGTGTTAGTCAAGAGGAGAAATAATTAATGGAGAGCTACCTTCTGGGAAAATCTGGTACATAACTGATTGGCCTTAAGCTGTAGTCATTTCCAATTTCCTATTCAATTGTCAAACAGAGGGCACTAGTTATGTATCAACAGACTGAAATTTCCTATAGAGGGCAGCAGTCTCAAATACCAAACATAAGCTAAGCTCTTCAGTCTACAATTGAGGGCAGCAGAGAAGAATCATTGCCTGCTTCTTCCAAACTACATCTACATTTGAAGTGAGTGTTATTATGTCATTTCATCTTCAATGTGTATCATAATGTAACACTTGTCCTATTATCGTATGATGTGCAACTTGCATACAGAGGTTTATTTTAAACTGTCCTGATACATTACCAAGTTTGGCAACTTGGCAGAGAGAGACACTTTTAACTTCACGACAATATAAATTCACACACATATTTCTAAGAGTATTTTGCTTTTTTCTTCATTTTATTTATTTTTTACTTTTTGTCTTCTTGAAATTTGGTGATTTACCATTTCTTAGCTTTATTATTCCACAAATTTAAATTAAGTTGGCAAAGGAGTATGCTAAAAATACAAGTACAAATGAAGAGTAATGGTAAACAAGCTCAGGCTATCATCTCTAAGAATATTTATGGCAAGCAGAATAACACAAAAATTGTCATACATACAAATCACTTGTGAAATATTTAAGACCATGCATGCTATTTTCAGGCAAAACACAAACTATTTTCATACATATACCCATTAAATTTCAGGCAAAAGTGCCACAGGCCCCCCAACTGCAAACTAGTACCATACACTTAAATGCACACATGCTCTAAGCAGTGGTATGTTCAAAGAGAAAAAGGGTTCAGGGGTTACATCCCCCTCTCTTACTTTGTGTCACACTTAAAACATTCAAATGAATAATTTACTACTTTTGAAAAAACCAAGAAGTGTTTGAAAGTCATTCTGTAGAATGGTAACTCTTACCATGAGTCTCATGTGCAAACTGTGGATGTTATCAGATCTGCTATGTTCAGATATCCATCTGAGATTGTATTGGTGGTTTAGGAACAGATTCAGATGATTTTGAGCAAGCAAATTCTGCTCAAAGCAGAGGAGTACTTTACAAGATATCAAGTGTACTTTGTTCATTTTATTGTACATGTTAAGAAATTTGTTTTTACAGTTATTACATAATAATTGCTACAGTGTGGCTAAATGCAAGAATACACTAGTACTGCAAGGATTCTCAATCTTCTCTGAAAGTGATGTGATAATTTTGAAGTGTATATCAATGGACTAACAAGGTACTGTAAGGTGCTGGGAAGTGGTATGTCACTTTGAACTCCGACACCTCCCAACATATCTTACCCCAATACTGAAGTGCACATTTCATCACTGCTTGTCTTACAGATCTTGAAAATGTGAATACCATACAAATTAATTTCTGCTAAACCCAAATTTTGGTTGATGTCTAGTTAAAGTTAAACCCTTAACTTTTTTCATGCTGGGAGCCTGGGACAGATGTTTCATTAAGTAATGACCAAGGCTCCCAGAATTTCAAGGAAAAAACTTCCTTATTTTTCCCAAAGAATTCTTTGGTGAATTTTCAAAATTCTGGGATAATTATTTCAACCTGTTTCCAGTTTGAAATGTCTTCAGCTGTTTGATATGCTATTGAGACATGCACCAAACTATATATAATGGAATTGACCACTTTCTCTTTTGGACCAATCAGGTGGTCAGGACTATTTGGAGCTGGAGGAAACAGGAGGGAAACAGGAGGGAAACAGGAGGGGGGGGTGACAAGTTATTTTCAGGCTGAAGTGTTTCTAAATAAAATTATCATTTTATGTGCCCTGAGAATGACCCAAAACTACCTGAGAAAATACTAAATCTTGCAGCAAAAGGGTCTCAGCTGCCCCCCCCCCTTCTTAGAATCCTTCAGATGGCCCTGAAGCTGATCATATTTCCCAACTTCTCCTTGATTTGAGGCTTTTTTTGTCAAATCGCCTTACTTTTCCCAAAACTCCCTGGTTTGGGAATCTACGAGCCCCGAGCTTGCCAGGGTCTTACTGCGGATTACAAAGTGTAAATAGGGAGGTAAGGAGGGGCGAAGTAGATTTTCCTGTTGTCTGAAACAAAGGGAAACTCAAGCATTTTCTAGGTTCCCCTGAATTCCAGGGTAATCCTGACGTAAAAATAAAAAAACAATATATTTCTAAATGGGAATGACAATATATTAAGTTATCTGTGTTAAAGGTAGAATCTAGGAGAAACGGTCTCACGGAGATAGAGAGCAATGGGAGACTGATGACTGACGGAATTCACTCTGGACAACAAAATGTCAAAGATGATTAAAGAGAGGTTTGACAGGGAATAATTACTTTACATTACAATAATGTTATCGTATCTCATGTTAGCTAAAGCAAAATACAAAATTTCCAAACCTCAAAACACTTGTATAATAAACACTGTAGCTGGATTTATGTCACCCTGCAAATGATGAAGAAACCCATATACATATGTTATGTTGATATTTTTATGTATCTGTCACCATTTCAGAAAAAAGTCAGTGAAATGTGGCAAAGCTGTAACTCAGTGAAAGGTATCAAAGGTGCAAGCTGGTGACATCTTCCAAAGTTGTGTAAGTCAGTGAAAACATCAAAGTTGTAAGTCTGAGAAACAAGTCAAAGTTATTATTCAGTGAAATGACAAATTTGTAAGGAGAAAAATTTCAAAGTGGCAAGACAGCGAAATCTGTCAAAGCTGTGAGCAGGAAAAATGTAAAAGTTGCAAGTCAGTGAAATATGTCAGAGTTATAGGTCACTAAAATATATGTCAAAGTTGTATTATTCAGGGAAATCTGTGAAAGTTGCAAGTCTATTAAACAAGTCAAAGCTGCCATTAAGTGGAATATGTCAAATTTATATAGGTCAGGAAAATATATGTCAAAGTTATATTAGCCAGTCAAATCTGTCAAAGTTGCAAGTCTATGAAACAAGTCAAAGTTGCCATTTAGTGAAATATGTCAATTTGAGGATAAAAAACATGTCAAAGTTGCAAGTCAGTCAAACAATGAACTATGTCCAAGTAGCGAGTCAATGAAATATATACCAAATTTGTGAAGAGAAAGAAAAAACAAAGTTGCAAGTCAGTGCAATCTGTCAAAGTTGCAAATCATTGAAATCTGTCTAAGTTGCAAGTCAGTGACATCTGTAAAAGATGTGAAGACATAAAAATGAAAAGGAACTCAAGATGGCAACTATAGTTGGAAAACATATTTTACAGGTATTGAAAAATAAAACTTCAGGTCCAACTTCCCATCATCCAAGTTTAATATTGTATGTCTGGTGATGATTTATAGTGAATGAATTTCAACATTTTTTGTCCCAGCAAGAAGACATTGTACAGTACCTTTAAGATGGCATTGAGACCACAATTTCTTTTTCCAACCCTGCAACATGTTTTGTAAGTTTAAATTCAAATTCCCCTTTAGTGGACATGAATAAACCATTTCTCACCATGTAGTTTAACATTTAACTTTTATTTACATATCACTGAAAAAAAAAAATCCCTAAAACTCACTGGTTTGAGAATCTACAAGCCCCAATACAAACGTGTCAAAGTTTCTGATGAGGTAAGCGAGACGAGGTTGCTAGAGAATGCCCTCTGTCTGAGGCCGGCCTTCTCCACTGTGTTATCAAAACTTGCCAGGACCTTATTACAGGTAAGTGAGGATTACAATTGTAGATAGGAGGTAAAAGAGGGGCGATGTAGATCCAGTATAATCAGTCCCTTTAGTCTTCAATTTTATATTAATTAATTTTTCACATACTTATGTTCAAACTGAAGCAACTAATTATGTGCATTCTGTGACCTGTGAGCACTGGCTGGGGCTTACCTATGTAATTGCAGAAACTTTGCATGGGGATGACTATCACAAGTTTTACTGTAACTCATGAAAAAATCGTTTTCTATCAGTGTATTCACGGAACATGTTACATGGTAACGAGCTGAAAAGCATACCTTGAATTTTCTGCTACTCATTTTTTTAGAACCAAGCAATCGATTTTGCCAAGCCCCATGGCAGTATACATAATTTAAATGCATGGCAAAGTCTTACAGAGAGGTATTCTTGCCAATATACTTACCAGGACTTATGGTTTACCTTATCTACAGTATAAATTTGCCACACATTTTGTCATAAACCTCAAATACTCACAAGCCAACTTTCTACATTGGCTGGAATTTTAAGCTACAATAGGCTGTCTGCAGAATCATTATCATTCTGTGACATTTCCCCTACGAGACAGTGAGCCCCTTTTTATGAAGGAAGATGATCTTTTAACGAAATATGGCTACCTGTAATAAAGTCTTCTCGATGTTACAAACTAAATGCCCTTTTCCACATAATATATGGCAAGAATGTATTGCAGACAACCTAAGTGCATCTTCACATTTCAATAAGCAGGACTACTTTCCTTCACCAGGATATTACTGTGTGTGCAATCCGTTTAGTCCCCCTGCGTCACACAAATGCATGAAATACACACCAGACATGTCATCCAGGATAGAATCTGACAATATATGCGACTCAATGTTAGTGCATAGTGTCAAATTCAACAAGTGTATAAACAAGAATGTTGACACTAGGGGGCCACCCAATGTCAAACTGCTTACCCAAAAGTCGTTCAGAAATAGATTTCCTCTGATGCCTTCTAACTTGCCTGAAATGTTTTTGCAACATTTTTCATCAAGATGGTATGAGGGCTTCAACGTTGTGCACATGTACAGCAGCAGTAAACGCATTTGTACTCACTATAAAGCCTTGAGGTCTACTATCCTACATATGAAGATTATTATGACTGTAATTTCAATTGCCCTTCTAAAATTAGAAGTTAATCTTAACAATTTTGAAATAATTGAGTAAAGCAATTCTAATGCATTTCTGCTTTTAGCAGCTCAATAGGCAACATAAAGCCATCCCCAGTAGCATGCAACTCTGAAAGCAATAACACCTTACTGTATAGTCTTTCCAAAAGGACCACAATAATTAAGACTACTCAACCACTACTGAGATACTTTGATTTGATTTGATGTGCTTTAATTTTAACTGGACCAGACTGGACTGGATTTTTTACCTATTTATTAATTTTTCTGATGTTTGATGTACAATTTACATTTTCTTTAACCTTTCTTTTCATTATATATATGTCCTGGGTATACTTCATAATTCTGTTTAGAAGTATCTCTGTTGATACATATCCATGTACAATGCAAGGTACAATTAACACATGAAAAAGTTTTTGGTATTAAGGATTGGCAAACTATCCATCCACTATGTCAATTTTTCCTTCATCCTTTTATGATATTGATAATTGTTTTACCCCTCTTACTTTCTAATTTACGATTTGGGAGAAGTGCCCATTTTGACAGAAATTTTAGCTTTATGTTATCATGGCAATACTGCTAATGAGCCTAACCAAATCTCATTCATCAAAGTAAATAAAAGACCCAGCTTTAATATCAATACCTTGATTTCAACTGTGCTTCAGGACTCTTACCTAGTAAAGAAAAAGTTGTAGGTAAAGGCTTTTATGATATCCACTTTGAAGATTGTGGAAGCACTGCATAGACTAAATTTCAAAGCCTGGAAGTGCAGTATCAAAGAGTCAACAAATTTTAGAATCTTCTGACCTGTCAATTTGTACAGGTTCATCATGAGACTCACAAATACCTCTCTGATCTCATGGTTTTCATAAATATAAATTTTATACCAGGTTCACACACAAGGTCACTGCTGACGGGTGTTTCCTCTATGAAATTGTCCATTGGGTCAATATACTCAGTTTAAGAAAGTCTGGCTCTCTAGACATGTCAGTTAATTACAACTGAGCATGTGTAAGGCACGCACTGTTGTTCACACTGCATCTCAAACCCTCCTTTTTCATTTTTCCCACGACTATCAGTGCGTCAAATTGACAAATCATTGTGTCAAATCGCATCACAGCAGCTTAGCGGAAACACTGCTGCTGACACCAAAGTTTCTGTTGCGTCTTAGCTTTTCAAACCATTGTTAACTGAAAAACACACATGGACCAATGTATATGATTTTTTTTCTGTTTTGATCTCTTGACTTTCAAGCATTTTTGAGTAAACTATTATTTTAAAAGCTTATCTCCAGGCATTGCTGTACACCATTAAAATAAACAGATCCAGACATATGGGGGATTAGCACTATAGGCCAGTGATTTTAGTCAGCCTGTATTTGAGCATCAAATACTGTACCAAACAAGGCAAAAGAATGTTGCATGAATGAAAATTTGCATAGCAATTTCTGTTCAGGTGTTTTTTCAAAGAAATCACCTTGATTCAGTTGTGCAAAGAATCAGTCATTACCAGCTGTACTTGTCACTCAATTTGCAAGGTAAATTTGGGTGAAATGTTGCACCTGTTGACATGAAGACACCTCTCAAATTAAAATTTTTTTCAAAGGGGAGGGGGTCACATCCTCCCTCAGGCCATCCATTCAGAATGTCACATTGGAGAATTGACCTGGCTAAGACACTGCTGTAGGCCTCAAGATATTCCAAGGGACTGTATTTGTGACTGTTCTTCAACGCATGGGCCACTCAGGGCTTACATCTTCCACAGATAAAAATCGTTCAAGAAGACAGGGTTTCATTACTCTACAAATTAAATCCTTCACATATCAATGTTTGAAGGAGATTTTATGCATTATGGAAGAAAGCAGGTCAATTTATTATGTAACACCAAGCTTTTGTACTATTTCAAAGTGTAAGCTTTAAAGGCCATACTATTTGCATCACTGAAATTATAGCCATTGCAACTAACTCAACAGCTGACAAATCCTCTGTTCAATTCCAATGGGAAAACATATCATTAACCAGCCCACAGACAGTCTCGAGTTGATTCCTCAAGAAAGCCCTTTCTATGATTTATCACTAATGACAGGACCTCCTACGGGACAGTAAACCACAACAAACCTGAAATGACATTTACTCCAACAACGTCACTGCACGCACTTTAACTCCCAGCTCGGACTGATGCTAACAACAGATATAAGAAAGCCTCTTTCGCTTTCCCAACTTTTTAATTTGGAAAGGTGTAAATTGTAGTCAAGCTAGATCATTCAGGACTTACATCTTCCAAAGTTGAAACTTGTTCATACGCTACACCAAACAAAATGGTATTTTACAGCTCATGCGGCATATGACAGCTGCAACATGACAGCTTTCTATTCCTTCAAAGATTTTATCATCACGGTTTGCAGAGATGGAAAATTTAATTGATATGTTTGTAGAATGTTTTAGTCCAACCCAATGTAGTCACCTGTCACTCAAATGCCACAGAGCAGCAATACAACACCAGATTAAACTTACAGTATTTGAAATGACTTTACGATGCCTGTGTGTGCGCCGCAAAGCTACCATTCTGAAAAAGGCTTTTAAAACTTTTCTTTTAATGCAATGTGACTTAAAATCTCCAATTTACAATTTTGCATTCATACAAAGCTGTCCATTCAAAAATTATGATTGATGCAGTTTACACATCAAGGCAGAATAAAGGAAGTTCATTAAGTTCTTATGTGGCCATATTATGTCACTCTTCCATGTACGAGCTGCACGGTAATAATACTGAAGATATGAATTTCAAACAATTCACCTTCTTGTAACAAAATCTACTTCAGATGACAAGCCACAGAGTGTGTATGTATCCATTATTAACATGAACATATGTGTACAGGTCCTATGGGATATTTTTTCCCTATGGCCTCAGCCATGTTTGCCCAAGGAAAACTTGTGCTACCTACAGAAAAAAAGGTGCCAAATTTTGTCCAAAATCTGCTCAAGAATTTGAGAAAAAGGTTCTTCCCAAGCTTAAGGGAGGGGGGCATATCCCCCAGCTTAATTCCCTTGCTCATATGCCTATGAGCATGAACATCACAACATTAATATTTACATTCAACATGAAATATTAACTTAGACCTTTTTGTAATGCCACAGGCTATGAAGAACAATCCAAAAATCCAAGAAGAGTATGGACTTTCTGACAAGTTGCACCAGACAATAGACAATACACCTTGCATAGCTGAGACAAAAAGATAAGAAATATGATGCCAGACATCCTCTCAGGAGAAGGGATTTTCTGTACAGTAGTAAATTAGAGTTTTTGCCAGGCAGCTATGTTGGGCAATTACAGAATACACTTAGTAAAAAGGAGGTAAGGAATGATGACTGAAATAGACACATCACAACTTCAGAGAACTTTTTGCAAAGGTTCAGCCCCATTTGGACAAATTATTTGTCATTTTATATAGCAAAAGATATGCTTTTGGGGGCAAACATGCATTGAAATTTCAGGCAAAAGTACAACAGACCCCTCCCCTCCCCTCCCACCAAAAAAACCTTGTATCTCCTGTCCATAAGTGAGTACTTTAAATATAAAGGTGATACTACTGACAGTACCTGCCACCGTACTTTTTGCATTAAACTACTGTACTCTATCATCATAGTACGAACTAGGGATGTGCAAGACACATGTGTATTTAAGAGAAATACAGTTGACTTCGTCCTTCCACAACAAACCAGCATTTTTTTTTTTTTTTTTTTTTAAGGAGCCTGGTAAAGTGAGATATGACTCTTTTGAACTAACATTCATAACTTCATTCATCTGCATAATACAGTTTTGGACTTCACCATTGATATAAAGCTTCTAATCCCTGCTGGGAGTAACTGAGTGTAATCTATCAAGTTTTTAAGACACTGTTTGATTCCCATCCAACTCGACACATCTGGCTTCCATCCATCCAGTCTCTGTCGCTTGCCTCACTAAACTATTTTGCAGAACAAAGATGTCCGTAAAAAGTACATACTGTAGATGTCTACATGCATAAATGCATGCCCTTTCTAATGGACTGAAGCCCTACCGTGGCATGGAGGGGAGCACAAGTATACACCAGAATGCACTACATTGTGGTTCCCATGGCTTTATTGACCAGATGTTTGCTTCTTCAAAATACTCCATTTACAGGTTCTCCATATTATATAGACATCCATGCTCTTAGCTTTGCCAGATGGTTAGACTTGACAGAAAAGGAAGTGTACACAGGAGGTATTACGGAAGCAGACACTCCATTTACTCAATTATACATTTAATATGAAATTTACTCTGAATAAGGCCCTTTTCAAGGTACAGGTACTGTGTTACAAGGTCTGGAAAAATTAATCAGTAGTGGACCCTGATAACCTTGGACTTCCACTTAAAGCAGGGCTAATGTACTTAATATACAACACCCACATGCCAAAGGTGAGATGTGTCAGAACTGTGTAATTACTGTACCCTTCTTGAAGATCATGCATACAATGTGTTCAGAGTTTCACCTCTGGGGACATCAACTGACCATGAACCTCTACCCAAAATTACAAACAAACTGGGTAAAGTGAACTGAATGGTATATTATACATAAAGGAAATATGGAGAGACAAGGTAAACTGAGACATCAACATATACTTAGTATGAGACATCCCTATGAACTCAGTATGAGATATTCACATGTACCCAGTATGAGACATCCAAATGTACTCAGTATGACACATTCACATATACTCAGTATGAGACATCCCCATGTACACCAGTATAAGACATCCCCATATACAGAGTATGAGATGTTATTTGAGTATCCACATGTACAGTACTCAGTATGAGACATCTGGATGTACTCAGTATGAGACATCTCCATGTACTCAGTATGAGACATCCACATTTACTCAGTATGGGACATCCCCATGTATTCAGTAAGACACCTTGGAGACACCCATGTGTGCTTTGAATGAGACATCTATATGAATGCCAAACATAACTGCCACTTAACCTTCTTGAGATATTGAGTATACAAGCTTGACACCAAAGATGAACACAAAATTCATGGTTGCATAGGTATCTCTCGTCATCAATACCAAAAAGGGAAAATATTGTGGCTAATTTTTACCAAATACTAGGGCTTCTTACTTTTGGAAAAACTAAGTATCAATCTTTTTTTTCAAATACATTTTACACAGTCACATGTAGTAAAACAAAGACAATTTCATTGCAGATTTCCTGATGCCATTTACAATGGTCTTTCACAGATGCTCAGAAAACCTGTGCTTTTATGTATACAGTACAAGTCAGGCAAACTTCCACTGCTCTGTCTCTTAATCCCACATAACACCTGAGAGAGATGTGAAGATTTTAAGAATTGCCAATTTATCAACAGATTAAATGCAAAAAGTCTTCTGGGAATTATTTTTAAAATTTATTGTAAGATGTACAGGCAAATCTAGATTTCTTGCCCAAAAGTCATCCTAAAGCCTTGAAACAACATTAGCTAACTGAAGTTTGCTGTCCACAACTCCCATATGCCTGCCAGGCAATTGAGTCAAATTTTTGTTTTCATTATAGATATTTTTCCTTCTTCAAAACAGCCTTGGTCTGGGAAAATTGATCGTGCTTGAAGAACCTTTTGCCGCTTCATATTTTGTAAAAAATCTAAAAGTTAACCAAGTACATAGATTAATAACGTAATAAGTTCATTGACAATGCTGGGCCTTTCAATTGCTGACAGTGTTAAGAAATACAGAAAGTTAAAGGACAAATGTAGGCACTCAAATATGAATTAGTTTCCTCCCCACCTTCCTGGTGGGCATATTCACGTGGGACTATACTTACCCCTTGCTACATCTAATTTGCATTATTCTCACACACTGCTCTGAACAGTTCTGACACCACGCCCTGCACAGTATATCTTCCATCTTGGCTGACAGCTCGTCGGAGAATAGCACTTAGCGTAAATCCAAGTCGGAGAACTGTGAAAGCTTCAAGACTTTAGAGACCCAAAAACCTCCAAGGCAGTAGCTTTGCAGCAAAAGAAGAATGAGGACGAGCTGTCGGCCAAGATGGCAGACATAGGGGGCGCAGTGTCAGACCTGTTCCGAGCAGTGGGCGAGAATAATGCAAATTAGATTTAGCACAGGATAAGTAAATGTCAGCGACATGAATTACCCTAGTATCTTAATTCATATATGATCCTTGAGACAATACGTTTGTATTACTGAATTAATGCAGAACATCTCCATTTAATGATATGCAGATGTGCATATACTGTAGCTGCCTATTTGATGTAGAAAGTATTACAAGCATTAAAAATAGCCACAATTTTCATCAAAATCATCAAATATTGTCCATTTTACAAATCAGTTACTGGTTTTGCATAATAAACATTACCTACATATGAAAATATGGGATGTCAAAGGGCTGGGACTCACAAGGTGCAGTATGTTTTATCTTAACCTTTGTAATTGTTTAATCCTTATTCAAAGCACAGTTGTAATGTTGGCATGCCCTGAGGGCTTTATTTTTTGGCTGGGAAGATTAAGTCTGGCTACATCTAAAATGTTCACTTTACTGTGCATTCCAAACTATTAACTAGCTTGTGACATTCAAATAACAAGCGATAGGCATAGGATTAAAAAAGAAATACAAGCACTATGCAAAAAATTTTTGCCTAGTTAGCAAGAAATCTCAAATGATTAAACTTTGAAGAGATGTCTTGAAAATGGTGATACATACTCAAGTAATTATAACAGATTTTTCATCAGGGGATCTTAAAGGGGCTCATTGAGTTGATATTGATTATTTTGTGACCAATTTGAAGGGAATCATTTCATGACAATGCTTCTAATTAGCCTCATTGCTCATGTTTGACTTCTCATAGTGACCAAAAATGTGAAAAATTGTAGTTTTTATGGGTTTTAGAGCTTGCAGTTCACCAAGCTTGTCCAAGCCCATTATAGACCAGCCTCTGTTGAATAAACAACACTTAAAAACAATTGTGACCTAGCAGCTGTTGGTTATAGGAGTTGCAAGCCTGTCAATGCAGTTGGGATAAGCCTCACTCATTGGTTGTCTTTGAACAGGGGTTGCATATGATTAATACCTAACTGTCTGGTCATGAATTCGTAAGAAATGATTTCATCATTAATTACCCTATCATTACCATTTTAGTTGTGTGTCAGATGTGCAGAATCTCTTAGTTTGACCATTTACTATCAAAATGTGAGTAAACCTCAACAGGTGTGATAAAAAATCATGAATTACATGAACCAACTCAATGTGCCCCTTTAATATACAGTAGATTACAGTACAAGTTGAATACAAGGCTTTCCTACATACTAAAATACAATAAATATGCGATATTGAAATCCTAAAACATCATCTCAGGTACAATACTTCAAAAGGGAAATAAGAACAGATACGTAAGATTTAGCTGATGTATCAAAACACGTCAGGACGACTGATTATCTCCTTTTTAAACTAAAATATGACCCATCAGTGAAGACACTTCTGACACAGGAAGCCTTCAAGGTACTGTATCTGCAGACAAGGTTCTGCGATACTGTCTCATCTTGTAATTCTTGATCTCTTTGACAAACAATCCCTAACTAGAAGGGAAAAATGTTGATAACATGATACAAGGGGAACAGTAGATTCTGGGCAAAGGAGTGCATTTGAATGAGCTTGGCTACAACGCTATTCTTCTGATTGCTCCTGGGACGATCGATCTACAGCAGATGTTAGTATTGTCGTGATATTCAACACTGACTGGGTTATTGGCCTACAAATGGATGCCATACTGGAAAAAAATGGATAGGTTGTGTTCTACATGTTCAAATACTCAAGTAGAAGGATACACTGTAGTCAAATTACATGTACACCTGGGAGTTAATATTGTGGACACTGGATGTTACATGTCAAGACAATATGGTACCCCTTATTGAGATGGTAATTACTGCACATAACACAGGTAGGAAGCAAACCATCTGATTGGCTACCAATGCACAGTGGCTCTGCCATTGCACAAAATGGTAAGGTCAATAAGGTTAATAACAACAATTACCAGTACCCATCAGGCCTCGATTTAAAGAAAATTTTACAGTCATCCACTGGACAACCTGTCTGCCTTTCTTGGTTGTCCAGATGAAAATTCAGTAGTCTGCAAAGAAATCTGCAGTAACCCTAGAAGCAGTCTGTTATATCATTGCATGGACTTTGGTTGTCCTGGACAACCAAACCCACAATTTTTTGGTTGTCCGTCACAAACTTTGGTAGTCACAGGTGACTGGACGACAGTTTAAATCCAGCCCTGCCCATAAACTTAAATTTTCACAACACATTTACCAGCAACTATGGTCAATGATGGTCAATGATGGCCAATGATATTTTGTAAAGGAATTTTCAAACAGATGAAGAAAATTGCCTGTGTCTTTCACATACCATATTCCATCAAAATGGCTCTTTAGCTCTGTTAGGAAACAGCATCAATCATTATGTGCTTTCATGTTCAGTTACCTTTATGAACTACACAATGTTGACCAGAAGGTGAATTTGAGGAGTAGAGCTGTTTTTTTTTTTTTTTTTTTTGTTTTTTTTTTCTTTGAGTACAATTTAAGGTAGTTTTTTCAAGCAAATTTAGGCTCAAAATATCACTGTTAACTGAAACATGTGAGGTACATTTTGTTGTTTGAAATATCACTTTGTTGCATATTCATATATGCTTAATCAATAAAACCATCGGTGAATATCCATATTCAATATTACATTCAATTTCTTTCTTACAGAAGCATTATGTAATAAACCAGACAGTGAGCAAACCTAATTAAACCCTACATCTTGACATTCTTCCCCTCCCCCCCCCCCAAAAAAAAAAAATTATTTTCACTCCTGTCACCAAAACAGCAGCAAATCCCACCCAAAATAAAGCATTATTAATGCTTTGTTTATATGGTGGTTCTGTTATAGTAAAATTTATGTCCAATGCCTTAATTCTGAAATGAGTTGCTTCCCAACCAGCTATAAATCTGAAAAATGTAGAAGATATTGCATATCAAAACCATAACAGTTCCTATCAGAAAAGAACATTTCAGAGTCAGGACTGATATAAAACAGGCTACTGTTGTGAATATATATTAAAGTTAAATGTCTGTATAGCAGGTTGCTGGACACAGGGATTGGGACCAGGGTTTGTGAGTTACATTAATAGACAACCAATTATCCTGCATTTTGGTACACAGCACTCAAATGCAACAGTCACATATTTGCCACTCAGCACAACAGGCGATTTTGTCCAGTGAATAAATTTTGTGAAGTTTCAAAGACTGGAAAAAAATTGGCAGAGTTTGCTTCAACTGCATTTCAAAGAGTAATTACACAACTGGTTAGCTGAAGGATGGGTTCTTTCTCTTAAATGAGAGGCAATGTTTCACAGAATATATGCAATGGTTTGGTTCATGTTTGAATCCATTGACATTTCATGTTATGAGTTATGTCTCACGTAATAAGCACAGCTGACAATGTGTTTGTAAATTGTTGTCCATTGATCAATCATAATTCCTCCTTTGACAACTATTGTAAATAGCTGGAAGCAGTTGGTTAGAAAGATTCAAGCAAAAAGATTCAAACAAAACACTGCTTGATGTAGTGGACTTGGAAAATGAAATATTAAATAAAGATTTCAATTCATCTGAAAGTATTCTAAGTAGATTGTAGCTGGAATAAGCTGGATAACTGTGACTGGAAAGAAACATATTGAAACATTTGGGACGACTTCTAACCAAGGTTTTCCAGCAGCTTCTTCCTCTCACTCAAGTAAAACTACTGTGAGTTGCTTGGTTTTCACTTGGAAGATGACATATTAAATGATTTTAATGAATCTGAAAGTACTGTACACTCTAAAAACATCTACTTGAGATTTGAATGAAATCCATTCAAATGGACACTGAACCAAAATCTGGTCAAACATTTGACTAGATTTGGTTCATTCTGAATAGAAAACAGTTAGTTTTGAAACAGAAACTAGTCAAATATTTGATCATTTTTCAGTTCAGTGCCCATATGATCCATTTCCAGTTCAATCTGAACTAGACGTTTTTAGAGTGTAAGTATAGAAGCTGGATGCAGCTGGAATAAGCTGGATATAGTGACTGGAAATAAACATATTGTAATACTATGGTCAACCTAGAGTCAACATTGTCCAGAGTATTGGCAGGGCAGTGGTGGTCAGTGCTGCACAGCTGACCACTGGGATAATCCCTTGACTTTATAGGCAGTTTAACAGACCTGTACAATTACAGTATTAGAATTAGCCATGTGATGCATTGAACATTCCAACTTTCCTGTTTATGTGAACGATCCATAGCCACATACATGTGTAAAACTAAAATTTTTATTACATATAGGAGATTGTATGCTCATAAATCCATAGCTGATCAGCTGTATGTTCTATTTGTTCAAACATTTTCAGATAATGTATCTTTTCAGGGCTTAACATGTTCATTAAGTAGGGGTTTACCAAACCTAGGGACAGCTGTACTCCAAAATATTACATATGATGAAGATGCTGACTCTAAATCAGCCCAAACATCTACATTTGCTTCGCTAAAAATTCTGCAGTATTGCCCAAGTCTACATCTATAGCATAGGTGTAGGAAGCAGGGCAGTCCAAAATGTGATGGGGCACAAGTAATCCAAGGACGAAAAACCCTTATTTGCTTCCTCTGTAAAAATTGAAAAATTGGCAGTAATTTCCCTTAAAATTTACCCAATATGTTGCACCAAACTGCATGTAAGGACCCTCAAATAATCAAAGTTTTTCCAAAGAGGAAAGGGAACTCCCTCCCATTAGACTCCTCCGACACAAGGGTGGTCTATAACAACTTTAAGCCCCCCAGTCTCAAACAGCTTCCTACGACTATGATCTACAGTACCCTATGCAGTCCATTCAACACTATGTAAAGAACCTTTAAATACTATACAGTAAGACAGTGCATAATCAGATCAATGTTATTTATATCACTGTATTTAGAATGTTTATATTGGAAGTTGGATTGTCATGGTAAATAAAGGTTTCGTTGCTAAGTCAGTAACACAGAAGGATAATAACATCTTTAAATCAACTTCATTCAAATACTTGTCTTCATAGCTGCTACTGTATAATTTATTTGTTTTTACTGAAGACTTCAGGTCACCAGGAGGACATTCTAGCCTGTAATAATCTTTCAACTTGATGTATTTAAACCTATACACACAATTATATCAGTGTCCTCAATGAAATGTCCCAGTAAAAATAAGGGTCTAAGCTCAAATCAAGTTTTGATATGTTAGAAGAATACTTTAGGCATTCTGGTGAAATTTGATATTAGCAGTTAAAGTTGTCACATTTTCAACACAAAGTGAACTTGAAGTAAGCACATATGATGTCATAGCCTCACATAAATCAGCATTTTTTTTTTCTTTAAACTTTATAACCAATTTTCTGCTCCACAATCCCATGTTATCGGAATGTAATAGCATGAGAGGCATGGAAATTTTAAAAACTTCACATTCCCCATAAGGAGGTCCCATCCCTATTAACTTCAAGGTCAACACTACGGACTGAAAAAAAAACAAAGGAAACAAAGCATTTTTAATCAATGTGATGAAGTGATACAACCCCCTGCTTACCTCAAGCTCACTTTGGGTCACAAATGTAGTAACTTCATTTGCTGATATCTCGAGTACTACATGTCCAATTTGAATGGAAGTTTCACCAAATTGCGTAGATTTAGTTCCTCTTTCACATATGAAAATTAATTTTTTGCTTAAACCCTTCCTTTAACTTTGTCTCATCCCCACCCTTTTTTGTGTTTTAACTCAACTCATTATGTCAAGCAGCAAAATGTCTAGCTGTTGCCATTACAATCGAGTTCTACAGTTTGTTAAACCAGTGGTTTTAAACTTTTCTGCTTCAATGGCACAGTTTAATTTTTCCCTCCTGATTATCTTCACATACCCATTTTGGCAACACTGTTGTACATCATTTTGGCCTTGAAAACCTGTTGGAACCCAACATGTACGCTGTAATGAGCTTTCCTTATGTCACAAAGTTAAAGGGTACCTAAAGTCAAAACTTATGAAAATACATTTTACAAAGGTTGAAAATGAATCTCATTGGTCAATTTCCCATCTTCACAAGACATTCCAGTACTGATCTATCAAAAATGTTAAAGTTTATTCTCTCAAATGGAGATGGTAGATTGTGCAATAATTTGTGATGTCAGTCTTGTATTACTCAAATGCATTTTTCTTTCTTCGTTTTTCTTTGTTTTTTCTGAAGCTATATAACACCTTGTTCTCAAATGAGACCACTGCCTCATCATTACATAATAATTTGGCTATGCAAGCACTCTCCTCATAACACACTATGCCAGAAAGAGGCAGTTTTCCAAATCGTATAAAAAATTTTATTTCAAAAAGAAACAGCAAGTAATGTGGGTTGTACAAGGAGGGCATCAAAAATTATCGTGCAAGTGACCGTTTCAATTTAAGTGAATAAATTTTAAGATTTTATCAATCAGCAACTGAATAAGCTACAAAGATGGGGGCTAGACCAATGAGATTGATTTTCTAATTGTTTTGATATATATTTTCTTGAAATTTTAGACTCGAGGTAAACTTTAACAGGAAGTAGACACTTTTGAAATAACCATCTCACTGGAGAGGAAAATGGCCTTCAGCAGCCCAATTCACCATTTCTAAAAAGCTGCAGAACATAGTAAATTTTCTACGCATAAATCACCCATACAACTAAACATTGTGGTTCAGGGTACTGTAAATGATATACTTCTTAAGTCCTACTACAGTACAAAAACCATTTCACCTTTGTGTTTTACCTAATAGTAATTGTGCAAAATGACTGTCATCTTGGAGTAATGTGTAGGATATATATACAACCACACTTGGATAGACCCAGCTTCATAGTTGGGCAGTTGTGTAAATTTTCAAAATTCCTGGTGTACACTAATGTGACCAGAACTCCAAATTTTTGGGACCAGTCCCTGATTCCAATGGTCCTTTCCAATTGAACAGGAAGCCAAAATATTTCCCAGATTTAAGAAGAATCCTATCAAAAAGAATTTATTTCAATATATTTTATTACCCTTAAAAGACAAATTTTTTATATAACATCTACCTTAAAATTGACAATGGGTTTTCAACCATTTTGCACATGAGCACACCAAGGAACACAAAAAGTTTTCAAAGAGGTGGAGGTCCCCCTCCCCCTAGACTTATACCCCATGTTGTCCATTTCATCTTTAACTATATGTCCCAGGGTTTTTTCAGATATCTGATCAGCTTACTGTACACAGTGCTAATGTACACCTTCACACAGTAAGTGTGTTCAGCTAGCCTCTCCATCATATTCTTCAACGTTATTGAAATAAAGGAGCATGACATCAATTACATGGGATTACACCTTGAGCCATCTTCTTTGGATGAATATACAAAGAGACATGCCAGCTAATTTTTTGCAGTTTATCATACCATTTGGCAAGATCAAAGTGCACTCTAGCCATGTAATTAGATAATTAGATGACACACCACATCAGGGCTAACATTCACTGAAGTATTCTTGTCATAATATGAGTAATGTTTACATAGCTGCAACAACAGCTGTCATCTGAAATAATATTCTGACTGACAGTGAAAATACAGGATGCGCAAGAAAAGCCTACATCATTACCTCCTTAGATCATTAAGTTTATAATACTAAACATGAAAAGGATTAGACACACCATAACAGAAGCTTATATTCCATCACTTGGTATGCTGGACAGAAAAAAAACATCAATGAGAATTACGCGACAGATTTCTTGGAATTTTTGCTTAAGCGTTTTTATCATTTTTGTATTAGGCAGTACAAATCACTTGGTATATTGGACAGAAAAAACATCAGTGACAATTACACGATAGATTCTTGGAATTTTTGCTAAGTGTATTTATGGTTTTTGTATTATGCAATACAAATCAAGTGAAAATTTCCAATACTTGATCCTCTGCAATAACTTTGGCAGTCTCAGCCAAGACTGGTAAAAAAATGCTGTGCCCCCTTCATGAAAGAAAATATAATCTGGCTGCAGCACAGCTTGCACTTTTAAGTTACAATGATATCGAAATCAACTTTTCTGTTCCATATCAAGACAATCTAATGTTTTAAAAAAGTGCTTTTAGTGGATGCAATAAAGAATTTTTAGAATCCTTTGCAATAGCTTTGGCAGTCTCAGCCAAGACTGGTAAAAAAATGCTGTCCCTGCTTCATGAAAGAAAATATAATCTGGCTGCAGCACAACTTTCACTTTTAAGTTACAATGATATCGAAATCAACTTGTCTGTTCCATATCAAGACAATCTAATGTTTTAAAAAAGTGCTTTTAGTGGATGCGATAAAGAATTTTTTAAGAATCAAGTCTTCCAGGGATAAAAGCAAAGCTTGCCAATAGTCAAAGCATTTGGGGAGGTGAATTATCAGTGGGTAGGCCTATCTCCTACAGGAATAAGTAGCAGCCCCTTTTGTGTATTTCAGTTAGCCACATTCACAGATGTACATGCAATTATATTACAATACAAAAATGATAAATGTGTACGATAGGGAGTTAGTATGATGGACCGTGTATTGATCGTGACGGAAAATGAAATGTCAGCGGAGTAATTAAGCTGCTCTAATAGTAAATAATGTCATACTGTCACTCAATTAATCACTGTCATAGTACAATAGAATGATACTTTAGGCAGAGTACTAGATTACCCCCCAAAAATGTAAAGTATGTGGAATTGTAACAAGAATACACTACCCTCCAGTCATTAATTCCTGTCTGGGCATACTTTGAGGTATCACTGTCTGTTACCAATACTAAAAGTAGACACATGAGTGTCTGCCATAATTGGCTCCCTTGTGAGACTTGCTTGGTATAAATGTACTGTACCGCACTCTCTCTCTTCCTGTCTGTAATTTTGTCGGTGTGATTGCTGCCACAAAATGACTTGAATGAATTGAAACTTGTGTATGGAAACACTTTGTGAATAAATGCAGTTACACTGCATATAAAATACTGTGGGGACAATTGTATAAAGCAATTTGCTGAAGTTCAAACTTTAAATACTGTAGCTTTTCTGTTTATAATGAAATTGCACTTGCAGGTATATCCATGTCCAGCAGCACTCAGGGCACTGGGTCATGCCCACTGGGTCATGCACGATCCCAGTAATTTCTAAAATGACCTTGGAAAATATACAAATTTATGTGTATGCATAGTTTCAAAAATGAGCACTTGATAATGACTTGAACCATAACAATGCTCAAAAACACATGGTATGGTACAGTACTTCCTTCCCATAATATAATATCAATATAAACACAAATTTCTTCCCTTCGAATAACAATACGTGCCTCAAATCATTCTTTTGGAGTCTGACCACTTTCTTGTGCTAAAATGAAAACTTACTGCTAAGATCTGTAGTAACTGCTACTAGAGCTGTCATATGATAGCAGACAGGTCCATTTTTACATAAACAGGCTTCCCTAACCCAGCAAAAGTTACAAAAGGCTTCAATATATTTACTACAGTTCAATGTGACATTGGACCTGCATACTGAATAATGTGTTCAGCTGTTTAGAACTTTTTCAATTTTTCAAATGGCAGCCCATATAATGGCATTTTCCACCATTCGAGTGTTGTCTCACAGACCTCCCAACATTACTGGCTACCCCAGAGGGGGTAGTAGCCCTAGCTTTCAGACCATTGCTATATAATGCAGTAAATAATTCAGGCCTTGAAAGGCAGTTGTTTTACGACGCTAAGCGACTACGGAAGTGGGAGAAGCCTATATATGGCTCATAAATTACAACTTCACATCAGGTGGCTAACCAACTCAACAATTTAGATCAAATCTGGTTCCTTTTGAAAGGCCAGTTCAGATGGGAAAATAGTTGCTCTTGGAAGAAAAATCTACCTTACTTTGACCTGGCCGGGAATCGAATCCCGAACCTCCTGGTTGCTAAGCTTCATCACTTCAAATGCCACCACCTTTATCCACTCGGCCACAGCACCACAGTAGCAATGGGACTGACACTCCTATATTTCCAATCCAACAATGTACCCTTTTGTTTGACTTGATGTTGATTTTTATGCACAAGTATCTACTTCATGATGCTAGAAACGAATAGCAAGTTTTAGCCATCTCTAGTTGACCACTCTTAATCCAGAACCTATCAGAGAACTTCCTGTTCAGGTATCTTGAGATCAATAAGTTAAAGGTGTTTGAACCCCTTTAAAGACTGTTTGGTCAATAGAGCAAGTTTGTTTGTAAAAGGGATTAACTGTTGCAATTATAGAGATAAGCTTCACCCGGGAAAAAGCCTTTTTCTCGGGTAATATTGACTAAAATGTCCTATTCAATTCTAGCAGCATGTTTTGAAGAAGAAGAAGAACAATATTTATTTGTTTTCTTTCAGATCAGAGTTAAGTGCACACTACCAATATCTAAAGTGTCAAGAGTTGCACACTGCAGTGGGAAAAGGTTACCCAACCCATATCATGCCCCAAGAAAAATCAGTCCTCCACCAAATGCTTGGGCTATGTATAAGTCTAACTTGGGCTGGTCCACAACCACTAAATGTATCATGCCGTAGGAAGTTATCCCTTGGGCTAAAAAGGTTGAAGTGAACACTGTTTGAAGTATTTCATTAATAAACATCAACAACCATTGTTTTAACTTGTCTAAAAAATGTACTCATGGTATGTCACAAAACAGCTGCTACTGACACACATTCAATGAAGAATGTCATTGATTGACTTTGTGTAAATTAGTGTGATATTTATGTCCAGTTGAAACAACCTCACACACTGTATCAAAACTGAACATTCCATGTCAAGGCCATGCTAAGAAGTGGGCTTCTGTACTACAAGGGATTATCAAATGGGCATGCCATGCCTATCAGACAGCCTTGCCCCCTCCTTCTACCCCTCTTTCCTGATGCCCCCCTCCCAATTGTTGATTCCATTAATTTGAGGGCACTGGTAACTAAGTGAATTTCTACTTAGCTCTGGGTCTATATTTTTGGGTCTACCATATTATGTTTCATTGACATGTATGTATGCCTAATTGTGTTTGGGAAAGACTGACATAAACACTACGATTCATGAATGGCAAGGGTGAAACAGAAAAGATTTGTGAGGAGATATATAAGGTGGACAAAAAAATAGGAAAATTCATAAACATTGAAGAAAGATAAAAACAAGGAGACAAAAAGCCACTTTTGCTATTTATTTGCAAGTAACTTGTCACTCAACATTTATTCCACATGCAATCATTTAGCAATTAATGGCTATATGGTCATAGCCCCAATGCCTATTGGGGGTCATTTTCAAGGGTCTGTCTTGATACACCTTTTGTCAACTAACTGCAAAATGATTGAATAAAATACAGAATTGATGCTATCAAAGAAACTCCTAGAAAGTCCTGAAAAAAGCACTTTGACCCTACCTCATTCTGGAGATTACCCCCTTCCCCAAATCCCTCCTTATATCATCACGGATAACTGGTATGTACAGCAGAAACCCCCTGGAGACAGGACACCACTGACAATTCAAACACGAAATATTTTTATTGACAATTAATTTGCTCAGCCTGAAAACAGATTCATGAGCATTTTCAGTTTAATATGTACAGTAGTGCACGTGCTAATAGGCCTATATGCTCAATATGAGCATTTATTGTCCTTGAATTATATAGGCCACTTGTATCACAACACACATACCCTAGCCAGCATTGACTTCTACCATACAAAACCATCAAGTCCCTTTGGAAATGAACTGTTTATTTCTCACATAAAAGTATCACAACTGCAAAGATCCTTGTACATGTCTCTCTAATCCACCAGAGTCAGGATGCAGGCCTCTGGGGGTACTATCAGCAAACAAACCATGACGTCAAACAACGACCGGCATTAAAGACTGACATTTAGTGATTTAATAGCAACCAAGTATGCGGTGTGTGTTCCTCCATCAATTCTCACTCAGCTTCTCAAATTTCTTCTGGCAAATTTAGACGATTAAAAATTGTTGCATTTGATAACGAGCCAGGGAGTCCTTTCTGAAGCAAACCACACTTACATCTGTTCTTGGTGCAGCAAGCATGTGAATTTTAATGACAAGCAATATGACCAGTGATCCAACTAATACACAATGTTTCAGGACAATCTCTGTGTTGCTCTATCTCATACCTTCTAGGATTGGGCAAGTTACTCTAGAGCGTGGGACTTGACTGAAATTGAAACTCCACAGTACTTTCTAGACATAAAATTATAGTTGCATTTCTTTTTACATGGTAATTAGAAGTTTGAAAGTTGAAAATGCCAATCTGTCATCAAATATGCCTTCAAGTTCTGCAATACATCAGAGAGTAACAACTTTTATACATTTTTCCCTGCAACTTACTGGTGTGGGTATATCCCTTGCTTCAGCTAAAATGGGAGTATTTCTCATGCTATATAGCAAGCTACCCTAAGTTGCTTGCTACCACCCCCTCCAGTGAAACCTTCAACTGTCATCTAACCTGGTATCCAGACTTAAATAATTTAAACATAGTAGATACAGAATGGGGTGAGTATATATCTGCAAAGTTTGGTTCATTTATTAGCTCTGCTGACAAACCTATTCAGTGAGCCTCAAGAAAGCAATAGCAAAATGATACAAAAATAAATGTAAAGATATCCACAAATGGCACTGAGCTGCTGAAAAGAGCAGAACGACAAAATTCAAAAATTTTGAAGCCTTTGCTCATTTATTAAGTTTATAAACACAACAAAACGAGGATGAGCCAAAAGGTCAATGGCGTAACTGCCAGTCACATTAGGGGCACCCTGCATAAACAATCTCCTCATGCGTCCCTAATACTGTACATTTGCTGGTGATAAAATGCTAATAAATTATAACCAACACTGCTTACACTAGGCCAGGATCATGTCAGATCATATTACATGCAAACCATAACATATTGATTCTCGGACATTTACACATTTTGTCTGGAGGTTCTCTGATCCCTCCTCCTTTCACCCCCCCCCCCCAAAAAAAAAACCAGTATGCACACTATGTGCAGGTAGATGCATTTTCCAGTGTTATGACAATATGCAAAGACAGACATCATTGGTCTCAGCTTACCACTGATGTGGAATTTACTCTAGAACTTGATCTTATGTTTAGTATCAGATCCTCCCCTTTGCCAAGATCAAAATTAGTAGATCAGATTCACTTCTGATCAACATTTCCACTCAACACTACAACCTTGATTTCACAGCAAAGGATTTGTCAGGCTGTGATCATACAGGATGGTTGTTAGTCATACTTTGCTCATAAACATCAGCAAAACAGTACATTCATTGACCAAGTATTGGAAAGCTAGATGACAATTTCCAAGAAAATATCTTCAACCTGACAGGGTTCCAGGGAAGCCATCAATATAGCAACAGAGAAGATGGCACGTCTTCTCAGATCAGTCAGTAAAGCTATAGTATGTTAATCATCAGCTGTTGCTGTGGGACTTCACATTTAACAGTCCATATACAATTACTAATTTTGATGCAGTGTCTATTTTTCTTTGCTCTCTCATGTCAAAACATCATTTATCCTTCCAGGAAAATACTTCCCTGCCACCCGCCCCTCCCCTTCCCTTCCCCCCACCCTCGTTATGCCACTGAATCAGATTCTGATCTAGTGTAATTGCACTCTTTAGGACAAACAATAAATATTAACCTCCTTCAGCAAATCATGAGCTAAGGTTCATTTCATACTGTACACTTGCATCTGGCTCTGATACTGTACCAAAACTGTTATATCAAAGGTATTCTGTGTACTGTATCAGATACATGTACTGTACTATGTTGTACAACAGTACTTGATAGTTAGAATGCAATTCTCGTTGTCTTTGTACAGTGTATCATTCAACAAACTTCTTGTTACATGTGCAGTACAAATGTCTGTTTAAAAATTGGCCAGGATGCAAGTAGACAGGTGCATAACACAGGAAATTCCCCATGTACACTAATGTAAAGAGAACAGGAGCGCTTATAGGCCTGTCCTAACCAAACAAATACTTGTGCTGTTCAAGTGTCTCAAAGCAACCAAATTAGTGACTAACCTGATTAATCAAACTGTTCAAACGTAACTTTATGACGCTGCTTCCTATACAGTGAGAACAAAGGAAGAACTGATAAACATAGTTATAGTGAATATGTATTCTGAATTAGATACTGTTGGGAAAATTATTGTTTCAACATATAGTTATGGTACAATATTAGAACTCTACAAAAACTGTACAGACTTAATTACAGCTGACATTGCTACCCGGGCTCAATTTTAACAGCTGTCCGGTCACCCATGATGACAACCAAAATTTGTGATGGACAACCCAAAAATGGTGGGTTGGTTGTCCATTGGACAACCAAATTTTATGCAGTAAGTTTGCATACTGCTTCTAATGTAATTGCCAATTTATCTGGGGGCTACTAAATATTCTTTTGGACAACCAAAAAAGGCAAACAGGTTGTCCAAAAGACTACCATACAATTTTCTTAAAAGCAAGGCCTGGCTACCATGTGTCATCCATGGATACATGGCAGTGATATAGTTTCAGCAGTAATTGTTACCAAATTGACACTGGCCTCCTTGTCCTTGATGTTATATAGTAACAACATACATGATTGAAAATCATTTCCCAACTTCAACTCAAGAACTAACTCAACAAATACTTGGGCCAGCAGTTACTGTACTGTATATTCTATACACGATGGGGCATATTACAGGTTGCAGATGAAGGAACCTGATATATCATCCTCATAAACTGTTTTTATAGAGCAGTACATTTTCCAGGAAACTTAAATTGATTTACACAAAAATAACTCTACCACAATGAGCAGAAAAGATACAGAACACAATACAGGCCACAAAATTAAAACAGTATTTTGGAGTGAGTGGTATCTATACAGTCAGTATGAAAAACTTGTATTCTTCTAGCAGGGGGTGGGGCGGAGGTGGCAAGTACATGTCACAGGCTTTTATTACATGACAAACATCATCAGTACGTAATACAATAATCAATATGACCAGACAAAAACAAAATACAATACTTTCTGGGAGGAAAGTTTCTCACTTCATTTTCCAAAAACAATAAAAATGTGCTATATTTCTTCAAAATTTCAGTCTACTTTTCTTTCTGTTACATGTGATCTTGTACAAACATATCAAGACAAGTTTCATGATGTAGGCCTATTATTTCTGAACCCATTCAGTTTGGAACTTTCAACACAGTTACCATAATGCAATGGTGTTTTATTTCTGTATTATAACCAGAAAGCCAAAAGGCTTAGAGATTCCTTGCCATGTGGATATAATTTTAATACCGTGGTTTATACAGTAGCTGACACAGTTTCATTGTGAATTTACTGTGCTTAAGTTATAATTCCATCCAGCCGGTAAAGATCGGACAGATTGGTTCATGTTAAGATGGTTATACATCAGTTCCTTGATTTAATATTTTTGGCATCACATGCTAGATGTAAGATCCCAGCATGTTTCATACTTGACAAACCTCCTTTCACCAAATATGAGGTCCCTCACTATTACTCATTTTGAGATATTATGGTTACATGCAGTTAGACCTAGGGTAGCCCCCCAAATGACCACTAACCTACTTTAAAATTGATAGGCTTCTTCAGCTTACTATGGAGCAAATACCAAGTATGGGGTTCATAACAGTCTCCCTTCTTGACATACAGTATCATGTTTACAAGGTTCACAGTTTGGCCACTGACTACCCCAAAAGGCCTTTGACACCCACAAAAAATGATAGCAACCATCTGCAAAATATGTGCACATTTTAACCTTTAAGATCCCTTGCACTTACCTTTCTTCAGATATGATGTTTACAAGGTTCTGACCTTTTGACCTCTCATGACCCCAAATGACCTTTGACCTCCACCAAAAATGTAAGAGATCATCTACTCAATATGAAGTATCCATAATCCACACCTCAAGTATGAAATCTTCAATACTTACCTACTTTGAGATAACATGTTTAATGAGCAGTTTTCCAGATTTTTGCTGTTTCACCCTTTTGACCCCAACTGACCTTTGACCTCCACCAAAAATTATAAGAAGCATCTACTTAATATGAACCATTGACATATCAAGTAAGAGATCCCTCACACTTACCCTTCTTGAGATGTCATGTTTACAAGATTTTGACCTTTTGACCTCTCCTGATCCAGATGACCTTTGACCTCCACCAAAAATTATAGCAAGCATCTACTATATTTAAACCATCCACATGACAAGTATGAGATCCCTCACAGTTACCCTTTTTGAGATACCATGTCTACAAGGTTTTGACCTTTTGACCTCTTATGACCCCAAATGACCTTTCACCTCTACCAAAAATTATAAAAATCATCTACTGAATATGGGTCATCCACATGCTGGGTATGAGATCTTTGACAGTTACTCTTCTTCAGATAATCTGTTTACAAGTTTTTGATCTTTGAGCTCTCGTGACCCCAAATGACCTTTTGTCTCTACCACAGACTATATTAAAAGCATTTAATGTATATGACACATCTAAATTACAAGTACAGTATGAGATCCCTCACAGTTCTCTTTCTTGAGATATCATTTTTAAATGGTTTTGACCTTTTGACCTCTCGTCACCCCAAATGACCTTTGGCCTCCACTGAACAAAATAGGGATCACTCATTCTACAGAGGCCATCTACATGCTAAATATGAGATCCCTCACAGTTACCATTCTTGATATACCCTGTTTACAAGTAGCTTTCAAGGTTTTGACCTTTTGACCTATCATGACTCCAAATGACCCTTCACCTTCACCAAAAATAATACAAGTCATCTAATGCATATGAGAAATCCACTAGCCAAGTATGAGGTCTCTCAAAGTTATCCTTCTGGAGATATCGTTTCCAAGCAGGGTCACATACACACACACCCACACCCACGCACAACATCACCCTGGCATGGATTCCTTTTGTCTCCGCAAGGAATCAAAAAGCACTATCAAGGGTAGTAATAAGCCTTGGTTATCTGATAGCCAACAATGTCTCACTCTTGTCACCTATGGGCAAAAAAAGAACCTAGGGGCCAGTGTTTCAAATATAAAGGATACTGCAAATACTCATTCATATGTAAATAGAGGTAGTGCAGGGCAACCTAGATTCATCCTATGGATAGATTTCTGTTCAAACAGAGGCTAGAGCAATATGACACTTTGCAGTTGTACATCAATTCCAAGTGGAATTGAACTGATTACATTGGATTGTATTCTGCCTCATGTACCCCCGTAATGGCACTACAATTTCATGTTCTTTTGCAAAGACTAACCACAATTCCCTAGAGCTAAGAGCCATGCCATCCAATCACATTAAATGTTATGAATGCCAGATGTGAGCTTTTAAAATGTACAAAGTTTTGGATTTCTCTAACATCCAGGAGCATGACATTAATACTACACTGGACAGATAATCTCAATAACTGAACACATTTTACATGGCAAAATGCTGTTCATATCAACTGCAAAAAGAAAAAGAATACATGGATGCAGACATAAAAACAGTCTGCACAATAAAGGGAGTATGCATTATAACTGTGACAGCCACCCTTAAATTCTGTACCTTACATACTAAAATGGTGATTAAACAGTTTACAGCTCTGCTGAGTGACTGAGCTGACAATCAAATAGCAAGCCACTATATGTAAATAATAATTTCTCAGCAATAAAGATCAACCTGGTAAATGAACTTACTCATTAAGCTTTCACAAAAAATTAGGACATTCACCTTGTAGCTTCACTATTACACCTTGTGTCACATTTGCCTTCTCATAATCCTATTCATTATTGAATCTTGTAATGTCGATACAATTCTTATACTATAGGCCTACCCTTACAATTTTACTACTAATTTATATCAACTTTACCCTACAGAAAACATTATGCATCTTGCAATAAGAGAATGCTTTATAGATACCCCCCCCCTTCCCCCACACCTCTCTAAAAACATCAGTTTGTCCTAAAATGCCCTTCATACAGGTTTACTCTTTGTGTGCAGGTGTGTGTGTGTGTGTGCTATTTAAGAATGAAATTCTACTGGAACCAGAATGCAAAAATGCATTGAGGTTTCGATGATACATGTTCTATTCCAAATAATGCCATGATGTCCCATATCTTTCAGTCACTGGTCAAACGCTATCTTAACATGTTGGAAAAATAATTTTAGGTTCATATTTGATCTTGGGAATTCTTGGGAAAATTTGCATTTTGACTTCTGGTGAGCCCATGAGACGATCTTGGGAATTCTTAAAACTTTGCTTTTTGACCCCTGTGACCCCAGATGACCTTTGACCTCCACCAAAAACGAAAGCATTCATATTTTCACTACAACGCATCCACATACTGAGTATGAAATCTATCCAAGCTTCCTACCTGGCGATATCGTGTTAACAAGGTTTGCAGTGTTTGACCCCAGTGACCTCAGATGACCTCTGACCTCCAACAAAAAGTGACAGGTTCATCTTCTTACCAAAACGCATCCACATACCATGTATGAAATCTATCCAAGCTTCCTATCTTGAGATATCATGTTAACAAGGTTTTCAGGGTTTGACCCCCAGTGACCCCAGATGACCTTTGACCTCCACCAAAAACAATAGGGTTCTTCCTCGAACCATAACGCATCTACATTCTAAGTATGAAATTCATCCAAGCTTCATACCTTGAGATATGGTGTTAACAAGGTTTTCAGGTTTTGACCCCCCGGTGACCCCAGATGACCTTTGTCCTCCATCAAAAACAATATGGTTCTCCCTCTTACCATAACACATCTACACACTAAGTATGAAATTCATCCAAGCTTCCTAACTTGAGATATCATATTAACAAGGTTTTCAGGGTTTGACCCCCAGTGACCCCAGATGACCTTTGACCTCCACCAAAAACACTAGGGTTCTTCCTCTTACCATAACACATCTACACACTAAGTATGAAATTCATCCAAGCTTCCTACCTTGAGATATCGTGCACACAAGGTTTTCAGGTTTTGACCCCCGGTGACCCCAGATGACCTTTGACTTCCACCAAAAACAATAGGGTTCTTCCTCTTACCATAACACATCTACACACTAAGTATGAAATTCATCCAAGCTTCCTAACTTGAGATATCGTGCACACAAAGTTTTCAGGTTTTGACCCCCGGTGACCCCAGATGACCTTTGACCCCTACCAAAAACGATAGGGTTCTTCCTCTTAATATGGGGCATCTATGTACCAAGTTTGAAAACTGTCAGAGTTTCCCTTCTTGAGATATCGCGCACACAAGCTAAGCGTCACAAACACACACACATACACGCACACACATACATACACACATACGCCATCATGACCGCATAGGTTTCTCTTTCATTGAAACCAACAAAGCAAAAAGCACTGGAGACATCCATTCTATGTTTATGTCATTACAACTCTCTATTAACCAGAAAACTGTTTGTTCACCTGATAATTGATTCAAGAATTCAAGAGTGTAGTGTACATCTGATATTTTATTGGTACAAGATTAACACTTTTTGGTTAAAAAAAAACACCGTCAGGACCAGTATAAACAGTTAGAAAAAAGAACTGCGAGCCTTCTTTTTAAAAGGGCATACTTCATTTATTGCACAACTCTAATAGATTTTCTAACACAGATATCACTGGTCTAAATCTTTTCTTCATACTCCTAGGAGACCATGAATTTTTCACAACACGGTCAACGTAAGAAAACAGTGACTGACTTCTAGCTTTCTTTCTTTCTTGTTTTAATCAATCCTCTGATACAAAGCCAGTGGCAAGACAAATTCCTGCTGACACATTTATGGCATTCTTGGGCCAGGAGTAATGAAGTCGTCATTAAGGTTCCCATCCATGGATGGCAGTCCACAGCCATGACAGGAAAGTAATTGAACTGCTACGACTAATTGATGCTGTTGGGTCTCCAACAGCAGCTTTTTCCACCATGTGTTGCTGATGCCAAGAGCATGCAACAATCTACCAGGAGGTGATTAGAACAGATACAAAACAGATACAAGTATTAAAAATGAGGTACACTACAAAACAGGGATGATTTCTTGTAAGCACGGAAGAAATGCAATCTTGAATTGGTGCTATTTTAGTAGGTTGATGCTTCTTCGTGTGGTAGTAGATTTGAATGGCTTCTCAAGTATAAATAAACTGAAAACTAAGTTCATTTCATTCATTAAATCCTAGTTAATTCGAATGACTCTTAGTACAGTAGAAATTGCAGGCACTTGCTTTTTTTTCTGCCAAGTGAATTATACAACATGAAATAGTACAAATAGCACACGGAAGGAACAATACGTGACTGATATTGCTAATGTGTAAAGCTAATTTTGAAACCATGCTAATAATTAATATCCTTTAATATTACCTTTGCTGTATTTCAAAATGTGAAACATCTGAATTTAAGATAATATAATCAATTGATAACAATCACAACAAAGTAGACATTCTCACTGTAAAATTTAGAGCTAAGATTTAATATTCTTGTGGTCGGTCTGTAGTTAAAAGATATCATCTTACCAGAAGAAAGGCTTTATCTTAAAAACATACTGTACCACTAGTGTAGGGCTTGTTTCTTTGGGGAGGGAGGTTGACCATACTAGGAAGGTATCAGGGGAGGGGAATACATTCCATTTGCAAGAGTTTTCTTTATATGTAAGGTGACCTACTGTACAAGCAAAATGGTGCTAGCTTTGAGCTGTACAAGAAATGCAAAATTAGACATTCCAAATTTCCTGTTTAAATTCTTCAAAGGAAATTTCCGGAGGGTAGAATCCTGTGGGGATGCTACCCCAACTGGCCTACATGAAAAAGCCCTGACCAGTCAGTACAATGTGAGAGCTTTCATACATTATAAGTGTTGACACTAAGTCAGTAGTCCATCACAAGGTGTTTAACGCACAAAGAATTGGGTTAATTGTGTGATTTCTTTGACAGCCAGAAATTTTGTCATGTATTCAGTTCTTGTTTCCAACACTTTCCATTGTCAGCTTATAAACTGTACTACATGTACAGGAAGTATGAGTAACTATACACCAAATGGCAGAAACCAGCACCTGTCATCAATTATGTATATTATTTGCTTACTGTTATAAACCATATAATTTACAATCCATAAGGTAAGTTAACCAGAATGCAAAAATGCATTGAGGTTTCGATGATATATGTTCTATTCCAAATAATGCCATGATGTCCCATGTCTTTCAGTCACTGGTCAAGTGCTATCTTAACATGTTGGAAAAATAATTTTAGGTTCATATTTGATCTTGGGAATTCCTGGGAAATTTTGCATTTTGACATCTGATGACTCAAGATGATGATCTTGGGAATTCTTGGGAAAATTTGCTTTTTGCCTTCTGGTGAACTCATGAGACGATCTTGGGAATTCTTAAAATTTTGCTTTTTGACCCCAGATGACCTTTGACCTCCATCAAAAACGACAGGGTTCTTCCTCTTACCATAATGCATGTACATACTAAGTATGATATTTATTCAAGCTTCCTCTCTTGAGATATCATGCTAAAATTTTGACCCCCGGTGACCCTACATGACCTTTGACCTCCACCAAACATAATAGCATTCATCTTCCCACCATAACACATCCACATACTACCTATGATATCTATCCAAGCTTCCCATCTTGAGATATCGTGTCAACATGGTTTTCAGAGTTTGACCTCCGGTGACCCCAGATGACCTTTGACTGCCACCAAAAATGATTGGGTTTTTCCTCTTACCATAACACATCTACATACTAAGTATGAAATTTATCCAAGCTTCCTAACTTGAGATATCCTGTTAACAAGGTTTTCAGCATTCGACCCCTGGTGAACCCCAGATGACCTTTGACCTCCACCCAAAACAATAAGGCTCTTCCTCTTACCATAACGCATCTACATACTAAGTATGAAATTTATCCAAGCTTCCTACCTTGAGATATCGTGTTAACAAGGTTTTCAGCATTCGACCCCCAGTGACCCCAGATGACCTTTGACCTCCATCAAAAATGATAGGGTTCTTCCTCTTACCATAACCTATCTACACACTATGTATGAAATTTATCCAAGCTTCTTAACTTGAGATATCATGTTAACAAGGTTTTCAGCATTCGACCGCCGGTGACCCTACATGACCTTTGACCTCCACCAAAAATGATAGGGTTTTTTTCTCTTAGTATAACGCATCTACATACTAAGTATGAAATTTATCCAAGCTTCCTATCTTGAGATAGTGTTAACAAGGTTTTCAGAGTTTGATCCCCGGTGACCCCAGATGACCTTTGACCTCCACCACAAACGATAGGGTTCTTCCTCTTACCATAACGCATCAATATACTGAGTATGAAATTTATCCAAGCTTCCTAACTTTAGATATCGTGTTAACAAGGTTTTCAGCATTCGACCCCCGGTGACCCCAGATGACCTTTGACCTCCATCAAAAATGATAGGGTTCTTCCTCTTACCATAACGCATCTACATACTACGTATGAAATTTATCCAAGCTTCCTATCTTGAGATATCGTGTTAACAAGGTTTTCAGAGTTTGACCTCCGGTGACCCCAGATGACCTTTGACCTCCACCAAAAATGATAGGGTTCTTCCTCTTACCATAATGCATCTACATACAAAGTATGAAATTTATCCAAGCTTCCTAACTTGAGATAACGTGTTAACAAGGTTTTCAGCATTCGACCCCCGGTGACCCCAGATGACCTTTGACCTCCATCAAAAATGATAGGGTTCTTCCTCTTACCATAACGCATCTACATACTAAGTATGAAATTTATCCAAGCTTCCTATCTCGAGATATTGTGTTAACAAGGTTTTCGGAGTTTGACCCCTCGCTGACCCCAGATGACCTTTGACCCCCACCAAAAACAATAGGGTTCTTCCTCTCAATATGGGGCATCTATGTACCAAGTTTGAGAACTGTCAGAGTTTCCCTTCTTGAGATATCGTGTTAACGAGCAAAGTGTCACAAACACACATACACACACCCATACACACATACACACACACACACATACACACATACATACACACATACGCCATCATGAATGCATTGGTTTCTCTTATCATCGAAACCAAAAAGGTAAACATGGACTTTCAACTGGGTGCTAATTTAATGAAACGTAATACCTTGTTCCTGTAAAGATTGAATGGACAAGCTATGAGCTGCATAGCTCATGTTGACCAGGAGCTACCTTTGCTTATATTTGCTCTCGCTCAAAAAATGTACATGGAGAATTTCCTGTCATTGCTAGATTTTGTTAAAATTGCTTCTAACTTTCATCATAAAATTTCATCACTAAGTGGGTGTTACAACATTTCGTAAAATGTCAATTAGCACTTTGTTGTCATCATTTGCAACAGACCTGAACCAGACATCCATTATTCACGGCAAGATCAGCAGTACATATAAACCAATTAGGTCTGGTATATTTGCCCCTTGAGAGGTACTTTGGGAAAGTAATTTTCCATCTTGCATAATATGCTTCATGATAACCAATTTTGATGTTGTATAATGTATAAATTTGGGAAATTGGCATATCCCAGTAATGGACACATATATCAGGCACGCATACAACTATTTTTAAGAAATGAAAACATGGCACAGCTTCATGGAGACTCAATTTAGGGAAAAAAATGAGTATATATTGAGTATTGGTTTAAAAAGTTAAGTTTTTGAATTCATGAAGTTGCAAATAAAGGTTTACTGAGAAGGCAAAATAAAATAAAAAGTATTCTGGGATAGTATTAATTACACATGGATGTGGGAGCAGAGTATGTGTTTTCAATCTGTAAAATTTCTCTGCTGGCCAGCCCCAAACAACATCCATAGATTTAATTAAGTTATGAATAATGGATATGTAAATACTGAATACCTGATTTGATAAAAACATCAAGCTTCTATGGGTCATTCACTTTTTATCACTGTCACAAGAGTGCAAAGCATACTTTTTTCAGACCCCATCCTCCCTTCCCAGCGTTCTGTGAAAAAAAATGTGCAAAAATAGTTAAGTAAAATCTACCGTAATCTTAAGTAACATTTTGAAAAATGGGTCTTTGACCACCCAAGCATGCTTTACATGATACTCTTGTGAAAGTGATGACAAAAACAGATGAACCCAAACATGTATACAGCAAGGAAAATCCAAGATGTTGTGATACTCCAGAAATGTAGTGTGCCATTGAGGCTACACAAACAAGCATCTCCATTTCTCCCCATCTCTTCTACCCCAAATGAATCAGAATAATACTCTTTTACAGTCCATCTGCTCACAGTTATTTAGCACCAAAATCTGTTCCAATTTAATACTACATTAGGTGTAATTAATTATAACAGAAGTTTTATATTAACCATTTTGTAAGATGTAAATTTAAGGTCAAATTTCCCTGAAAATGACTTCAAATTCCTAATTTTCACACCTATATCCTTTTAAAGTTGACTGTTATTTATTCTTTGCTGATACCAAGTTTAGAATGTAAAGAAAAATCCTCTTAGCCTCTTTAGTCGTCACAAGATTAATGCCAGCAGTTCATCAGCACACATAGTTAAAGTAAAGATAACAAGACAGAACAAAGTCAAATAAACTCTGGGAGAGCAAGAGTGTCTGCGACTGCAAATTCAAACTGTATTTTTGGGCCTCAGCATGCAGATGTTATGATTTCCATACATCAAACAGACTTCCGTCACGAGTAATCAGTGTTTATCATGAGAGAAACCCGTCAGGTTTCCTTGGTATTACATGTTTAATGCCTGAGATGGTTCACAAGATGTTAAGATTTGAAGCAGACCCTTCTGGCTGATCCTATCAATAAAATGAAGAGCACAGGCTGTCATGTGCCCCATCTATTACCAAAACCAATCACAAGAGTGGCTGATAATTGTTGTTTTGAGGTCACTGAGACAACCAATCTGCACATCTACGACATTGACACTTTCTCTTCATAAAAGGTATTCTCAAGATGGAGTGAGTTAACAAGCACCATCGCATATTTCAAAACTTGCTGAGAAGACGAACAAAACATAAATAACAGACATCTAAATGAAGGCAAGTCTATCTTGAGACTGATTGTACTGACTGAAGTGTTGTTTTTACGTGTGGGTAAAATGTTCAGCATGCTCAGAACTTCACTTCTACAGAAGCACTATACACTTGTAGTGTGAGCATAAGGGTTTCCTCTAAGCGGTTACCACGTAATTTTGGCACAGTGGATTGCTATTATAACATTTACTGATATTAAGAGAAGAAATAGGAGGGGTCAATTGCTTCTGGAATTGATTTTGTATGAGCAACTAAAAACATCTCAATAACCATCAAAAGGTCAGGATGACTCTAACATTCAAATTTACCTAAATCGATACCAAATACAGCTTGTATGGCACCAAACAACACCAAGAACCCCACAGCTTGCAAGGTCCTCGGGAGCCCTGGTTTAAGGGCTTCGCACTACATTTCGCATAGTTACAGTATTTGTGTTACACACACATGCCTCTGCAATTAATGATGAGTAATAAGTTTTGATATTGGGCATTTTCCGAAAGGATTATTTCTCTAGTGCACACTCAAGAGAACTGTAAGTTGTATTTAATAGTTTCAATTATCTTTTGCACAAAGAGCTTTTTCCTTTCACCATCCCAGTAGGGTTGTAAAATATACACTGGTACTTCTTTTCCAAGATCTCATTTCGGCACACACACTTTACCTTGCTTCTGAATCTGATGCATTCCATCTTGCTGTATTAAAATGCTGATTCTGCCTATATATGTCAAGACCAATTCCATGATACATTGTACAAGCAACATTTAAGTGTATGGTACCTAAGTCTAAAACTTCAAAAATATTTGGTACAAAACCTGAAAAATGAATCCAAATGGTTCAACTTCCATCTTCACAGGACATTCCTGGCTGAGATATAAAATGTTGAAGAGTATATCCACTCAATTGAAAATGGTAGATTGCACAAGAATGGTAGATTGCACTCAAATTACTGTCTTGCTTTACTTTGTTTTCCTCAAAAGCTTCTGCACCTTTTGCCAAAATGTGATCACTATCTTACTGTTTTAGGGTGACTTGATTAAACAAGCCCTATCCATACAACATGTTATGCAAGAAAACATCTAATTTTTCAAGGTCATATAAACATTTTAGTTTCAAAAGGAAACAAAAGCAGGTAATTTGAGTTAGACCTATACAAGGAGGACATCCCAAATTGAGCAATCGACTATTTCAAAAGAAGTGAATATATTTCAACCCTTTACATCTCAGCAACATAGTAAGCTATGAACATGGGAGTTGGATGATCTGAGATTAATTTTTCAACCTTTAAAATATATGTTCTTGTAGTTCTAGACTTTAAGTTCACTTTAACAATATGTACTGCCCAACTTCAATTGATTGGTCATTATTTTGTGTTCATGTGTACATCCCTGCCACCCAAAAAAATTCCCACCACACAATTACCCCATGGACAACTTCCATCCTGAAAATAAACCGCAGACAACTTCCGGGGGGTGGAGATTTGTCCAGTTTTGGTAGCTTACAGCATTGATAGTTTGAATCTTACAGATGATTTGCTGGAAGCAGAGGCCATACTGGTACATGTATGAACATTTACCACAGTGTATAAATCATGGTACATGTAACACCTGGCTGACCTGGCAACAATGCTGATGTCTAATATCAGGGGCTTTAGAAGTAATAGCAATGTCATTTCTACATCTACAAAGCCAAACCTTCTCCTTACACAGTTAACCACATCATCAAAAGATGAAATGCCATCTAATCAATAAAATTATCAATGCTTTGTTGAATCCCTCACCAGCTATGTCACCATACTTGACTTCGTTCAGCCTTGAAGTGTAACACACTTATCAAACAAGGTTTAATTCTGTTCTCCATTGGTACATCAAATTCAGCACTGGACACTGTAGGAGTTAAATTAAATCTGTCACAGAGTGCAGACTTTGGCTAATGTACTACCATGAACTTTTGTAGAATACTTTACACTCATACTTCAGTGCATTTTAATAGTGTACTGTACTCAGTAACTTAACCACACAATCTTATTAACAATCTGAAGCACATTGTGATGCATATAGAGGAAATCACAGCCCATTTGTCATTTAATTCATTCATTTGTTGTATATGAAAGCTTGGAAATCATCTCACATCTCAACTACAACTTAAGGGCACAACAGAGTATAATTTTTTAGATGTGAGCATAATTTTACAGAACCAGTTGAACTCCTTTAATACTAATTCAATCTGCTATTCTAAGGTTTTCACTTTTTAATTTTGTTTCATCTGTATGTATCTAACTTACTAAAAAGTAGTGGTGTCATCTTTTTTAGTACCATATTTTATATCAAAGCATAAATTTATTGAAGTTTAAGTCCAAAAGTAACCTCCTATGTTACAATGGTCACCATGATAAACCATTCCAATCTCAATGCCATTTTCTATTTTAGAAGAACATTTTATATCGGAGGGGGGGGGGGGGCTCTAAATAAGACAATTATTGAAACCATAAAAAGTCTATTTTCTATCAACAGCTGAGAGAGGTTTTGTAGAAAACATGCCTCATTTAGTAGCCATGCTACTTTGCAAAATATTCCAATATTACATTACTTTCATTTTCCAAGGTCACTGAAGAACAAAGAATATTACTTAAAGCGAAATCTTATTTCCAATCTTAACTCCTTCAATGCACTCTTTTGTTAAGAAAGACCTTTCTTTACACTTTCTTGCGAATGTTATACCCGCAAAGTGCTTCCCTTGCCAGACTTACATGTCACATTCATTAAACTCTAATTGCATTCATGTACAAAATACTTATTAAAGGACCCAAGAATCATGAAAAATGTCATGGGGAATTACAAGGGATTTCAAACCATGGGTCAATGCCTTAAGAGGCCTGCTTGTTTCCTTTGCATCGTAAACTTTAAAATTTTTCTACACCATTGGACTTTTGCATCAGAAAATAACAGCTAAGGGAATTTGTTGAAGTCAAAGAAATGAGGGATGAAGGGTCTTATCATTCAAAGTATCTTCCTAAATCTTCGCCAAACTTTGATGAACTTAACCCCTTGAACACTGAACAAGCCTGCCTGTCTTTGGAATTACATATAAATATTGAATTAGTGTGATATTTTGTGGTAAGTAAGCCTACAGTTCTAATTATGTATCGATCCACAGAATTTTTACAAATTCAATCTTTTAATTACGTGTATAAGAATGTACAGTTGGCCTATTTGCTGAACTTCAACTTAGTAGATAAATTAATAAAAATAAACTTTCACACATAAAATCTGTGAAAATGTATTTTCATCACTTAAGTACCGGACAAATTCAAATTTCAGTGGTTTTGTGTGACTTCAACCCATGCCACGGTCATCCTACCTGATGTGTCAGTCTTCCAAGGGAGCAGGTTACCACATTTCCAGAGCATAGTCCACTCTATTTTACGAAACTACATTTAAGGAGAAAATCAATAGAATTTCAGTTCTGTTCTTTGTGCCTCAGCCACGATGGAATAAATGTAAACTGGTCCTCCTAGACATGATTGAGAGACAATAGCCCAAGGGTAATAGTTAACGTGACAGGTGGAATTTTGTCACAGTTTGAGTGATAAGTTTAGGTTACATGTGAAGTGTTCATTCCCTGGTTGATGAGATTACAACTAACCAGAGAAATGTACTTGTGTGAAAACTAATATCCAAGAGGGTATTTTAGGGGGATATTCCAAGGTTCATTCAGTTTTATGAGGATTCCTCAACGTTTTTGAAAAAACAAACTCTGGAATACTATAGTTAAGAACTACCACAAAGAACTTTGGTTAATGCCATATGGCCCATACCAGTACTGTAAATACAGTACTACCAGGGATGTAGCTACGGTGGGCCGCACTGGGCGGTGGCATCCAGCACTAGATATTCCTGCCCAGCACTCCAGGCAAACACACCTCTCCCCGCCCACCACAAATCTGCCTACCGAGACCTAAAACTAGCCCTGAATTACTGCCTAAAGTAAAATGAGGGAAAAATGAAAAATTGATGGCTGAAAAATGGGGTAGATGCCATGGGGTGTGGTGAGGTGCTTTCCCCAGATCAGACAATTACCCGGCACTCAAATTTGGCTAGCTACATCCCTGAGTACTACTCAGTAAAAATGGCTACATATTTATTCTATGTATTCTTTATAAATACACTGTATCTGTAACAACTTCCCCCTGTGGGCTGAAGGTTGTAGAATATGACCACAGTATTCCCGGCCTGTTGTAAGAGGTGACTAAAGGGGAGGACTTGAACAGTATTGGAACTTGGAAGACAATATAGCAAGCATGTGTTGATGTGTCGTTCAACTTTACCTACCTAGGCTACCTGTGTCTGTAGCGAAAGACATTGTGAACTTAAATGCTATTTAAAGTGAAGAAGATACATGTAATGCTAGGGCACAAATGTCAAGGTTGTGTGGCCTTGGGCATAGTATATGGTAGGTCTGATGGTTGAATTACATCATACTGCATATAGCTTGCACCAAAGGTCAAATTCAGGGGACGCGCCAGCTGTTCTGGATAACACTGCTGATTTTATTAGCTAAGAAAATGAAAAATCCCTGTAATGCCTTTCAAGGAACCATTTTTTTTTTGGAGGGGGGGGGGGCAAATTTTAATAAGTACAATAGTTTTTCCATCTTTACTGTACCTGTGTATAATCACAAGTTAAGTAACAAAATTGTAATTTATAAACTTGTCTGAACACTACATACAATGACAATTACCTTTCTTACTGGATAGTACTGGAAGATGGCAAAAAAATGTATGGTCATCCACTGTAGATGACTCTACTTGGCAAGGCACGTAATAATTCAGTTCCCATCACATCTTGTGGACCAAGAAACCCCAATCCCCAATCAATTTCAATTTTGCTCAGTAACAATATATTTTTGATCTACTCATGCTTATGATGCATTAACTGTTCTACTATAACATTAACACAAGATTTAAATGCCTGGTTATAATCAAGTTGTGAGCAACGGCTAATCAATTTGAATATTATTTTGTTCCTTGCTTAGAGTCATGAATCATCCCATGTTATAAACAACATACAACATTAAAACATTCTTAAGTATCCTTCTGGCATCTAAGGACAGCAAGTAAAAATACCAAACCAGCCCTACTGTAACAAGTAATTCAGAATATTCTGTAAATTGCAGCTTTTGTATCAAGTCCGACCAATTAAGACCTCAAAATAGCCTCTAACCTGATCAAATATAGATTCTTTTCAAATGAAAAATGTGACACATTTCTTTGAACAAGCCAACAAACCTCAGTTTCCTTATTACTAGGCCTCACTGCTTTAAATGTCACTGCCTTCATCCCTTACAATGTCATTGGTTTTAAAGCACTGTAAATTACAGTACGCATTCTCTCCACAAAATAGCACATGGGATGCAAAGTTTTCACATACATGAGCCAGATGTCATCTAATGCAGGAGTAAACATAACAAAGATCTTTCTATTTACTATCAGCACTTCCATCTGCAGTGTATCAATTTCACAAATACAGTGCTTTAAGAATTGCTCGTTTTCTGTTCTTATATTTATGCCAAAAATTAATTTGCACGCCACCAACTGTAACAACGCAGGAAGAGACCCAACATTAAGCAAATCATTTGATTTATATTTTGCAGACCATAATGGGAAATGCTGTATAATAAAGAGATACCAACATGAATACTTCAAAATTTCATATTGTACAGAGCTGTAATCAGCCTCTGATGCAGTGACGTCTTATTTTAGAATTACCATTGACATTAAATATTTAGATTGCACCATGTCTGGAGTAAACAATCCTGTTATCATCACCAACTCTTACAAACCTAACAGTAATTGCACTAATAATATGTTTCAAAGCGTGTAAGATATAAATTGGTATAATTTCAGCTGACAATAAAAACAAGTGACAACAAAAAGCAACCAGTCATTTTCACTTGAATTTATTACAATTGTTGTAATTTCAAGAACTATGTAGCATAAGAATCATGGCCTTCAGATCTCCTGTTTTTACAATGTGAAGGTTGCAAATACACCCATATGAACTAAAGGTACTATTAAAACCAGCACAGTTCTTCATGTTTGTCTACAAGGCCCTCTACTGAAAGATACAGCTCTATCCTATGACGGCACTACAGGGGAAAAAAAAGGTTTCGTGATACAATCAATGCAACTTACCACATACAAAGTTGTACAATAAAAATTGCCTGAATTAATGTACACTTTGTGTCAAGGACTGAGAAACATAGGCATCAGGATGGATAAAAAACACAGAACCTACCACAGTTTGGAAAGAAAGTAAATGCAGCAAAAACCATCTGTTCATGATGTTCCCTGTAATAGGGTCAATATTTACACCCTCCTTCAAACGATACAGTGCTAAGGGGGGGGGGCGGGGGGGGATATAACTCTGAGAGAAATGCAGGCAAACAAGAGGTTTGAGTTACAATCAATGCAACTTGCCTTAGATTCTAAGTTCTACAATACAAATTGCCAATGTTCAAGTACAATGTAGGATTGAGTTAGTTATGTAGTTAGATGAGGTTTCTAACCAATTGGTTTAAGTCCGGCGGGCCACGGCCTTTTTTTGAGTTGTGGCTCACTGGCTTGTTTTCCCTACTCCATTGCTTATGCTGAGCACTAAGCACAATGGAAGTAGGTTCCATTTTTAAAGTCTTTGGTATGACCCAGCCAGGAGTCGAACCCCATACCTTCTGGCTGCAAGCAAGGGTTGAGAAACATAAGCATCAGCACAAAAATACAGTGATCACATGTGTGTACAATAGTTTGAAAAGAGAGTAGATGAAAGAAAGACTACATCTGTTCACAAGATCCCCAATAATGGGGGTGGGTATGATATCACAAATGTTAGAGCAAGTTTCAATATAACACAATGTGCTTCTATAGAGAAAACTCTTGACCTGATTCATACAAAGAGTGATCTCAGCCAAGGTGTACACACCATGCACACAGTGTCACTGGATATTGACTATATTTACTTTTAGTATCAGTGTTACAGTGGAGACTTGTAGGGTGTGTGAGTGAAGGGTGCTTACTGTACCACTACAGGGTAGCTTCAATGTTGCAAAAAAGGGGATATTTTATTGGGATTCGTGAACTCAAGAAAGCCATATCTTTTAGAAAAAGGTCCCTGATTGGAGGGCAATATTTACAAGAATGTTCCCCTACACTAGTAGTGCCCAACCAGTCAACCGTGGTCTACTGGTGGACCGCAGTCTACTGGTGGACCGCAGACTGATCCTAAGTCGACTGCCAGGGGTGTAGAAAAAATGAAAAAAATAAAGTTTTTCTATGTGTGACTGTATGGCAGCATATGTTTTGTAGATCTCGGGAGGGTGGCTACTTGAAAAGTAGATCTTGGGTCAAAAAAGGTTGGGCACCCCTGCCCTACACCAGTGAAAAGACTCACATCAATGGAACGACAATTCACCATGGGAGTCTGGTATGACACTATTGCACTATTGGCCCACAGTGTTATAACAAAAGCCTCCGTAAACACTGCAAATCACCATTGAAAAAGGGTGATCAGTATAGGCCTAGTGGTGAAAACAGGATATACATGTGTTTTATTTTAAAAGGGACTTCCCAAAATAGGATGGAGTTGAAAGCTTCACTGGAATGGAGAAGACTTCTACTGAATGCCTGGCAAAACAGTTGCATACAGTACTACCCATAGACCTTTTTCTAAATAGTAATTGCAAAGGATTGTGGGACAGAGTTTTTGGTACACATTGTTAATGTTAATGGCATTTTACTGTGGCCAAAAAGGATGTGCACGAAAATTCTATCCCACAATCCTTTGTAATTGCTATTTGGAAAAGGGTCTATGGTAGACTTAAAGGAGACAGCATTAGGAACTCTCCTGCTTAAAAATCAGAACACTCTGACCAGACCTCTCAAAGGGGAGGTCAGGTGTAATAAAGTCCTTCTTATCTGCTCATTTCTTTGTTGTAAGAAACCACTATCACTTCTTGAATGACACTTAATCCCTGGCCTGTGAGGAACTTTTGTCCAGTTGGTTACACAACAGATAAACTGTTGACATTTACTCCCATTGCACAGTTAAATCTTTCATGTGTGGTAATCACAGCAAGTTCAAGACCAAGTTAAATTAGATTAGGTAAAGATAAACAGTTTAAATGGTTACAAAAACAGGGTCTAAATTTTTAAGCAGAGGAGTTCCTAATGAGCTAAAAGTATAGTCAAACGCAGCATAATTCTGTTCAATTTCACTAGCTTTAAGGCACAAAATGTTGCCAGGTGAAAGATGCTTTATGACTTTTCCATGACAGTACACCCATGGAGGTTAGGTTAGATGAGGTTTAACGTCCCAGTTTCCAACCAATCGGTTCACCCATGGAAGGATACTGTTCAACAAGTACAAATTGTAAGGCCCAGAGATATTTTGGAGTGATTCTGCATCAAATCACATTCATATGCATACACAGCATGTAAACATGTACACCAGGGTTTCCCCTAGCATTTTCTGAAGGTGGCCACCTGTTTTGGGCAACTCCTGCAATCACATGCTGGCATAGTCAATTTAGCACTTGACTGTTGATTGAGTTCAGCATTCGTAGAAGTAATAATCTGTAGAGTGTTTGCCTTGAACTCTTGTGGACTTGTACATACCAACTAAAACACTCTAAAAACCTAAAGGAAACCCTAGTACAGTACTGTAATATGCAGATAAATTTCTAGACAGTTTTTTTCTCTTTCAAGAAGTCTGAATATCATACCATATCACAATTTACCTACTTATACAGTAGTACATGCCTGGATTTCAATTTGTAGATAACTGTAATTCGACCAGCTGGGCCCATCAAGGACTATAACATGTTGCTGTGTAAACACACTGGTAATGTACACCTTCATCAGGTGTTCAAGTGAAAACAAAGAGGGTGTTAAGATGTGCATGATAACATGCTCTCAGAGTAGAAGTTAACCTTATTTTTCACACAAAAATGAAGTCTGTTCCTTTTTTTTTAAAGTACATACAGTACTGCTAATATTTATTCAAATATTCAATTTCCCAAAACCACAAAACGTCATTACCCACGCTCATTATGTTTACCTCACCTGTATCATAATTTCTGAGGTGACAACATGTAAGCTGGAAAAGTAAATTAAGGGAAGCCACAGGTGAAGTAAGCTCCAGGCAATAATGGTGTGTTGACTACATCCCATCAGTACCAATCACTAGGGAACAACCCTGCCATCTGCTCACATTTTAATTACATGCAGTACAGCACCTACTCTGATTTTAGGCTTTAGCTTCAAGAAATATACATACATTCAACATGCTATGAAATCAAATTTCTCGGAAATCTACTTTCAGTAGAACAGCAAAATGACATTGAATTAATATGGCAGGTCCTGCACAAATATATAGCATAACAACAGTTTCACATTAACATGCAATTTAATGATTTAAATCCTTACCTCCTATTTACATGTAATCAGGCCTAACATCCGTCATATGGTCCAGGAATTCAGATCAGGTGCACTAAAGCACACAGATATTAGTTTCAGTCCCAGGCTGAACAGCAGAGAAAAATATTTTCAGGCCCAGAGTGTAAGATCCCAGAATTCAATTCCAGCAGATAGAATATCATTTAACTTACATCATGTCCAAACAGCACAGACGGTATGGTCAGGAAATTCCATGACCCTAGAAATGAATACCAAGTTTTAGCCATCTCTAGTTGACCACTCTTAATCCAGAATCTATTAGAGAACTTCCTGTTCAGGTATCTTGAGATCAATAAAGTTAAAGTGGTTTGAACCCCTTTAAAGACTGTTTGGTCAATAGAGCAAGTTTGTAAAAGGGATTAACTGTTGCAATTACAGAGATAAGCTTCACCCGGGAAAAAACCTTTTTCTCAGGTAATATTTGCTAAAATGTCCTATTCAGTTCTAGCAGCATGGTTTGCAACTGATAGAATTCCATTCACTTACTGTAAGTCCCAACCAGACAAAATAGCACAGGAAAATCAGTTTCAAGCCAAGACTGTGGTTCAGAAATTTGATAACAACAGTTTCACATTGACATGCAATTTAATGATTAAATTTATTTATCATTTCCAAGCTTGCCTACAGTGCTATGTATACTTATATTTGTGGGTGAGTGTATTGTTTTTACAGTCAAATACATGTAAATATACACAGTAATTTAAGTGAACAACACTTAAAGGTGAATAAACACCCAATACTGTGCACACATGCATCTAAGCTCACACTAATATGTAAGTGCTGCTCTGTACTCACTACTGTGAGGCATGCATATGAACTGTATTAAAAGATCCTTTCCTCTGATGTACAGCACAATCAAACTTTATCAATTGCTTCATCAACAAAAATGTTATTATATACTGTATTTTAGGAAAATTAATTGCACATCATAAAATTAAGGGTTCCAACAGAGGCTGATGCTAGAAGAGTGACCTTGAAGGGATTCTTCCTGCATGGGGTCATACTGAACACTTTGTTTTTACACAAGAATACACACACAGGTTATCCTGCTTTCCTTTAGATGTTAGTTTGATAAGACGTAATGACACACAACACCAATGTGTTATATAGTGTCAACCAGATACAAAGGTAAAGTTTAAATACGGTTTCAAATACGGTTCAAGTTCAAGTTTGGTTTCAAATACAAATATGGTGCAAGTCCTTCCCTTTAGTCACCTCTTACGACAGGTGGTAAATACCGTGGGCATATTCTACAATCCCCAGCCCGCAGGGGGTTGCTTCCTTTAGAACCCATCCTTCCTCCCACAGCATATCATGAAAATAAGAAAATGATTTCTGGCAAAAAAAATCATCACAATTTATTGTACATTTTTACCAGAAAGCCACAAGCCTAGTGGTTCCTTGCCTCTGAAAACATTTTTTTTTTAAGTACTGTCTTTTCAGAGTTTCATATTTACAGCACCAAGTGCTCCTAAAAGAAAAGTCCCCCCCCCATCTCCCATTGCAGGCTAATTTCAAACTTGAATCTACTCCCCCAAAACAGTAACACTTCTGAATTGAAACAGAGAAAGAGAGCCTTGCAATAAAAAGAGCAAGAGCTGACTTTTGGCTTCAACAAAATATAATTAAGACTTATCTTGGGAAACTATAACATAAGAAAGCAAGTCAGCCATTTTTTCTAGTCTGCAGAAGGGTGCTTCAAACCAGGAGTGCAACCAACTGCATCAGCTGTGTAACTGATTTAGATGGTGGAATGTATACCATGATGGGTGGGAGGAAAGTCAACTATAAGATCCATCAAGGTAACCCTTCATGAGATCCCATATTTATGAGGACTTACTGTACACCATATGACCTCTGGTGACCATGACCCTTGGCCCTCCACAAAAACATTAGAGTCCTTTCATTGAATATGAAGGCATCCATATTTATGATCTCCATCAATGTTACCCTCTTCAGATATTATTATGTTTGTCAACTACTTGACCTCCAATGACCTCAGATAACCTTTGACTCTACCAAGCACAACAGGGTTCATCTACTGGCAATAATGCAGCCACATGCTAATTATGAAACCATCCATGGTTCCTATCTTGAGAAATAAAATTTACATAAATTGCATCTATCTAATAAGCTGTCTGAGAATCCCCAAAACTCACTGGACTGGGAATCTACGAGCCCCGATACTTACCTCCTATTTATATTGTAATTCCCACTTACCCGCAACTAGACCCTGGTTAACTAATAGTACAATGGAGAGAGGGCGCCTGGACCCGGCTGACGGCCTCCCAAGTCCTCTTCTCGCTTACCACCAGACTGGTTCAAGGAGGTAAGGAGGGGTGATGTAGATTGGCTAAACTTTAAACCTGAGATACACCTTGAGAGTGATGAAAGATATCAGTCTAAATGCTGTTTGTAAACCTTTTCATTGTATTTATAGACACAGTAAATTTTACTGTTGAACTTTCAAATGTATACACCTCACAGAAGCCAAAAGTGTCCCACAAAATATGCTGAGGATGGCAAAAACAAATGCCACATGTTACAAAAATTACCCCAATTTACCTTCCCTCCCAAGTATTTGTCAAGAAAAGAAAAACAGCTCCCCTCGACCCCAAAGCAGGCCCCATAAACTTTTTAATGCAGGGGTCTTCTTCTCTACAACATTGGAATAAATTCCCTGCAAAAGATAATCCCATGAAACTTGATATAGAAACTATAGTACAGATACAAAAGGAGTGAAATGTGAACTGTACAGTATTAAAAGGACAATGCAGTCCCTCCAGTTTGAATTAGTATACCCCGCCATCCTAATTCAAGAATGGCCCCTTTCAATCAAGTGACAATACTTTTCCTAATTATTTGTTATATTCATGCAGAATAACCCCTTGGTTCACCTATAATATTCAATGTTATTATACAGAAACGTAATGAAAAATAATTGTGGGTGAAAATAAGAAGAGATCTGCAAGATTTAGCATATTTTTGAAAATAAACATGGGATGATTGCTTTCTCCCTTTAAAGAGAGCCCACATAAATTGATGCCTGCTGGGTAGAGTGTATTTGATACCAGCTTTAAATAGCAATGCTAAACCTGACATTCTCTTAAATAGTAAGTGTACTGTAAAGTTGTGAGAATGCTTGGACCATAAACTTAATTGTGCTGGCACCAAAAATACTGTTGTACTGTATGTTCAACACAGACAACATTAAGGGTATTATGGAATACTGTATGTATATCAAATATTTCCCAACATACATGTGATATGAAGGGCCTTGTCCAATGGGCTATAATGATGTCAAAATGTTATACAAACACCAACGTCATTTCATAAAAGACTTTGAGTAAGCTGCTTTTACTGAGATTCATTCTGCAGTAGGTCGAATTGTTCACACTTTTAACGGTGCGTTCACACCAAAAACGAAATATGATGCGTTCTGTGGGCAGGGGCCGCAAAGCAAATGGCTTGTGCATATTTCTATGGAACCGTTCACACAAAAACTTTTTCAAAAAGTGATTTCTGTGTGAACAGTTCCACAGAAAGGCATAGAAGCCATCTGCTTTGTGGATCCCACCCAAAAATGTAGCAGATTTTGGTTTTGGTGTGAACACACCTTAACAGATGAGGAAGGTAGGAGTGACACATATTGCAATATTTTCCTTGAAGAATACATTGCTGCACATTTGAAACCATTTACAGTTAGTACTAAGTACTAAGAAGCCTGTAGTATTATAACTACATCACTGAACCATTACCTATTGCTCTACTTGTACACCAGTTGGCAAGATCTTACAAGTTCATCATGTGAAGTCACAACATTTTCACAATGTCCAACAAAGAGAAAGACTTGCGATGCAGGGACGTCAGTAAAGAACTCACGTTGGCTATCAGATCCATATCTCACTGCAGTCCTGTGATAAACCTAAATTCTTGGCCGTTTACGGACATGCTCTACTGTGGTTACTAAGACTGATTTTCTGGCTCCCTCAGTCAAAATATTATTCCCCTCACGGGAAGGCAACTAGGAGTCAACGAAAGATGTAATATGATTTCCCAAGATAGATGTTATGGCAAAACAAAAGATTTATTTTCAATAGAAGTTTTGGCCTATGATATCGGATCAAATTACTTTTCTTTTAATGTTAGGTGGTTTATGAACTTTTTATGTTGATGTTGTAACCAGGGTGTGTCACTGTTAGACATGCATTTCCCTGTTGTAATAAACAATGGCATGCTCCCTTGTTTTAGCATTGATTACATACCATACTGTAAAGCACAAGCTGGAGTTGCAGTACATCCAAATGTTTTTCGGCTACAGTACAGTATCACAGCCAGAAGATTTGAAGCAAGTACTAAACAGAGTCTAAATATTTGCACTTGACATGCAATCAGGTAACTACAGGACACTGCAAGGCAAATATCTGGGGTGAAGGGCAGAATAACATCTCTATGCAGTTTACTGGCTCAGTTCCAGAAACCATTTGACAAACTGTTTATTGATCAGTCATAAGATTAAATATTTCTTTGATGATCCTACTGCATGTTGTGGTCTGCAATGTGCTATCAGGACTTTTTTGAGTATGTCCCTCCTTTGAGGGCTGGGGGTGGGGCTTTCATCAAAGCCTACAGCTTCAATTATTGAATTTGCTCAGTTTGTCACATGAATTTGTGCCTTCTTCTGTGGCTCGGGCTATGAATTTTTTCTGTCATACTTCCCCACTTGAACATGATCACTAGGAACATACCCAGCATTATTCATCTCCCACGCAGTTATTTTGGCTATTTTATGAAGTGGAAATTTTGATCATTTCCCTGATTTCACCAACTTAACTATGCTCCAATATGAGTTATCAGCCCATTTAAGGCAAAGAGATCTACTATCTCAAAGGTTGATGTGCCATTACGCAGTTGTATTGACTTTCTCTTTAGTTGTCAATTACTTAGTGTGATCCGTCTCAAAAAAGGTCCAAAACTTGAATGCTGTTATGCAGGCTAAGTCTGTCTTTTAAGTAACAACAACACCTTTGAGAAGCTCTGTTTGTTAAAGTGGCTATGCCACGTGTAAATTAACGGTTTAAACCCTTTGGTATCTTTAGGAATACGTTTCCTACAACGAAAATCAGCCATTCAGTTTGTTTACAACTTATTTTTCCGCTCGAAAATTGAGAAAAAATACACCCTCTTCCAGCCTTGAAAAGTTATTCTTCCCGAAAATTTTCAAAATCTTGTTACGTCATGTGACGTCACTTTAGGAACTGATCGTTGTTTGCCGTGGTATCCTTCGGACATTTGATACAGTGTTTGCATTCCATTGTACCGGTTACCAAGGTCGATACAATGTAAAACCTGCGTGAAAAGTTGTAAATTTTGGAATTGTTATCCCTTTTCTCGTGCTTACCAGTTGTTTTAGTCAATTAAATGCATTACACGCAGGTTTTTCGTCTTGGTGTCATAAGTAGCTGCCGCGTACAAACATTCACAACGCAACAGCATAGGTACAGCATGGAAGTACTTCCAGTACACAACATACCTGATACTACACAATGTAGCACCAGTACTGTTTCGTAGTAGGTAGCCTACCATGTAAAATCAAATTTAATACTTTCTTTGGAATGGCGGATCTGAGCCAGGGGGTTGCCCTCTAATGGCAACTCCCTGATCGGACTGTGGGTAAAGTGAGTTTTCTTTTATTTGAAATCAGAAAGGCTGCAAAGGCAAAGGCGATACTGAACTAGACGTCAGTGGTGCAGATGAGGTGAGTAATTCGTTACGGCGCATAGGACCGTATCGATTTGAGACTGTAAGGTGAGGTAAAAGTACAACACCACAGCAATTCGAGAATGAGAAGCATTTGGAGCAATTGAAAGGGACTTTGGCTTGGAAAGTTTTATGTAGGCAGTCAAAATATGAACTTTAGGTTGTTTTCGTGCAAGTGTCAGTGGAAATCGTGGAACTAACCTATGATCGAGTGTGCACAGTATTTCGCTGGCTGCTGCCAGTCCACACACTGTACGTATTACTGCAGACCGAACCGAACAGTACACTGCCGAGTTTTTCGTTCTTCGGTTACGAATCAAGAGTATTTGTAATTATTAGTAATAGCCTACTGCAGCCCCAAAATGTAACAGACCGACACCACTCTCCAAACAGGCAGAATAAAGTTCAAATTCAAGACATGCCGCGAATTACAATCATTACTATCTCTTACGTATGTATAGGCTATGCTGTACAACAGGTTCGGTATACGGAGGCTGGTGTTCCTAAAATGACGTCATTATCGTGTTGGCTTGAAATCTCATTTTCAACAGTCTATTTTTTGGTGCAATTTTTTGAAACATTAATTTCTTTTTAATGCTCAAGGCTGTAAGGGTGATGAAAACAGTTTTAGAAAGAGCTTTTTGTGTACTTTAGGCTAAATTAGTCTCCCGTTACTCCAATTTACGTGTCATGGCCACTTTAAGATGCAGATCCCTTGTATATATGTATTTGTTCAAATGTCTCAGCTGCCCATGTGCAAATGCCAGAATCTGGGGTGGAGAAATCTTACTGCCATCTGTTGCCATGCTTGGAAGATATGTTTCTTACACTATGATGAAAGTTGTGTGTAAACATTTGGCAGTACATTTTTTGCCCTCAGAAGTGAGCATAGTGGGCATTTTGCCCTTTTTTGTACCTCACTCAAGAAATCAGGGAGTGCAAATGCTGTATTTTGGCTTTTTATCTTTGTTTCATACCATTTTCAGAGGCTTTGATCTGTTCTTACCAGCAAGGTCCTTTTATGGAGGGTTCCTGTTTTTGTCTATTTTTGCAGCAGGAAGCATAATTCCCTTTCAGGTGAATACTATGGGCAAAATCTTTTACATGATCAGAGGAATTACACTGACCTCTTGAACTGTCATGTAAGATAGTGGAACAATGATGGAATGAAGATAGACCTCCGCTTACAGTAGTGTCACATATTATTAGACCCCTACTGTACACAGTACCTCCCCCCCTTTTCCATCCCAACACCCATGCTGGCATGATGAGGGGCTCATCAAACATAGAGTGTCCTGAGGCGCAAGGTATAAATGTGGCCATGAAAAGGTTCAATACTGTATAGCGGGAAATTTCTGCGAGGCTAATTTTTGGCAAATCTGTAGCTTGTTCACATATTTGCAGAGTGAAGAATTTGCTGTTGCAGGCAACCAACAAAGTCTTGTACTGTACAAACTAACGAAAGTACTTTCATGGGTCTTAAATTTGCGATTACATACTTGGTCACGAAAAGCGCGAAAACTTAACCCCTGTGAAAATTTCTCACAATACAGTATGCTAATTCAAATCAATTGGGTGACTGTTCACTGTGTCCTCAAATTTCTTTCTATGCACATACATGATATCTAATTGTATGAATCCCAAAGATTTAAGCTGGTTCACTTCAACCTTTTGTCTTCCTTTTTTTGAAATTCAAGTGTGACACTGTACTGTACATCTATTGTACATCTATTATGTAAACTGTACCTGCATATGTGCTAAAAAGCTCTCAGACTTATCAAATTATCACAAATACATACTGAAACTCTTTCAACTTGAGTGAATATCTCATCATGAAAACAGGTCAAGAGAAGCAAAGATTCAATTGAAATATTGTAAAACTGAATTTTGTGTCTAATCCAATCCAGCAGAAACAGATGGGATTGCAAAGTCTGCTTGTCAAATGTTCCAATTTTCAACCTTTCAAGTTTTCAGGAACTCTACTGAAATTTCATATCATCCTACTGTTTCAAAATCTCACCCCTAATATTTTCAATGTTCAAGTAAATAAAATGGAAAATTTATAGATGTATGTTGAAAAATTTGAATCTTCCTTCAGCAACTTCGACAAGTCATTCAAAATGATTTCAAAATGCACAAAAAAATCAGCCTCACATAACCATATTTTCAAACTTGAAGTGAGAAGAAGTGAACTGATTATCAACCATATTTAATACTGGTATCAACGGATATTCCTCACTTCCATCCTGTAAATACTGTATCATTAAAATTTACCTACTGTAATATGTTAATGCTACACTACCCAGGGAGAGATCCAAGGGGGCATAAGGGGCATACACCCCCCCCCTATTTTTGGCAAAGTAATTATTTTTTTAACCAGAATTTTACATCTCCAAGCCCATGAAAAAGCTATGATCAGAAAAAATCCTAACAGAATACATAACATGCAGAAAATTTCATGCCACAAAGTGTGCACAGATGATTAAAGTACCCACAGAAGCACAAACTTCTTTTGACGACGGTTACATCCCCCCCCCCCCCCCCTTTTTCATATCCCTGGATTCAGCCCTGCAACCAACACTTCTTGGGCCTATACTTGTAAATGTTTTATTATTTTTCCTATTTCTGAGTGTAAAACCTAAGTACTTTACTATTAATGAAATGATGCTTATTGGAAGACACAATAGCCAGATGGTTTGAAGTACAGTACGCTATGATATGCCTACAGTACTTTCAATAAATTGGTGTTGCACCCTAATGTGCCAATATTGAGAATCAAAGTACAGTGCTCGAAATAGGCTTGAAAAAGGGCACAGCCAAAATGAGCAAATTGGCTGTCGGTCTATGTTATTTCATAGAACACTGACTGAGGGGCACCACGGCCATCAGTAAGGGCCCGACAGCTATGGCTGTCAGTGCTACCGGTTATTTCAAGCCCTGAAAGTTATCTGATATCAGTTAATATTAGTTATTTGTGGCTTGGGCTCTAGACACAACACTGGATGAGAGCACATGAGTACAGTGCCTCTGCTGTCCAGAATACAGTATCACTACAGTATTAACATTTTAGGTTTTAAATAGGCTATGCAAACACAATGCCTATTTTGAATACATTTACAGGTACTGTACAGCCCAACAGATGATGTCATCCTTGAGATTACATATACTGTCTTTCCAAAGGTAAACAGTGTAAATCCAGTGTAAATTTACAAACATGTACATGCCAGATTAGCCAGGGTTGTAATATGTCACAAGAAGGTTGAAGACGTACAGTATCTTCTTAAAAAAAATGTTACAATACCACAGAAAGTTCTGTTACAGGCTACATTATAGGGCTGCTTCTAATTCTCCTTTTCAGACTTCAAATCTGTTACAACTTGTGCAGTATTCAGCTTTTAATCCATACAGTTTAATAAAGCAGTTACGTTTAAATGTAGTTAATGTTACAGCATTCTGGTTAAATTTGCATTGAAATCTGACTTGTGGTTCCCAAGATATCTGCAAATGAAGTTGTAAGATTTTCAACCAAAAGTGAGCTTGAAGTAAGCACATGTGACATCATAACCTCACATTAAAGAGCTCCTTTTTGTTTTTCTTTAAACTTAAAAACCAACTTTCTCCTCTATAATCCCATATTATCAGAATATGATTGCATGGTGAGGCATGGGCATTTTACAAACTTCAAATTCTGCATGGGAAGCTCATATCCATGTCATGTTAACTACATCAAAACAAAAGACTGAAAAATAAAGCATAACAAAGCAATACAAAGCACCAATTGCTCATCAATGTGAGGAGATTTATATGACAGAACCCTCGCTTGCTTCGAGTTCACCTCCCAATTGCAATAACTTTGCTGGCTGAGTGATATCTCGAGAACTACGTGTACACGTTTGAACTGAATGAAAATATCACCACAAAGCTTAGATTTACTGTACTAGTTCCTCTTTCATATGTATCTATCAAAATTAATTTCTTGCTTAAACCCTTCCTTAAAGACAGTGATTCTCATACTTTTTGAAGGTCAGGGTCAAATTCACAGAAATTGCAGTGGTGGAGGGCTTTGGGAGCGAAATCCACAATTAAAGGGAAAATGCAGTCACCCCAATGTGAATTGCTGTACCGTGGTATGCAAATTCATGTGTGGCTCCTTTAAATCATGTGACAAATTTTTTGTATACTGAGTTGTTAAATTCATGTAGAACAACTCCTTTGTTCACACTTAATATTATATATTTATAAAAATATTATGAAACAGACATTTGGAAGGGACTTTAGAGTCCGACTTATAAAATCTAGGCAAATATTTTGAAATAAATTTTGGGCAACGGCTTATTCATTTTTTAAGAGGTCAGAAGATGTATAGATCTGTGGGGAGAACTGTAACAGAGTGCACTTCTACAGTACCATATGGAACCAACCCCACCTCAGCCTCACCTTGGATGGGGCTGAGACCTCAGAAAATTTGACTGAGTTCCAAATGCCCTACAGTAGATTGCAGGAAATTGCACTTTGTCTACAAATTTGCACCTGTCAGGCGTGACACACCAGTATCATTTCATGTTTATTATGCCTGGGTTGGCAACATGGGAAGAAAAGTTTTCATCACACACTACGCAGGTTGCAACTTAGACCGCAGTCTGAAACAGACCACGCCGCCAGGGCCCAGGGCCACTTATGGTTCTAAAGGTCCCATTTAAGAATGAACAAGTTAAGGAGCCATGGTGAAGAGAGGCTAAAGTATGAAAATGCCATAGTTTGGGTCCTTACACAAACAGAGGTTAACATACAGTAGGTTATAAGCTCTTTGTAAGACACTGCTTTTGGGGAGCTGCCACTGGAAGTGACAACCCCTGGATTTAAGTAAGCAGGGTTTGGGGGTTTTTTTCTTCAGGAAAGATTGTCCTGGATTAGGGGCAGGAATTTAAGGCCAGTGGCACCCCTCTCTCTTTTGCAATTACTTTTATTCATGTATGGTGACTTTATACAAGTTGCAAATAATGCTCCTTTTGACAAAGCTTTGAACTAGAGAAGTATTCATAATTAGACAACCCAAAACCCATATTGTTTAGGAAAATTTACGCGGTGTTAAACCCATCTGTACTGTAGCTAAGCCAGTTGGCTTAAAAAAATACCCTGCATACCAGGCATAGCTCATTACAAAATGATTCTACAGTTCTTACAGTAGTTGTCACAGTTCAAGCCTTCAAGCCTATCAGAATGAATTCAAAAGTGGTTCAGTAGAATTTTGGGGTACTACAGTAGGATTGGAAGAGAGGACCTTTCAAGGGTTTCAGCCCCCCTATTAAAAAGATAATTTTTAAAATGAAATGCCAGTTCTGAATTTTGTTGTTTAATTTAATAGTCACAAAAGTTTCTATATTAACGCAAAACTAACATTACTTTTTTTTTTTAATTTTAATTTTTTCTACCTTTTCAGGGCTGAAAACTAGTACAGTAGCCCTACTGAACCTGCCACATGTGGTAGTTTCAACAGGCCTGCAATCAGATAAAATGTCCTAGAATGCAATTTCCCATACAGTGATAGCTTGTTTGCAATACAAATATATGTACAGTATGTTGCAACGATGTAGAGTTTTAAACAAATCAATCAACACATTCAATGATGCACATAATGTACATAGTTAAACCGGATACAGGAATGACAAGAAAAGAAAACCAGACCTACTCAGAAAAGAAAGAATATAACCCATCTCTTTCCATCAGAGAAGTGCTACTGTCAAGTATGACATCTTTTTACTCTAACTTTGACTCTTGAAAAACCTAGTTAAAAATAGTAGAGGCTATACAGGGCCAAAGTTTTTATTTTAAGGAGCGGTCAACCTCACTTTTGTGATCAAAATTTAGAACAGACCAATGTGAACTGATCAGATTTAATTCAAAGTCCTTTAAAACTTTCTAATACTGGAGATGAAGGCAGGTTTGTCCCTTAACTTTTTAAGGAAGGGAAATAATTTTTTTTGATTCAATACTTCCTTATCAATGAAGATGCCTCTTAACAATTGATCATTTTGATGTGTGTTCATTGACTTCATTCAATCTGAGGCAATCATCGGGTGAGAGCTTCGATGCTTCTACTTTCCTGTTCAATATGAGAAAGTTCAGAAAGTTGGAACAGCGATGAATGCGGATGACAGGCAACACAAAGCGGAATGTGAACAGCCTTTTGAATTAGTAGACTACAGAGAATCTAATTCAGGGAGTTCAGAAATGTAGAAATGGATAAGGTGTGTTTATAATGATGTCATATTTATCTGTCACATTGGTGCGTAAGGACTGGCAGTATCCTCAATGGGAAAATGAGTCGTAAATAACAAAACTAATCACGACAGCTGGTATATTTTTGAGCTGGAACTGAGATTCTTCCTTTAGTGATAAATAGGTCTGATTGTGCCTTGTAATAATTTTTAACTGTGGATAGGAGGTTCTCAGATTTTTTAACTCCCCAACTGGACTACCAAGAGGAGGGTTTTCACTTGCCCACCAATGTTATCAGTCACAAATGGCCAGCGGGTGAGAGCTAATTTCGAACCCTGGAAAGGATGCTCAAATAATTTGGGTGGGACCACTGAAATTAAAGTATGTAAGGGAGAATGATGTCTGGCAATCTGGACTAAAGCCATTGATTTGGCTCTCTGAATATTAACAAAGCAATGTCAGTGAATCACATGGTTGCTTTTGCCCCAGTTATTGGCAGAGAAACTACAAGTTTTCAAATTAGGAGTATAATTAATAAAACACTTAAGGCACCATGACTTATCCCTGTTGTGAAAATTATTCCTACTCTTGCAAAAAACTGATAAAATGACCTTAAACTTTTGAAGTTGAATGCACACTGTATGTACAGAGACATGCCAATCAACCAGCTTCTTCCCATACATTGGGAGCTCGGCACCCTCACAATTTTCGTGGTTTCACTGTTCTTAAAACACTCAGGGAAGCATTTTCCCTTACCTAAATTTCTATGGGTGGGACTTTTACCATCATATGCAAGTTCTGCAGTATGATTTGTTCTTGTAAAATAGTTTATGTCTGTAACATATGTCTGTAACATCTTATGACATCCAAAAAATAAAATGCTGACTGAACAACAAAGGAGCACTGTATTGCTATTGCTTTGAGAATCTTTATAGAGTCTGTCGAGCATACATTGCACACTTTGTGGACAGAAATCAGAACTATTTTTGCATAGTATGGGCCGTGGGGAATGACATATTTTTGCTAATTTTCATAGAAGAGTGGTTTCTATTAAAGATCACTTCATTCTTCCAAATTTCATGCACTACAAAGAAGAACCATACTGTATGTCTTATCTTACTCTTCCAGGCCATTCACAGACAAAGCTCAAGAGTTGAACAGTATTTACATGTCATAGCATTATACCACTATACTGAAGCATATGAATCAGCCTTCAAGGCTTATTCAAACTTAAGTGTAGCATTATAATGCTATGAAAGTTGAACAGTGAACACTGTTCAACTCTACGCTGTATACCTGGCCCAGAAGAGTATGACCATATGGTTCTTATAAAAGCTTTAGAGCGTGTGAAAATTTGGAAGAATAAACTGCCCTTGAGGTATTAGAAGGCTATAAAATATTCATGTAATTGACTAACTTGTATAAATTCACATAACCCTTGACATCTTACTATATTTTTAAAAACAAAGGTACAAAACTAAAGTAATTTTTAAACTAAAAACTACAAAGGTCATAAGGCTGTAGTATGGACACTTGACACTATTAAATTAATATTGCACAACAGTCATAGTAGGCTTTGATGACTCCAATGGGTTGACTCCAATACTTATATTTGTAGTCAGGTACCCTGGCCACAGAAGTCAAAATTCTGAATTGAGCAGTGACTCCAGTTCACATTCTTCATGTCCAAATGGCACCAGACAAACATACAGTGTAACATCAGCAACAAACTGCCAAGTATGAACTTGCCTAACCTGGTCAGTATACAGTAGGCCTACTGTTAAGAGGCTTTACTAGTTTACAGTACAGTGGGCCTATTGTTTTATACAGGTTTTCTGTGCAGAATTGCCCACACCTGACAATCATAGAACAAACTGAAGGGGGAAAAAATATAAAACTGAGAAAGAAGTTCAAGTACTATTGAACCAGTTCAACCATAAAATTCTAATGTTGCAAAAGAACACAAATAAACATTTTATAAGATCAATTATTTTGTACTTTTATTTTGACAGTGGCACTAAATGGGTGGAAAAAGTTGGGAAGCTGGGAGGCTCCTTACTGGGAAATTTTGGTATTTGGAGGGGAATTTTAGTATCTGGAGGGAAATTTTCCTTATTTGTGCATGAATATATTGAAGGAAATGCTGAAAAGTTGACTACCTTCCTGGGAAATATACATTTTTTCCAGATCTGGTGGCGCTGTATGAGAATTCCCCTAGAGTCATGATTCCAGTGAAAGTGGAGCCCCTACTCATCACCTAGTCAGAGAGAACCCTGAGGTACTGTAGAGGTGATTAACCCATCCAAGCCAACTACATGAACCACAGAGCTAGAGCAGACAACTCCCTGTTGAATGCATTTTTTGCATAACCTCACATATTGTACTGTAAAAATGTACAGTACAGTATACTGCAGGAAAACAAGCAATCTTCCTTTCCCCACACAACTTTATTATCCACCCATGTCTGAACAATTTCTTCAGGTATTTCTATGAAAAATTGTGACTAAATTTTGAATGTATAAAGACAAAATAAAGAAAGTGAAAACATGCTTCAACGGACTACCATAACAGTAGGAAGCTACCTGAACATTGGAATTTTTCACCCTGAGTAAAAGTGATGTCATCCTCCAGAATGAGATCAGAATGAGAGTGATGTGCATTCTTGATTGAAAGACCACAAAAGCTAATCCATCCTTGAATATTACCCATCTTCACAAATTATTGAAGTACTGGATAAAAACCAGTCACTGGTATGTGCCATGGATTTTCTCAGTACTGGAAACATTGATTGCCATCCTGGTAGAGAGGTTTAGGGTGAGGGAATATGGGAGGTTTACCTCAGACAAATGGAAATACTGCAGTATCCATAGTCAGTGATTTGGCCATACATGTCAATTTATCAATGCAACATTCTGCATGGATGGCCAAGGGGGGTCTAAATAGAGGGGTGATTCCCCCCTTTTAAAATTTTTTTCAATTTCAGAGGTGCCTAAATGGCAAGTGGTATAATATTTGACCCAAATTTACCATGAAAATGAGGTGAGAATCACAATTTTGTAATGACCGATTCTTTGCAAAATTGAATCAATAAAATTTCTTTGAAAAAAACACCTAGGCACAAATTGCTCTTCAGCACAAGGTCAAGCAAATCAAAAGATAGTATGTTCGCTCTGCAGACGAATAAGTTCTCCTCATTCTGCAAACTGTTTTCATGTGAAAGATGGCATAGATGGCTGCGCAGGCTACTGTCATGCATAATCTGTAGAGCTGTAAATCGCCTGGGTCACCAACCCTAGAAATTGCCATTTTTTAGGAATAGTTCCATCTAGAAGAGACTTTATGTCCAGAGTTGTGTTTAAAGGGTTGTTGGATGTTCCGCTTCTACAAACGACATGACCTGAAAAGGTTCGTAGTCTGTGCAAGAGTGTAAAAATAGGCTGTTTTGTGTTTCATCCTGAGGTGTCCTAACTTGTTAGTACATAAGACAGAATTGACCTGTAGTTTACTGGTCCAGCGGAAGCAGTGTTCGCACTAAGGAATTGAACCTGGGAGGGAATTCCCTCTCTAGAAATTTTTTTAGGAGGGATGTTCAAAATCAAGGAGGGGGCTATCACTTGGTAAAGAAACTACTGCAATTTAATGTGTGTACTATAATTGTAGTTACAATCGATCAGCTGCAGAAAAGTGTGCGGGATTTTCCCGCATAAGATTTATTTTTGTGCGGGATTCAAAAGACAAATGCAGGATTCACGCAATCCCGTGCCTTAGCGCGAACACTGACCAGAAGGTGCTTCAGAAGGCGCAAAGTGATGGTAAAAAAGTCTCCAAAAAAAAGCAAACCAGAATATGTAAGCCGGTTTGAGAGCAAGTCCTTCTCGAAGCAACTAAGTCAGGAGTCTGGGATAATGGTGGTGCACTATAAGTCCTCAAAAAAATAGTTCGGCCATTCAACGTTGTGTGATAGTAAATGTACATAAAATGCACAGAATGCCTGTCCCCGCTACTTCAACTCTGCAGTCTAGAGAAGCAGCTCAGTGCCAGTGTTGGCGCTAAGGAATTGAACCTGTGAGGGAATTCCCTCTCTATAAGTTTTTTTTGGGAGGGATTTTAAAAATCAAGGTGGGGGTTATCACTTGGTAAAGATACTATTGCAATTTAATGTCATGCCGCTAGAATTCAATAGGCTCCTTTAGCCAAAATTCCCCGGGAAAAGGCCATTTTCCCGGGTGAAAAATATAGACTTATTATAAGTCGCCTGATGGTTAAATCCTCCTATTGAATTCTAGCCTCATGGTGTGTATTATACTTGTAGTTAGGATCTCAGCTGCAGAAAAGTGTGTGGGATTTTCCCGCATAAGATTTATTTTTGGGCAGGATTCGAAAGACAAAAGCGGGATTCACGCAATCCCGCCCCTTAGCGCGAACACTGCTCAGTGCCTAACGTTACTGCTTACTGTTCAATCATTATTAACTACAGGCTTGTTGGACACAAGCTTGGATCACAACTGCATGTCTTAACTCAAAAATTTCATCGTTTCACCTGGGTAAAAAGTATAGGCCTAGGCCTATTTCAGCAATATCCATTCACTCACTCTCCAACTCTCCAGACTACTGTAGCCTGGATCGCCTAGGTATACACTGCATGCACACTGCCAATTAGGCTACTTTATGAGTGAAGTAACGGTACTGTAGTGTACTGTACACTTGAGTTTAGGATCTTAGCCAATATTGATTCAATCGCTAATCGCTTAGCCAACTTACCAGAAACTCCTTGCTCGTCTTCTCCCTGTTCCACTCTCTGGAAATCTTTGTTATTCGGCCTACCGGACATGTTGTTTGAATTCTGCCTCCCCCCTTCCATTTAAATTCGTATGAGTAACTGTAATATGACAGGATCAACAAAGATCCTATGTGATAATGTAGTGCAACTGATTATCACGTGAATCTGGTAATATTGATGTGCACACGTACGCATAGCACAGTTACAGTGTACAGTATTGACAGACTGATCCTTGACTCTCGGGGTCTTGAGCTGCGATGTTTTTGAAAGAAGGTGCTAAATGGCTCATGAATATTTAAAAGATAACAACGGGGAAGTACCTAATAGAACTTTCCGTTTTGGCGGGCTTGTCCAGGGTACGTACTTTATACGGCAAAGACTAATAATCATCTACTTTAGTATGGGATACTACCTGCCTTTATTTGGCAAACCTTTGCATAACCTTTTGTGCGCTTCTAGCAGGCAGGGTTGTCTGTCATTCTTTGACCAGAGAGTTGTTGGAACTCCCAGCTTTGACGGAGTCTAAACGGGGACACTCAACACGGGCCCAGCAAAGTTGGTGTGGTTCTCCTTTGCCTTCTTAATAAATAACTTTGTACCTACTATTGCTTTTTTGAAGCGATAGGATCTTGACTGTCCTTAATCTGCATCTGGCTTTATATCTGGATATGTCTGGATAAAACCAGGTAAAAGTATCTTGATACGCTGGATCAAGTTTAATATGGCTATGTGAGGCCAGATATAACTTGATAAAAGCTGGGCCATACCAGATGACATATCAATTTTCACATGGCCATATCAAGCCACCATATAACTTGATGAAAAACATACCAGATATACATATCAACCGTTATATGGTCATATCAAGCCCGCCAGATATCACTTGAAGAAAGATTGTGCCTTTTATACATATCAGGTTTCATATGGCCATTTCAAGCCAGGTATAACTTGATACTAGCAATGTCAGGTATACATATCCAGTTTTATATGGCCATATTGATATGAGAACATATGGTTATATCAAGCCAGATATATCTCGATAACAGACAATGCCAGATATGCATATAAAGTTTGATATGGCCGTATCAAGTCAGATATACCTTGATAAAAGACTGTGCCAGATGTACAATTCGAGTTTTATAAGGCCATATCAATATTTTTGTGTTTAATTTGGTTACTTGTCCAACATTAAGACCACCTTGGGATGCAGTAGAACATATCTGCATACCGAAGTGTTCAAATACACACACTTTTTCTGATATACAGGTCTACTTAACAAGCATATGCAAATGATTGTGAATGTGGATGGCGGGAGGATTTAGAGCCCTGATTTTCACTTTTCATTAAAAGAAGTAAGATGTGTGATGTTAATGAAATCTTCCATAAAATATACATTGAAAATGCACCATAGTGTAATTTAAAACCACAACGCTATGTATGCATGTAAATTAGGAATTTCGAAGTTGTTTGCTATTGACAAAGTGAACATTTTTTACTTAAGTCTTTTAGAATGTGACATAAAAGTAAAGTTTGTTAAAGATCAGTTTTCAAACAGCATTGCATTCTCGGCCTTTTGGCTAAGATCTTTGCGCAGAGGCGATATCGTAGTCAATAAGGTCTACCCTGGACGCTTCTCGGCCTTTTGGCTAAGATCATGAGTATCTGTTCTTTTCAACCAGTTGAGAATGGGACCACTCATAACATACCCTTGATGTAGAGGTCTGAGGGTCGAGAGTTTGGTCAATTAAGTTTGTTGTCCTTTCGAGGTCCTTGGGGAGCAGAACTCCTTCGGGAGTAACGTTTGGTTTCGCCCCTTGGCTCTTCGTCAGAGAGTCGAGAGGACCTTAGAAAAAGTCTGTGCATTTTAGCTAAGATCATGTGTAGCATCTTCTCTTTTCAGACCCTTGATGTAGGGGTCTGAGGCTCGAAAGATTGGTCACTTAAGTTTGTTGTCCTTTCGGGGACGTAGCTCCTCTGGGGAGCAGGACTCCTTCGGGAGTAACGTTTGGTTTCGCCTCTTGGCTCTTCGCCAGATAGTCGGAGGGGGGGGGGGGGGAACTTAAGAAAAAGTATGCCGGCATTGCAATCCTCCTGATGCTTGATGCAAAGAGTGGACTGTATGTTTAAGCTGTAACTCAGCAATGATGCAGTTATAGACCATGTGTTTACCACACCTCTGACCGGATAACATTGTGACCGGATCAGATATGATCCATACCTGGTTCACATAACTTTTACATAGTGCAGATATGGATGTTTATTTCTATTAAGTTATATCTGTCCAATTCTTGTTAAAACCAGATGCCAATCCCATATCTGGTCCAGATATGGTCCATATATAATTCCCCTAATTGGCAAATATATGGATTTGCCATAAATGGGACATACATGGATTTGATATATATATATGGGACATATATGGATTTGCCATATGCACTACATCTGTCCCAGAAAAAAAAACATTGAGCCATATACAATTTTAAAAAGGCCATACATGGCCTTTATGTTGTATCAAGTAACATCTGCCCAAGTTTTGTTAGAGCCAGATACAAATCCCATATATGGTCCAGATTTGACAGTGGATCAGATATAAATTTCAATTTATGGCCCATATATGGATTTTGAGTAATGGTGCAGGCAAACCAAGTAAAAAGAACTCTTGAGCAATTTGATCTTAGTGGCAGAGGTCAATGGCTTGTCTCCAGGGGGTATTCCCGGCCAGGAAGTATCCATAGACCACTTCCAAATAGTAATTTAACAGGATTATGGGACAGAGATTTTATTAAAAGCATTTTACTGTGGCCAAAAGCGATGCATACCAAAATTCTATGCTACAAGCCCTAGTAATTGCTCTTTGGAAGAGGGTCTAGGAAACTGACTGTGCTCAAAGCACTCTGAACTTATTTTTTTAAATGGAGCGTTGTAATAGACTCTCAAACCAGGAAATAAAGAAGAAAGATTTATGTGTTAACGCGCCCTCTAATAAGGGATCTCATGCACAGTGCTATTACTTTTATCAGACGGTTCATTGCAGCAATAATTACGGAAGCCGAGAACATCGCGGTGGTGTGAAATCTGACATGCCAGTTTTCCCACCCCTCTCTTCGGTAAATATGGGAAGGAGAAATCAAGGTACGATATCAAGATACGATTTCTCCTTACCATTATCCACCGATAGTGTGGAGTGGAGAAACCAAAGTTAGTGAGGGGGTACTTCAAGAAAGGACCATTACATAGTGTCTATTTTCGAACACCCTGTCCATGAATGGACTATGTCCATCGATCCTCTTTTCAATTTAAGTAACATAGCTAGCTTGCTCGTCGAAGATTTCTTCGTACCACGGTGGGATCATCCCACGTTGGTAATAATATAACCAAAGTTATATAGCGCCAATCCATGCCATGTGCGGGCGCGTCCATTCATGGACAGGGTGTTCGAAAATAGACACTCTGTAATGGTCCTTTCTTGAAATAACCCCTCACTAACTTTGGTTTTCTCCACTCCACATTATCGGTGGATAATGGTAAGGAGAAACCGTATCTTGATTTCTCCTTCCCATGTTTACCGAAGAAAAAGGGTGGGAAAACTGGCATGTCAGATTTCACACCACCGCGATGTTCTCGGCTTCCGTAAATAATGGTATACCGGTACATATGTAAATAGGAGGTAAGGATGAGCGAATTAGATTTTGGGAATTTTGAGTGGAATAAATAGTGAAGAAGAACATTTCTGAACGTCAAAGTCGGGAACCTTTAGATCTACGGTCACCAATTTGTGCAATACCCAATGAAATTTTCAGGCACCCATTCATAGCCCAAGATGCTCTATTTCCCACTCCTCCACCACTCCCTTTCCACACAGCCTTCCCAGGGGTGGCGCTAGCGGGTGGGCTGGGACGGTAGTCGGCAAACCATCATAAGAGACGCATCGCGCAAACATCACTTGCTAAAAATTACATGTCTTGGACCATAGCATCATTTTATCAAAATTTTAATGGCCCCTAAATGTGAAGTGGCTAATGTGGGAGCCCGGTGCACGTGCACCTGTTGCTCCGTCCTTAATCCGCGTACTGCTCTGTTCTGTTTAGCTGTTACGCTTATAAATTTTGGATGTAAAGAGAGGATGACAAAAGATTAGCAGAAGCATTTTTTGTGATGTCACGTGTGCACTTAAACTACAAGATCCCTGTATGATATGCAAAGCGTGCGTCTAGATCACAGTACGTACCCTCACTCTTCATTCATACTCTTGGCTTCCAGCGTCCTTATCCCTAGCTAAGGTTTTGCTTAATCCAGGTTTTGCTTAAAACTAGGAAAAAGCGTATGGCTTATGGGGGAGCTTGCAGGGACTGCGGAGACGGGGGGGGGGGGGGGGCTACGGGGGAGCTTTAGCCCCAGCACTTTTTCTGCCGTGGGCATTTTGGGTCGCCTTAAAGGTTCTTATTTTCTTGAACCTATTCTGCCGCTTCGAAGATTACCCTCCCCAACTTCAAAATTGGCTCTGCGGTCCCTGGCTTGGAAAGTGCAAGATTTATTCGACTGACATTGAGGACAGAAAAAGACACTATCAACAGTAACAGTAAGCTTGCAAGTATGATGTGTAAATTTCTCATGACGATAGAAAAGTATACCAAGTTCCTGATTAACCACTTTTAATCCACAATCTATCAATGAATTTACTTTGCAGCTATCTTGAGATCAATAAAGTTAAATAAAGTTAAATTTCAGTTGTTAACAAGGCAAGGCTTAAATCCTTTAAAGAGTCTGTGGTCAACAGAGCAATAGCTTGTTTACAAAAGGGATTAACTGTTGCAAGTGGAGAGATAGGGTTCACCCGGGTAAGGCCTTTTTGTAGGGTATTTTTTTCTTACAGTAAGTCATCTATTGAATTCTGGCATCATGACGAATTTTGCATGACAAAAATATTTACAAATCGCCTATCTTTGGAAAAGAAACAGGGATGACTCTTATCTGGGATTATAATTGTAATACCATCGATACAAACTGGCTTGACAAAGCTATTGCCGGATTATAATATAAAATGATATTTATGCACAAGAATAGAGTTCTTATCTGAAGTTAATGGCAGTTTATTGGATTTTCAAGAAGGACTAAAAGTTAAAAGAATTCCTTGCTTTTCTTCTTTAAAATACTGGTTAAATCTTTACCAGTTCCAGTGTATAACAACAGCAGAATCCCCACTGACAGTGGTTGGTACCATGAAATAGATTTCAGTAAACGAATGGCATATAATCATATAATGTAAAGGCAAACCAGGAGACGAATACCGCCATCTCTTTGAGTGTCCAGTTATTACGAGAGAGAGTGAGAGAATTAATTTTTAGAGCCTTTCTTCTACAGTACCCCGCAACACTCGTAAATAATACAATAATCAGACATTTTTTTGAATTTAAGCCTTTGTAGTGCGCAAATCTTAAATCAATTTTAAATTGTACTTAAAGTGTGCTTTCCAAGTGCGGCGATTTTTTCTCAGTATTGGGAGGATATGACAGCATTTTCAAATAATATACCGTGTAAAAATCAAAGTCAATGGGCGATTTCTGAAATATTGGGGGGGGGGGGAGACATGTCCCCCTGTCCCCGCGTGATCGCCGCCCATGGTGCTTACCATTCTAAAAAAGCAGTTGTGCTGCCACTTATCAGTGTTAGCACTTATCAGTGTTAGCCTTGAAACCTTTTGGTTTCTGTTTATCTTCTTAAATCTTTTCTGCTTTTTGATACACTTCGAAAAATATGTATATATAAAGTATATTCAGTATGTATTACGTCTCTTTCACCTCCTCAGAGGATACATTGAGCAGGGAGGTGTTAGGACAACTCTCTAACAACTCCCTTAACCGTTAACAGAGGATAACAGCAAACAACCAAACAGAAGTGTATGGACGGAATTTCAAGCTTGTCCAGTTCCGTTAATTATCACCCTCATTTATACGGACGTGTTGAACGTACAGATTTATATTAGATTTATAAGATACATTTAGATTTACCGAGACTATAGTTCTACACCAGTAAAAAAGAGAATAAAGTTACTTCAAAGTAATTCAATATATAAAAAGAATAATTCTTTGATTACTTATTTTGATCTCCAGATTTTTAGGCCCGTATACAGCTTTTTCAGTGGGGAGGTTCGATTTTACGCTAAGCGGAACAAAAAATTTTCTAGATGCGCGGTATATTGCCCTTCTCAGCTGGTATTTGGTATGTCCAAAAACTGAAAACCCCCCCTTTTTTTTTTTTGCTTTTGACCGTTTTAGAGGCCCATTTTGTGTCCCCGACGAAGTGAGGACCCTTTTTTCGGGCCTTCGGGCGGCCGAACTCATAGTGTCCGGGGCGGAACTCCAAGTCACGTGCTGGGGGTTCGGACGAACCCCCTGAACCCCCTAGATACGGGCCTGATTTTAATGTTACGTTTAATTTTGATGATTTAGCTTCGGGATTCTTGCCTCTATATTTCCTGCAGGTTTTAGTCTCCAATCTCGATCTCTTTTGTCCTAAACTATTGTATCCACTCATACGGTACCAGGGCGGTAGCCTAGGCGAAATCCCTAAGGGGGGGGGGGGAGCATGTCATGACACTATCTAAGCGGAGCACCAAGTGGTTTGCCTGTAGATAGTTGACACCCATGCGGATCCTTCCTTTTTCACCTGTGCATGAGTGCCATTCGGTGGGGGGGGGGGTGTTGAGGGGAGGGTACGCGTAAGGCCTGGCCTAGGTGCAAAATTGTGCTATCATTGGCAAACCTTTGAACTGATTACATATTAACAAATTGTCATTATTTAGTGACATTCTCCCTACTTTTGGCTGGGCCTAAGTCAAGTGGTGTCGTTTAACAGCAGAAGAGAAGAGGATGACAAGAGTCTATACTCTCTGAGAAATATTTGTCTATGTGAGGTGGCTTGGATGCAAAATGGTTCTATCTTTGATAAAGTTTCGCAAAGCGATGAATTGATTACATGTCTAGGAATCCTCATTATTTGGTGATTTTTTTTTTTGGTAGGGTGTAATTGAAGGGGAGGGATGACACCTCTACTCTTTGAGAAATTTTTCTTGTTCTAAGTTTTCTAGATCCAAAATGGTATTATCTTGGGTAAAGCTTTGGACTGATAACATGACCTGGAATATGAACTATTTATTGAATTATTTACTTTTTCGGCTGTGGCATGGCACCCCTGCAAGGCTGGTGCCAGGTGCGGGCTTCTCCTTAGCGCTTTTAGTACGCCACTGGGGGAGCCTCCATTGGTAAGTGCGTATATAGCCGTAGTGTAGGCCTTGCAAGGAAATATTCGGTCGAAATGTCTCCCAGATAGGAGAAATGACACATTTCAGACCTTAAAGTTGCATCTAAACATTCTTTACTTATAGATTTCATGCTTTAGGAACAAATTTACAATTAAAGAAGAAAAGCTAGTTTGAAAATGCACCCCCCCCCCCCCTCAGTGTACCCGGGTATCCCATTTCATGCATGAATGGCATTTGAGAATCACGTTACAATATGTTTCTCACTGAGTTGTGAAATTCACGTATATAGAGTAACTCCTTGGTTTAACTCGAATATGCAATATTTATGTTCTAACATCATAGGCGTACGGGGTTCAATATTTCTGGGGGATTAGGGATAATTTTTGCCAGGATTTGGATTTTGGATCAAGTTGCCCGAATTTTGATACTGCTGTGTCGGTTGCAAAAGGGCATAATTTATTTTCTTGGCTTTCTCATTTGCCCGAATGGATCCACTATTTTTGCCCGGATTGGGAGGGAATATGCCCCCTGCCCCCCCCCCCCTCGTCTCGTCCGCTTATGTCTAACATGTCACGAAAGATACTTGAAGCGAAATTAGAGGATGTTTGTGAGATTTGGCTATTGTTTCAAAAAAAGTTTGCGGCGACTGATTATACCCTTTAAATTAAAAAGTTTCTTTACCAGCTAATTGAGTTTAGCTAATAATTAAAGGGAATCATGGGCTGTTTTATCTTTAGCTAGCCAGCGTATACGATGATGTATTTAAGTGATGTATCTTGTAGGCGGAAGATGGTTTGTTCGTCAGGAAGAGAAACCAGCTTAAGGACGCGTCCACGACTGGGGACCTCCCGGGGGAATTGGGGCAAAAATAAACTCGTATATGCGATTTTCCAGGTTCTGGGGGTCTTTAAATCATAATTTGGACGATGAAATTTTCAGCATTTCAGTATTTTTTCTCAACTAGGCCAACTTTCATTTACAATTTGGAAATCTCGGGGGGGGGGGGGAAGGAGCAAACTCTCCCTGCCTCGGTTTGTGTATTTATTAGTTGTAAACATACTAATTCATTCAAAGTATACAGTCGACACATTTGCCGAAGACCTCTGTCGGAAATTTCTATTCTCTGTCAGAAATTTTTACCACCTTAATTAATAATTCTTACAGCAAAAATCAGTAGCTAAAATTATATTCTTAGGGGTTTACTTACAACACTTCTTATGTTTATAAGCAGAATTACACATCGAAATGGTTACTGACAAGGCCTGGAAGCGTCATTTAAGGCAATCTCAGAGATATTTTAATCTAATTTTTTCGCACGCTACACGCCAGATGATGGTGGCGCTACGCTCAGATAATACATCATTACTTCAAGATAATAATCTGTCGGAATTTTTTTGCTTTTGCCCCCCCCCCCCCTCCCTCCACAAAAATATCTGGCTACGCCACTATACTCTCTTACACATTCATACTCACATCCACCCACACGAGGACACTTTGTGACCCATCCCTTAGTTATGAACTTTCGGTTTCCCTGGGGTACCCCACCTTGGGTTATCCCCTATGGTACTTACTTAGGAAGCTACCATTGCACCTTTGATTTGGCGACTGCCATGACTGAACACATTTTCAACCTAAATGAAACGTGGGGGAGATTAATAACGGAACATGAAAAGTACTATGTATGGATTTTGTGCCACCTTTAAGGTAAATTTGTGTTAAAAAATTTACGATTTTTAGGTAGAAAAAAAACATCAGAGAGGGTGGGGCATGGCCCAGTGGCCCCTCAAATAAACCACTGATAACCATAATATAAGTTTAGCCATTAAAACACACTAAAATGAATTAATATTGAATATATAAGTGCTGGTGCAATTCAAATCATAACTTTATATTAATTACCAAGGAAGTTTTTTTAAATTATTAATGCCCTTTAGCTACATCATTGCATTATTTTTCTTTCAGTAGGTGCCCAAAAATTCTCAGCATTTTGCCCGAATTTTTACAAACATTTTTGGTTGGGGGGCTGCAGCCCCCAGCCCACCGCCTCCTACGCCTATGTTTTTGAAAGAGAAATTATCATCAGCAGTACCTAGCTCAGAACTGAAGCTAGAAGCACATGACCTGTATTCAGCTGCAAGCCTGTCGTCATGAAAATTGTAAGGGGCATTCAAGGAGAGTAAGTCACTTGGGAGAATCGAGGGCACTCTACAAGTATGTATACGTAGCGGAGATTTGTTTTTGAAGAAATTGGATCTTTAAGGGTTCGTGAAGAAAAGTTTACTGTGTGGAAAATTGAAAGTCAATGGAAGTAACTGAAAACTGAAGTGGGAGACGAGATATATCTCTGTATTTTCCTCGGGATTCCCGCCTCTGCAATATTACCCGATTGGCGTAGGTTGCTTGACGAGGGAGCTGTGGCACACACAAAAAAATGTTTCCGTGAGAATAATTTGGGCAGTACGCTTGGGGGTGGCTGGGTGAGCATAAGTAGCAAGTAGCCCGGCCAGCAATAAAGTTGAGCATGGGACCTTAGGAGGGTGTCCGTGAGGACCGTGACGGAAGACTGTCCTATAACCGTCGTCTTGGGAGAAGGATGTAAAGAGAGGGGGTTTCCCTTTGGGGAATTTTCAGTATTTGAAGGTCGCTACACGCAATTTGGTGCAACCATAGTATGCATGTAAATAAATCCACACAAAATGCTATATTTATAGGTCTGTCTATCGGTTATGCATGATGCATTTCCTTGTAGAAAAAGGGTACCAACAATTACAAAGCATAACTTATTTTTCAGCCTTTCACCATTTTGTACACAAATCCCCCCTCACATACACACACACCCAAGAAGAGTTTGCATGATTGAAAGAACATCCTCTTTCCAGCAAACTGAACAATAGCCATGCTAGTGGGGGTTAACAACTCTCCACCTATATTTTTAGAAATAGTGAACTTGGCATGTGAAGGGTTTTCAGACTCATTTTCAAACAAAATCATATGGCACCCTTGACAAAATGTGGGGGCCTAGACTCCCGGGCCCCAATGGGCACGACGCCTCTGAGCACTTCCACAATGGCCCACCAAAAAAATCTGTTCCGTTTGAAAAAGGGGATTCCCTCATAGAGCAGGATTTAGGAACTCTATGGATTCATAAGGGTGCTTTTTTATAACTGAGGGCGCTTTTGAAAATCAAGAATTGTACAAAAAGCGCGTTCGCTCGTTGATGAGTCGTGTAACTGGAAATTCGCCGCCGGTGACTGTACACGCACCGTTACTTACTCACTTGGAATAATCGGGTCAGACTACACATTAGTCAACAGGACGAACGTGAAATCTGCCTTTAGTCTTCAAAATGGTATTTTTGTATATGTATCGTTGAGTGCGAGTGGGGGTTTAATAGTCCTAGGCTAGGCTTCGCCTTAGTGTGATGTTGTGTACAATGTAATCACGTAACCTAAGTAGCCCAGTGAATTAAAAGCCTAGTTGCGCGAAATGTTGAACAAGAGGTAGGCCCTATACTGTAGTGAATAAACCTAAATAACTGAATAAAGGCCACGTTTAAATTTCGTGCATCGATCCAATCAACGATGCGGGTCAATAACTAGGCCTACTGTCACAGTCAGCGTGTCAGTTTCCGACACCGCACACTTTCTAACAGACAACAAATGAACAATTTACTTCTGTCAATGGTGTTAACTCTGACCTAAGGAAGGTAAAATGTGGTGTTCTACAGGGGTCTATTCTTGGACCCCTTTTTTCATAATTTATGTAAATGATATTTCCAATGTTTCAAAGAATGCTTCACTTGTATTGTTTGCTGACGACACTAATATATTTTTCAGCAACTCTGATCCCCAGCGTCTGGAGGATCTAGTGTGCCGTGAACTCAAGCTCTATTTCGATTGGTTCACTGTGAATAAACTTTCCCTAAATGTGGCAAAAAGGAACTTCATTGTTTTTAATAATGACAGTTTTAATGGGGGTCGTTAGTTTAAAGTTTCTATTGATGGCAATTGCTTACAACATGTGGAAAATGTTAAATTTCTGGGGATTCAGGCTTAATTGCAGAATACCCCGCAACAGTTATTTCCACCCCGAAGCCGGCTCCACGCTTTACGGTTAATCCTCCTTTTATCCTCCTATCACAATAAACTGTACGACTTCCCGGTTTATTCTCCTCCCTGGCCTATCACAATAAACTACGGAGTACGGTATATCTTCAAGCAGTATAACAAAAAAGCAGTACTAATATGTATGACTCACTGTGCATTGTTGACTTCCGTTCGGAAACGACTGTTACTTTTGTGGGAAGTAAAGGTATCGACAGCCGTTTTAGACTCACGACAGCCGTTCAGATCAGCAACATCAACTTCAGTGAGATACAAAATAGAAAGATACTTAGTAGATGATATTTGTCAATATATTTAACAAATAACCCCAAAAATGACACAACCTTATCTTTTCAAATTTCAAAAACAGTTCAAAAGTTTTCAAATCAAAACTAAAATATTTCACACCGGAAAAATATCAAACATAATCTGATTCATTACAAATATGGATGTTCACAAAGGCGAACACGGCGCACCAATTGAATCAAATGAGTTCACGTGTTGACAGTATAGTGTGAAAGTTATTCCAAAAGTGCGCAGCGCACGTAATAATGTCACAATCGAGGTTGACAATATTGTAAGAAAATTAATCCAAAAGTGCACGGTGCAAGCAATAATTTCACAATCGAGATATCCACAGAAGTATCATAATTACGATCCAAAATTTTTCACAATTCAAAAGTCTTCCGTCGGGCATTTAAACACTTACTTAAAGTCAAACTAAATAATTTCACCACAAAGCTATCCACAGAAGTATCATAATTACAATCCAAAATTTTCATAGCAAAGATATCCACGAAAGTATTATAATTACAATGCAAAATTTTCCAGCCTGGTGGGTTGTTGAGATGCAGGTTAACAAACTTCTTCCGTACTGTTAGATGGATCATACAATTTTGCAACGTCTTTCACGAATTCTGAGAAAATATCACCGTCCTTGTGAGTGTAGCGATATAAAAATTCAGCTAGGTAAGAAGAATAGTGATATTTACGCCTCCCATGAGTGGGCAAATGTGCCTTCATCTGACGCCAATGGCCCTCAATTTTGTTGGTATGACTGCCATGGTTATTAACAAACTCTAAGGAATGATTAACAGTCTCATGTTGGTAACCATATTTGTTGAGATTGTAGTAAGCCTTCCAGCAATCAGAAATAATCGTTGTTCCGGGTGCAATCCATTGCTGAATTACAGGCAGTAAAGTTGCCTCGTCTCTCTTTTCGACAGTAACAATGAAACAGTTCCGCGAGTCTTCTTCAATCCCTCCAAAAACCCATTGTCCTTCTACATGGTGCCCTCTGTAATATTTCCGTTTTCCAATCTTGCTCTCGTCTATCTGTACACGCTAACCAGGACCACCAATTTGCTTAATGTCCGCATTCATCATCACTACTTCACATGTCTCACGACAGAACATGTCCCAGTCAACAGCAGTATGTGTCCCCAATTGTAGCTGTTGTTTTATTTGTCCTTGGGTCAAATCGCAAGACCACCAATACGTAAATTTCAAAGTTTCTTCAAGAGAGAGATTACTCTTTTCAAACCAGCTCATACTTCTGATAGACTTTTCACATCGGTGCTTCTTTCCATTAACTTGTCTCCGACATTCCCACTTCACGTTATCCAGCCTGTCAAACGTTTCAACAAGTTTCATAGGTTCCTTACACGTGGGACATGACATCTCCTTAGCAATCAGTCCTACTGTCTGGCACCATGCTAATGTCATATCCCTGTTCCACAAAACTTCCCTGCATAATCTGTCATAAGTCAAGAATGATGCATTCGATTGTCGCTCAGTCCTCATGTACGATGAAGTACCAACAACAACTTGGGTACCCTGTGTCTTACTTTGCGTGGTTCCATGTTGCACTCCGACATTACACTTTCTAACAAAACTGTTCATTTTGTAATCAATGTTGTCAAGTCACAGCTTACTGTTATTGAAACATTAAAACGCAAATGTGTATCATGCATAAAGGTTATTTCAAACTACTGGGACCGAGGGCCTGATACACTACGACAACTTCAGAACTTTTACATGGTCAGCCATGCGTTGCCATGGAGCGTGCAAAGCAGTGGACCAATTAGAACACGCTATTCAGCTTAGCGTAACTTTTCGTATTTAAGAAAGGTCTGAATACAAGAGAGGGTGGGTTTCACTACAGGGCGTATAGTTGTGTGTGAGAGAGTTTATTCCTCTCCTCCACCTCTTACTGATAAGCTCGCGTTACTCTTTGCAAGCAGAAATGTCTAAGTTAACTAAGATTTCCAAGCAGCACCCAAGGACTTGGGCCCATCTGCATCGAAGACTGATAAGTACATCGTTCAACTATGGATGCGTGTTCTCAGATGTTGCGAGTGAATTTGTTTTGAATATGGCAACTTCCATTAACAGCAATGCAGGTTACCTTATTTCGGCGTTATTGACGACAACTCTGTTCATCTTGAGTCTTTCTGTCAAATTCACGACGTTCAACGGATTTGAAACTGTCCCAAACATTTATACGGTTTTTGTTGGACCGCCTTCAACAGGCAAATCCCAAGCTATCAAGATAGCAGCTTCACTTCCCCTTAATCAAGTTATAGACGACAAGGATCTAGTCTCCTTCCTAATAGAAAAAGCAACGCCTTCAGGACTGTTCAAAAAACTCGCCACTGATAAGCAAGGTTTTCTTATATCACCTGAGATTTATGACGTACTCATTCGATTGCTAAAGACAGATGATGGCTTGGGTGGTGATATTTCCCTGTTGTGCGAACTTTTCTCAGGAGAAGGAGCCTCTTTAACTTTGGCCACACACTCGGAAAGGAAAATAAATGCGGGAACGCCTTTCTCAATACTAGGAAGTACGCAATTGCCACCCCTAGCAAAACTTTTGGTGACAATGGATGAAGGTCAGGGGCTGTTGGACAGATTTTTCATTATTACTCCTGAATGTTTTCGCCCTACTCCTGATGAAAGAGAACAGGCTAATAATTTTATTGAGAGACAGAAGACAAAGTCTTTTACCGATCTATTTTCCGCAATGTATGATATCCACACAGTGACACGGGGCTACAAGTTTGATGCAGAGGCAAAGGAACTACTGAAAGAGATGGAAACAGAGTTTGTGCAGACATTAAACGAAGCCATTCGCACAGGAACAGTCACCCCAAAATCGAAGAAAATTGATATTGTCCAGAGAGTTGCTCTTGCAATCCATGTCACGGACCATCTTCTTACTCAACTCCTTTCTGGAGAAAATCCATCGCCACCGCCAGAGGAGATTAGAAAAGAAACTCTCGAAAATGCTTTCAAGTTAACAAACTATTGTGAAATGCAGAAAAACATACTTCTTGAGGTGAGTTTCATTATCAAGCAAATTATACTTTGTAATAGGTAACTGTAAAATAGGCCCTTACTGTACTGAGGCATATTGTGTCTACACTGCATCGAAATTATTAAAACCGCCAGAGGAGCTTAGAAAAGAAACTCTCGAAAATGTTTTCAAGTTAACAAACTATTGTGAAATGCAGAAAAACATACTTCTTGAGGTGAGTTTCATTATCAAGCAAATTATACTTTGTAATAGGTAACTGTAAAATAGGCCCTTACTGTACTGAGGCATATCGTGTCTACACTGCATCGAAATTATTAAACCGTTCAGCAGGCGCGTAGCCAAGGGGGGGGGGAGGCAGCCGCCCCCCTTAAGCATATTTATGTTTATTTTTATTTTTATGTTTATTTTTACAATATTGCTAGTGTTTCCCCTATCTATATGAGGTAAACAGGTCTGGAAAGTACCATTTCCAGCGATCTGGGAAGCATTTGGGGCCAAAATTTTCTTGCGCTTTGCGCCAACCCACAATAAACCCATTTAGGCGGCAGTCTCTTAACTAAACGAGAACAGGTTATTCTAACCTTCTGCTGCCGAGACATTAGTTTATTGCAGTGTCAAAGAAAGAAAGTTTATTGAATAACATCAGATCCATGGGTTGCTGTAATCTTCTGTTCTGACCCCCAAACCTGACAAAGATAATTCACTTCATACCGACCTTTACACTCATCAGTGGGAATCCCCTTTTGTATTGACCTCTAAACCCATCAAAGGGAACCGTGTGGCTATAGTTATACTACTTTAGAGTGACGGTCACTCTTACACAAAAGGATGGGTGCAGTTCGTAGAGATCCAAAGGTATTACGTGAAAAAGGGACCACAATATAGTTTATTTGATAACCACTAAATCGGTATCGGGCACGCAGATCGCGACTTCTCAGTTATTCTCACTGAAACAGTAAATGCGTTGACTAGGGAACTTCGATCTTGGCCGTAACAGCTGCTTTTGCGAGACACTAATGGAAGTCCAGTCTATATCATCATAAGTTAGGATACACTACATTATGGCTTGCTCGTCAGAATTGCTTTATTTCGTTTGTTTTGAGGATTGGTATTTATTTGCTGAAAATGTTGGAGACATGACTTATGACGATGTTAGCCAGCAGAGATTGCAGTTGTTTCATTTATTTAATGGTGACGTTTTCTATCCAGCTCGTAAATGGCCTGCCAATATTTCGAAATTATTTTGGCAAAAACCTTTGTCGGACAAATCAACATTTGAACTCTTTCTATTTCTCGTATGCAACGGCTGTCCGCCACAGATGGCTGGTCACTGGATCTTGCTTTCCCAATATTGGAGCAAGAAAGCTTTAAAGAAGAGATTTTTTCAGCTTAAGTTCCTAGCGAACCACTTTCACGAGTACCGAAATAGGTGGTTTTATTTTGACATTCATTTTAATAACTACAGATTTATTTCCGGAAAGCCGCGATGTACTACATCGGACAAACGTTATTAAACATTTCATTTCTCCTATATTCTAGTTTCTGGACTCTGTCACAAACGGAGTTATGGATGAAGAACGCAAACAGCCGACTGCAGAAGAAATAAAGGTGGCATTGTGTCTCTTTCCTGGACCACTGGTTACAGTAAGAGCTTTTAGGCAATCGGCGTCTAGGCTTTTGAGAAATATCACCCAAGAGGAAGTGCTGACTCAGATGCGAATGCTGACGTCATGGGGTGAGCTGGTTTCTGTGAAGATTCCAAGGAGTCGGCCCATCACCGTTTTTGTTAAACAAAGACCCCAACAGATTGACTGGGCTTCAGAAACTCTCGTTAGCGAAGCAGACTACGTAGCCAAATTTGCGGCACCTATCAACCGATCTATTTCAGATGGGGTGCAGAGTTTCCTTGTGGAGAAAGGTCACATCCACCGCGACGATGTCGTATCCGCTTAGAGTTTTCCGGAGTCAAGAGATTTTGAAGTCGGTGGGGAAGGGAGGGTGGTGGGGATACATCGAACTAGGGATTTTGTCATGAGGGTGAGTTTCATTTTGACCTGACCCAATTAATAGCGCCATTTTGCCCGGGATCGCCGCCTCTGATTCCCTGTGTTACTCATATTTTGGAGATGTAAGTGAACTTCTGTTATTTCTTGTGCTTTAGCAATGATTTCCGACACTTCACCTTCATTACCACCTCCTTTGTAGTTTTTTAGCAAGGTTTATTCCTTAGCCTTGTACATATTCCGTATTTACGTTTCCTTTTTTCGTTTCTTGCATCATTCGTACTTCGGTATTATTTTGTTTTACAGTCGCTAATGTATTTTGCAAGTATACATACCAATACCTGTATTCTGTTTAGGGCCATGAGTATAAATATGCCGCGAAAAGTGCTTTCTTCATTTTCAACAAACAGACCACTTAAATTCTGTATCATAAATTGTAGTGAGTACCATCCTGTACAAACTTTGACGTTTGTAGATAAATATGAGGTCATTCCCTGTAAGCGTAAGTCAAATTGTGAGATGTTTATGATACTCTTCGTTCCGTTACTGCTTCTTAAATTTTGCTAGTTGTACCTTCACAATTATTTGAGTTCTCTCGCCCCATCCGCCACCTTAGTTTCTTTTTCCTTTGCACATTCCAAGCAAGATTATATACCTATAGTACTGTAGCTGTAAGTCCTTTTGCATATTGCAGAAAGTTTTTTTTCTGATTTCCTACCCTCTGTTCATACATTGTTGATTTAAAACAGGTAAAAACTATTCTCGCTGAGTTATCCTCGATTTAACTTATACAAGCCCGTTGTCAAGGGAGGGGAAAAGCGGGGTGACCACTGAAACATATTTGTACATATTTGGTCATTAATTTATCCGTATCACTATTATATTGGGGGTTCATCCCTACCCCAAATCAGTTAATTAATTAAGCCTACCTGTTATTGATTTAGTTGTGCAGTTGTGTAACCCCTCCTTCTTACCCTACATGTTCTGAGGGCTTGCAGAAGTTTGCTGATAACGTGCATTGCTTTCAAATTTCACCCTTAAAGTAATATCGTGTGCGCTAAAGTGATAATTATACAATTATTTTCAATTCCGCCTGTATCCGTAAATGCTTTCGGACCTGTAAATTATAACTTAAATATACGGTTCCATTCACAATGAAGTCTTTGCAAGGTTCTTCGTTTAGCTTCATCGATGAATAGGCCATATGTAAGTGTAATTCTCATTTTTATGTGCTATGTATTATTTTTGTGTATATATTCATTTTTCTTTTGGTGTTGAAGATATTTCAAAACTCCTAAGTCAATCACTCTTTTTATACTTAGGCCCTTTACTTGTGCGAATATTTGTAAGTGCAATTCATATTTGTATATACGTATGTAATACTTACCTTGATAAAACATGTAATAACGGTCCGACATTGACATCGGATCCGCAGAGTCACTTCAACGTAGACAACTGTCAAGGGAGGGGAAAGGGCGGGGCGTCCCGACCCCCTGTAACAGTTTACAATACACTGTCCAAATCATTTCGTCCTCTGAAACATACTTGTACATATTTGGTCATTAATTTATCCGTATTACTAATGGGGGTTCATCCCCACCCGCTCATCTCCACCTCCAAACCACCCACCCCAAATATAATTAATTTACCTGTTACCGATTTACTTTTGCAGTTGTGAAAACCCTCTTTCTTGCCCTACATGTTCTCAGGGCTTAAAGAATTTTGTTGATAATGTGCAATCCTTTCAGCTTTCACCCTTAAAAAATATCGTATGTGATGAATTGACATATTTTTTACATTCCGTGTATATACGTAAACGCTTTCAAATGCTTAATTGTAACTTAAATATACGGTTTCATTCGCAATGAAGTATTGCAAGGTTCTTCGTTTAGTTTCACAAATGAAAAGGCCATATGTAAGTGTAATTCCCATGTGTCATGTATTATTTTGTGTATGTATTTATTTTCCTTTTGGTGTTGTAGATATTTCGAAACTCCTAAGGCAATAACTCTTTTTATACTTATACTTGTGTGAATATATGTAAGTGCAATTCATATTTGCAAATATGTGATATGTGATATTTACCTTTATCTTGATAAAGCACTTTAACATCGAATGGGCGGAGCCACTCCGGGGTAGACAAGTTGGACTTAGATTAATTTTTGTTCCCATGTCCGACTTTGACGTCGGATCCGCGGAGCCACTCCGAGGTAGACAAGTTGGACTTAGATTAATTTTTGTTCCCATATACACAGTACATGCCTATACTGTGTGTCGTTCTCAAAAAAAAAGAAAAAAAAAAAACTGTCCGACTTTGACATCGAATCCGTGGAGCCACTCCGAGGTAGACAAGTTGGACTTAGATTAATTTTTGCCCAATTTCCCAACGAGAGGTATTACACACTGTGTCGTTCTTAAATAGGAACTCCCTACTTTGACATCGAATCCGCGGAGCCACTCCGGGGTAGACAAGTTGGACTTAGATTAATTTTTGTTCCCATATACACAGTACATGCCTATACTGTGTGTCGTTCTCAAAAAAAAAAAACTGTCCGACTTTGACATCGGATCCGTGGAGCCACTCCGAGGTAGACAAGTTGGACTTAGATTAATTTTTGCCCAATTTCCCAACGAGAGGTATTACACACTGTGTCGTTCTTAAATAGAGGGCTCCCTACTTTGACATCGAATCCGCGGAGCCACTCCGGGGTAGACAAGTTGGACTTAGATTTATTTTTGCCCAATTTCCCAACGAGAGGTATTACACACTGTGTCGTTCTTAAATAGGAACTCCCTACTTTGACATCGAATCCGCGGAGCCACTCCGGGGTAGACAAGTTGGACTTAGATTAATTTTTGTTCCCATATACACAGTACATGCCTATACTGTGTGTCGTTCTCAAAAAAAAAAAAACTGTCCGACTTTGACATCGGATCCGTGGAGCCACTCCGAGGTAGACAAGTTGGACTTAGATTAATTTTTGCCCAATTTCCCAACGAGAGGTATTACACACTGTGTCGTTCTTAAATAGGAACTCCCTACTTTGACATCGAATCCGACGTTGAAGCCATAAATTTTCAAGGGTTATTGCTTGATGTTGCGGGGTATTCTGCAATTACTCCGGGATTCATATTGATTCTAAACTTTCTTGGAATGAGCATGTGTGTAATACAGTACAGCCGGGAATGAACAGAAATGAAACATCGTCTTACTGTGCGTTTAATCCTCTTAGACAGCCAAACTAGTTTACTACGTCTTATTCTTTGTCAATTTTGAAAAGAACCATGGCAACAAGTCAGTCAATGTTGCCTATTGTTGTCAACGTTTTCAACTAGTTTAATCATTGTCAAGTCAGTCATTTCCCTTTCAGAGTTTCCGTAATCCCTTCTTTTGTTTGGCGACACTTGTTGGCAATCAATTAGTCTCAAGTTCACAAGGGGGGACACCATGCATGCACTGAACTAGGAGTACTGTATTGTGAACGGCAAATGTGTTAAACACGTATCCTCGTAGCCCGTGAAAATTATATCCCGAGATTCCGACTGCGTATCCTCGTAGCCTTTTAAAAGGATAGTTATCCTCGTAAACTTTTACTGGCTTTTTACACATTATTTTTAACCGAGATTCCCAGTGTGTATCATCGTAGCCCCTTGTTCTGAGATACCAACTGTGTATCCCCGTAACTTCTTACATTATATCCTGCCGAATCCAAATACTGAGAAATGGTAGGCCTAGCAGAATAGTTGCGGGTTTTGAAAACTCAGCAAGACCAGGAACTCTGTCAGTCCAGTAAATTGGAATACAAAAGACTAATTTTGAATTCGACAATGGAATTAAGTGAAGTTCAACTTCATGCTTAGAATATCGATCTGAAGACCAAAGTGATAAAAGCCTACCGGGGACCGGCTAATGTTTCAGGTTGTTAGTTTATTCACGTTCAATTTGCTACTTACTCGAATGTGTAGTTCTTAATGAATGTATATATCTTTATCACACATTTAACGGAAATAACACGTGCAGCGTAAAAGGGTAAACAATTTGAAGTACAAATTCCGTTATTCCTATTTCGATGCACAAAGAACTAATATGACATGCACAATCACGGAGAAAGCTTGTCAAGGGATATGGGCACGATACTGATTTATCAGCGATGGACATAAAAAAACGATCCGTAATGAAGTTTAAGTTCGCCGTTAATTACTGGTAAATTTTGTTGGAGCAAGAAATCGTACGTTTCCATTTGATGTTTTGCATAAAGGTCTATTACCTTACTTTTTGAAAACATGTCAAGTGAAGTATGAATTGCTTAAAACAGCTTATCTTCCGATCGCGCTTTCTTCCTGCTGAATGGGCCCGTAGCCACGAAGGGGGGGGGGGGAACATTTCAGGGCAATGCCCCACCAAATATATTTCTGCCCCCAGATGAAAATTGAAACAAGTACACGGGGTATTAGGAGAAAATTTTATGCCCCCCATGTTATGCATGGTTCAACAGTCTTGACTTTGCATGGAACCTCATATTCCGCGGACTAAATGTTAAAACTGTTTAGGTCCATAAAATTAGTCAGAGGGAACGCCATTGCAATGGTATCACATTTTAGTTTCGACACCCTCATGTTCCGGTACAATACAAAGGCCTCGCCGCATTTTCATTTCACACAGACGTTGCGATGGATTTAGATCCCATTTTAACCCCATGCCACCCGTGGCCTTTGGAACCACAATGGACTTACTTTAATTCTAACAAACCTCCGTCTAGACCCTACCCTCTACGACGCAAAATGCTTAAATTTTGAATCTTACCTATTTTACAAAACCTTTGAAGCCCGAGTCCTTAGGGAAAATATTAATCCAATTATTGTCCATTTAGGGAGAGAGAGAATGAAGATGGCACTTTCGGCAATCAGTTTTCGAGACTTGGCTCTCGAATCTCCGACTCAGGGCCCTACAGTGGAATGTAATGCAGTATATATTCCCCTACCCTGCCTTTGCCGGGATGTCCCTTAAATTCACCCACGGCGTAATGTGCTAACATGATCAGAATTTTAACACGGCCCCTGGGAAACCGTATCTTCATTATCGCTTAGTACTGTCACAAGCTATATACTCATACTGTACGCCGTAGCTTGCAGCCCAAAATACCGTTCATTTTCATACATGGGCCGAGTATTGTACTACGTTAATGTGCACATACCAGATGTTGGAATCGCATGCTACTGTATTATTATTAGGGCCACTGCAAATGCCTGGGAAATGCAGTTGCTATACGTGAAACCAACCAATCGCAGCAATGGGTTTAATACTCATTCATCGTAAACAGCCAGCGCCCATTTTTGCCTAACCTTTTTTGGAAGTCGTATGCCTATTTAGTCCTTGTACGTTTACGTGACGTCACACTCATCGCCTCGATTTTTTTTCAATCTTTGACATCCAGCGCCATCTTGGCTTTTACACATAAGCGATATTTCGTCCGATACCAAACTCTTACCGAATACTTTTCTCAAAATTAGGCTTACTCAACACCCATGAATAAGATACGGCACAAAATTTAGCTCGTAATGGTTGATTTTGCTGATAATCTTCATACTAAATTTTCGCCCATGGCAGCTAGTTCGTAACGCACGTAGAGCGGCACGTTACCCAGGATATGAAACTTACTTCGTTAGGTTACTATACCACTATATCGGGCCTACACGCGGAATCGACAGTACGATCGTGCATTGGCAGACGTAAGTTTTTCGGACCGTGCTTGAAGGTGGGTGTAGCCTAGTTCGAGTTGTAGGGGCGGGACTTAATAGTTCGTCGTTAACAGTATACCGCTCACGGGGATTGGTAGCAGCCAATGGAAATTTTGCACGCGTAAGTTTGCGAAAAAAGGGGGAAGTCCAATGACGTCACAAGTAAAGGTGTTTTTAACTGGTTAGTTACCGATTATGTGTCGTGAAAATATGCAATGCTCGCAATATACAGAACGTTGCATGCAAATAAGTTGGGACCATTGCAGGTGCCTGGGGAATTCTTGAGTTGAAGGTACGTGTTGCCACAGTATACATTTTGTATGTAGCAACGAGCTATACAGGCAGAAAGTGTAAGCGAGTAATGTGTGCAGTCTGAGGCGAATATTGTGTGCTGTCTGGGGCTATAAGATGTTAGGCAGTACAATGATGGCTGAAAAATGAGACAATGCAGTGGGTTGTAGTTTCATTTATGCAGGCCTACTGATTGTCTAAGGGTCATTCGGCATCGTATTGCCGCTGTAAATTGTGTACCGTAATTCGCCGTTCTCTGAGCGGAAGGGTATGGGCACACCCATCCATGGCTGTTAAAAGGACAGCGGCATCTGGCCTTTTTGTAGGGCATATACAGTGATGATGAATTAATACACAGACGAAGGCGCCGCTCATTTCACAAACTAGGAAATAAAAGGATATATATATATATATTCAAAGAATGGCGGATCGGGACGACTGATTACCTTTCATGGTTTCCAAGGTAAGAGAATCTCTGCAAACTAGGATCTCTGCAAACACAGGATCGCAAATTTTGAGTGCAACTGTATTAATCAGGCCTCATCCAACAAGAAAACATATATGACTGCTGAGAATGGGTGGGGTGGGGAATTCAGCCCCCTTCCAAAAGGAGAGACCAAGCCTATTTTTTGGGAGGATTTGTAGAAAATTCGGGTCATACATTAGGTAATTTAGACTTTTTCAAGCAGAAGCGGTTCGGTCCCCCCTTCCCCTCCGAAAAAAAATGCCCATGCCTGCCTCTGTTGATGATTGTCACCTAGAAAAGTTCGAGCATATTTTCCACTCTTCTTATTAAAATTTCAGTGTGTCCTTAAAGGATCTTTAAAAAGGGTACGGTAGCAAAATGAGCATTTTTCAGCCGTCTAACCGACATGTACGGTAAACTACAGGGGTAGGCCTACAGCATACAGTGACTCCACTTTCCGTTACATGACTTTCTGAAATTAATTGTCAATACTTGTGTCTTAATTTACTTCGCCTTTGCCTTCTTTATATAACTCTAAAAAAGGACGCATAGACATAAGTTTCTTTTTTTTTCTTTTTTTTACGATGTCTTCCGAAAGGGTGCCGAAACTAGTTAGCTCAGTTTCCAGTTTGTGGTACAGTATACAGTAGGCATATTTTTACTTCTGTAAATTTTTAGTGATGTTATACACCCATCCCTCATGTTTACACAAGCCGTAAAGTGTACCGCCTTGTCACGCAGCCGCGGGCGGTGCAGAAATGAGACTATGTTGCGCGGCTCGATGTGTGAGTAGCCTATTTAACTTCATGTAGATACCAAAATCGGAATGGCCTTATAAAAAATGGAAAGAAAACATTCTTTTTGATAACTGAATTTCCTGTTTCACATTTTAGTCACGAAGCAACTCAGTAAAATAATATAGCCAATAATATGGCGTACATTTTAAAAAAACATCGTGAACGTATGTTTGCGAAATATTCTGCAAAATACTTATTCAAATTTCTCGTAAAAATCTCGCTGTCTACAGTACAATTTATTTCTTAATTTCTTTTTGATAATGTGAAGTCTTGTATAATCGTAGCATCTTGGTTATAGGAAAAATATTGTATCATGTTTCGACTACGACATTACAAGGGGATTAACACAATCACAAAAATGAATTCCATCGACACAGTTTTTTTGTTATCTCCAGCCGTCGCCGATGGTACTGTGCGTTCGCTCACCGATCACCGATCACCGTGGTGATAATTATACCTGTTACATGTTACCAATGTATTTTCCATTCTTAAGGTGACTCTAACGTTACATTTCAAGGCCTTGAATTTTTGACCACCGTTTTGCAAATTTATGTCGGACCGATTGATTTTTGACGCGAATTTACAAATTATTTTGTTCACACTTTTCGTTTTTGAAACGTTTACAGTACGCTTTCTCGGTACCCGCATATTTTCAATTACTCAGTACAAGCGGCCCATGATCGTGATCATTAACCAGCCCACCACTGTAAGACTTGCCAACTTGCATAGAAGACTAATATCGATCGTCGATCAACTCCTCCATTCACAACTTCCTGTGCATTGTTGCCATTGTAACGGAAGAAAAGAATTACTCGTTTGACGGACAATGGGTGAACTTCAAAAGAAACCTTTCAACAACTTTCAGACGATTTTTACAAAGGAAGAAACTAGTTTGCAAACGCCTAGAAACTAGTTTGAAAACTAGTTACACGTTGAAAATCGATGCGTTTTTCTGGTTTATTCCCGGCTGTACTGTATTTCATCCCACATTGCTAAAGTTGTCGGTATACTAGGAAGGCTTAAGTTTATCGTACCTAGAAATGCTCTTCTTTCAATTTATCTCGCCTTAATTCATCCTCATCTTAAATATTGTTCAATTGCTTGGTCTAGTACAAGTCGTTCTCTTTTCGATAAGTTAAATGTCTTACAAAAGGGAGCTATTCAACACATCACTTGCTCCAAACCATGTGACCACACTAGTTCCTTGTTCAAGTCACTGAATCTTCTGAAACCTACTGATATTTTTAACACCAACGTTGCCACATTCACTTACCGATCCTTACACAACCTCCTGCCCAGTCAATTTTCAAACTATTTTTCACACAACTTTTCAGTTCATGATCACAACTTTCGACTATTTTACAACACAACCCTCTTCGTAATCTTGCCATTCGGCTCTGGAATTCCCTCCCGTCCTCTGTCATAGCTAAACAAAGCACCAAATCCTTCAGGAAAAGTATTTCACATAACTGTATTCAAGACTATTAGAATTAATCTTAGTGGCACTTTACTGAGTTCATTCCGTAGACTTCTGGTTACCCCTTTTTTTTCTCTTAATTGTCTCTAGCATCATCTTCTCCGTCGAAGTTGCTGGGAGGAGGGGGGTGTGGATGGGGTTGGGTTTCTCGCTGGGGTAGTGGGCAGGGTTTCCGTCAAGGGGGGGAAAGGGGGGATTTGTCCCCACCTACATACAGCTCTGCACACAAATTTCAAACAGCGCCTGCTGACCATAGTAGGGCCTAGGTCTGTTCCTATCTTCGACATACGCTGGAAACTCAAAACTTGTACGTGTATCACTCTGTAGAAAAATTCTGTGGTAAAGATTTATTGCTCACAAATAAGATCAAGTCTGCCAGAAGGTTTGTAAGCCTAGGTACAAACAGATTCACATTTTTTCTTGTATAAAAATGGACACTTTCTTAGAGTGGCCTTATAAACTTTCACCATCATACTACTGTAGGCATTATCAAGTCTGCAGTCTGCCGAACTAGTAGTAGTTGGGTTGCTTTGGGCTTCGCATACAAGGTCAGCAATATATGCCATTTGCAAATACTGATTGCCAATTATTCAATAACACAATCAGACCGATGCAGGTTACCATTACCGAATACATGTAGGACATAATTCACAACAAATGACCCAATTTGTTCCTACATTGGAGGGAAAAAAAATTCCAATGATGCTTAAAGCTCCCTTGGTTTGATGCATCAGACTCCATCCTTCAATAAAAAAGTAAAAAGGAGGTAACTATACTTGTGTATTCCCTTTTTTCAAATGAAATTTAACTAGGTTACTGTTAGGTTTCCATTACAGCGAGCTGTCAATAACATTAGCAACATTGACACAGGGTGGCAAACATTAGGCATACCCTAGTACAGTAGGAAATAAATTTGTGTTTTCATTTGCCTTACATGTTCAGCAGGAGCAAGATTTCTGAGAAAGAAGATATAGGCCTGAATATGGTGTGTTTAATAATAGTTTGGATAAAAAATTTTGAAAAAGTGTGTGAGCATTACTATGTTGCAGACTTATGTATTCTTGACAGCAAACCATACCTTGTCAGGTGAGGTGACAGGTTATGGATATTTGCCATCCTCACTATTGTGTTAGTTTCAGACAGGTAGATGCTATAAATTGATCATGAAAGGGTATGAATACATTCAGTATTTTTTCCAGTGGAATGCATTTATTGTGTGCTAATGTAGACATAGGGTGTTCATTTATTTACATTCATATTTTGTAGACATGAATGGAGGGAGTTTGCTCAACACCTTTCGGTGCAAGCAGGGACAACTGTAGTGTGAGGGGCAGTGAATCGAAAAAGGTTGGGAAGCACTGAAGTCCAACACTACCTAAAGCATGATATGTGCTTGTGATAAGGGGGTGAGCCTTACAAGGTGCTGTATGGGTTTGAATGGTGGCTTCAATCAGTGCTGCACTACAGCTATACTTTTTCTTGACCCCTGTCTTTTCAATAGCCATTTCACACATGGCACAATGCTCTCTCAAATGCATGAAGGAAAAGTTTGCATTTCTGTTCTTAGATAATATTATGGTAAAAAATTTCATGCTACACTCATCAACAAACATTGTCATTCAATGTCCTCAAGTCAGATATGTTCAAGTCTAGTTACAAGTCAAGTCACAAGTCATTTTTCTTCAAGCCCAGTCACAAGTCAAGAAAAATTGTCACTCAGTTCGGACTGGAGTCCAAGTCAGCGACTTGAATCAACAACTCTGATTATAGCAAAAGTCTAAAAACTTCATCATTCCTAACTTGAATTGTTATATTTGTTTTGTAAATCTTCCAAAAACCAAATGTTAAGCAGTGACTTCTTTTGATCAAAGTTTTTTAAGGCTACCAGATAATGTCTATATTAAAACAGGATCTAGGAACTGCAGTCTGATTTATAGGCTTAATTATATTTTTATTTTGAAAATTGTGACTTGTGACTTTACTTGACATGTGCAAAAATGACTTGTGACTTGACTTGATTTGAAGGAAAAAGACTGTGACTTGATTTGACTTTACTTGAAGGCACTAATAACTTGAGACTTGCAGGGATGTAAGTGCAGGGTAAAAAAAAAAAATACTGAAAATAGTAGGTTGTACAGCTGAATGCTGTCCTGGGGGTGGGGTATAAAGGGAGGGGGTGTCCCCCTCCCCTTCTGAAAATTTTTGCTGTCAGGAGGGAGCTGAGATACAAAATGGTGCACTGTAAATTCATTATCTGAAGTACAGTTATGCCCCAGAGAATACCACTTTCATATTTTTGGTTCACTTAGACTGTCAAATGTAACATGTAATTTTGTTAAATAAAAAATTAAAATTAAAAAATAAAATTAATTCTGTACACTTCCAGTTCCATTTACTCTTGATCCCTTGATCAATCTTCTTAATGTCTGCTGTTCTGTCGAGTTCCATTGTTCCTTACACAGTTGCAGCAGCCCTCAATGATGTACAAATAGGCCAACAAGAGCAAACACAACGAGCTTACAGCATGTAAATTTGGTTATACTGTAGTGTATTACATGTGTGGGCCTAGCCTCCTATTAAGTGCACAGTATCCTAACATAGTACTGTAGTAAGCTACCACAGTACCACATCTTAAGATGGTAGCCAAGTTCAAGGAGCCAGTTCCATGGTCCAACTAAAATATACTTTAAGAACGATCATAAACATCCTTCTTCGAGCATTTATCACTGAAATTTCTATCTCTCACCTGGAAGCAACCGCATTTGTATCGTCCAATACAACGCAAAACGGCAACGAAGCAGCTTGCTCCGTCGGTGATGTTTACTGATTTAACACTAGCACGCCGATATTGTACACATACGTATGTACATGAAGCCAGCGCGCGGGTGACTTTTAAGGTAGTGCTCGTACAGTATATCCTACATGGCTTGTGCGCTGGAGTACGTACTGGTTTAGCTTTTTTAGAAACGGACACGTCGGGCTGGGCGAACCATTGCCTACATAGCAGACTCTACGGCATATTCCTTCTTCAGTTACATCCCGTTCGTTTGGGAAGCTGAGGAGCTGAGCAGAGCAGAGTTCGCTCCGCGGGGTAGGCAAGCCGCAAGTTAATACTTGCAGCAAATTTGCAATGCCACAACGTACAGCACAGTACGGAGTGATCGAACTGGTATCGGCGTGAGCGGTACAGATATTCATTGTACATGATGCAGTAATAGAGAAACACCGTTAAGTTTGCTGTTATTTTAACATATTTTTCTGTTTGGACTTCAACAAAACTTCCTCCAATGTTTTCAGATTAGTTTCCCTATTTCCAGTCGGCAAAAATATGACAGGAATATGGGAGAAATACGGAGACATCAGTCGATATTTTAAAAATACGGAATTCCTTATTAATACGGAAAACTTACATCCCTGGACTTGACTTGAAGGTATATGATATGGGACTTGAGTTGAGAAAAAATGATATGGATACAGTTCAATTTCTGCTATAACTAATAGCAGGCATTAAGAGTGTCATTCTCAAAATGTTATGGTTGTCATAAATTACCAAATTTATAGCAATTGTCTCAGAAGAGTTATTTTGATAACAAAACTTTACTTAACATAAATTACAGCACCCTTAAGCATAGATTTACAGTGGAATAGCCAACTGGGCTTGGAGTGGCCATGATTTGGTAAGTCATTTCACAGTGTTTGGCACCAAATCCACCTACTGAGTCCTGATTTTTATGCCTTGTCCTAAAGTTTACCTCTTTCGAATACACACAAATATCCCAGTAACGTTTTCCTATCAGTTGAGTAGTACAAGGATTCATGCGGACTGCGAATGTCTTCAAAAAAGAAAAAGTTCACGATGAAAAGAGCTACTCCACAGGAGTATGTTCAGCCTTGCTTGATGATGATGTCACAGGATGTACATTAGAGGGATTTCCCCAATACAGAGTCTAGTTCTGCTGTTTGACAGTTTGGCCTCATGCAATGATGCAGTTACCAAACAAGCCAATGGGAGAACCAGATCCCATATTGGGAAAATCCCTATAAGCCAACGTCCTGTGATGTCACCATCAAGCATTGACTGAACACTGTGGAAAAACTTATTAGACCTAGTATGCAGACTTGCAGTGATTACGTACTCGTACTCATGGGTTTGCACAACTGCCTGTACTTGTACTCATGAGAATTAATTTGTACTCATACTCGTACTCACAGATTTTGAAAGCTCTGCATAGGGATTAATGTACAGTTTTGTACTCGTACTCATGAAAAGGACATACTGTACATGTACTCGTACTCACAACATATACACTGCCCTTGTACTCGTACACATGACATTGTACTCACACTACAAGTCGATCTGCTAGTATGGCTTCTATGTGTAGCAAGTCTTACAGTATGTGCAGATTTTAAGGGTAGCCTGTAAATTTTAATTTTTCTTCCTCCCTCAGTTGTTCTACTCATTTTTCAAGTCCCTGGTTGGAAAAGATGTAGTTGTGGAACTCAAGAATGATCTCAGGTTTGAATTTTAATCATTTTCTATGGCTGTGTGGAGTTGTGCAGAATTTTAGTACTGTCCCTATGTATGTAATATTAAGTTTCAATCAGAAAAAGAAGAGGAACTCAATGAAAATGGGCAATATTTTGTCGGAAATAAGACTCCAATTTGCCTATACTACAGTGTATTAGGATAGACAACTTATGTGAAGTGTTTGCTACCTGCAGGATGATAACCAGACTAGTTTAGTGCTTGTTTCAGCACAATTACCCCAGAATATGATAAGTCAGACAAAGGAAGATACTTTTCACTTCAAAATGTCAAAGTGTTTGTTAAAAATCTGAAAAGGGTGACACTATCAGGCCTACTGTATGCTGAGACCAAGGCCCAGGTGTCCTTTTCCTAGACTTACCTTTGGTACTCCCTGTTGGAACATGCCTCTGTTGGATAAAAACAGTAGGCCTAGGCTTACTCATTTTATTTCCCATGTACCAATACTGCTTAATAGCTATAGTGCATACTGTAAATGCACAGCTAATGGGCAACTTCTTGGAGTAACATACACAGTACTGTTTGATCAAATCCAGTAGTCCTGGAATGTGGTCATGCTTGAAACAGAACTTCCTAGGAATTTTGAAAGTTGAAAACAGACAAATTGTGATTTGTGTATCGGAAAAGTGGTGGCCCAGCTACCGAATATTGCTGTCTTTCCATTTAAGGACAACTTGCAAAACAGGAAGTTCTAGTCTTTACAAAGTTATAAGGAACATAACAGTATGAAAGAATTGACTAGCAATAACTGCTTATTAATGTTCAAATTGATTAGCACTTCATGATAAGCAGTTAAGATTGACAGTTTAATAAAAGAGTTGAAATGTACACCTGTAGACTTGAAGGCAAAGCATGAGAAGAGTTGGTTTTGTAATTGCTGCAAAATTAAATGAAAGTTGATTTGTAACTAGGGTTTCTTAAGTCGCATATTGCAGTGTGAATCTATTTCTTTCCATGCTGTTACTATACATTTGCTGAATAAATATCTTGAATTTTGAATAACCAGGAGAAATGATATGTATCATTCTGAGAGGCAAGAGAAAAGGATGCCAATTCAAATTCTGTACGTGCAATACTGAACAGTGATGTTTTCTTTTGTTCACAGTATTTGTGGAACCTTACACTCAGTAGACCAATTCCTCAACATCAAACTTACAGACATCAGTGTTACAGATCCAGAAAAGTACCCTCACATGGTGAGTAACAATTCCATGTGATATTGTGTTGTGATTTGCTCTCTGATTGAGCTAAGGTTGTCAGATAGCTTGTGTACTGTAAATGAAGAGCATGTCATATATCTCATTTGAACCTTCAGTGGTCCTTTCAAAATGTCTTATGACTGGTTCTCAGTCTCTTTTTGTGAAGAGGAGGGGACAGAACCCATCTGCACTTTGGATTCCAAATACTGCCTTGGCACAAATGGAAAACATTGAATATCATGAATATTCATCAGCTAATCAGCTTTGTAAAGTATTTGTTTTTTATTCCTTGCTGAAGGCAGGCAAGGAATGTATGCAACGGTGATGTCATGTACAGTATGTATGTGTGTATGTGACACTTAGCTTGTAAACGTGATATCTGAAGATAGGAATGACCGGCACTTTTCATATTTGGCATATGGATTTGTTATGCTGAGGGGAAGAACGCTATTGTTTATGTTCAAGGTCAAAGATCATTTGAGGTCATCAGAGGTCAAAGACCAGAAACCTTGTAAACATGATATCTCAAGATAGGAATGACCGACACTTTTCATATGTGGTAAATGGATTTGTCATGTTTAGAGGGAGAGCCCTATTGTTTCTGGTGGAGGTCAAAGGTCATCAGAGGTCGCCAGAGGTTAAACTGCAAAAACCTTGTAAATGGCTTGTAAACACAATATGTCAAGGTAGCAATGACCGACACCTTTCATATTTGGTATATAGATTTGTCATGTTGAGATGAAGAACTTCTTGCTTTTGGTGAAGGTCAAAGGTCACTTGAGGTCAGCGGAGGTAAAAAACTGAATAGCTTGTAGTCATGATATCTCAAGGTAGGAACGACCGACACTTTTCATATTTGGTACATAGATTTTTCATGTTGAGAGTAAGAACCCTATTGTTTTTGTTGGAGGTCAAAGGTTATTTGAGGTCACCAGAGGTCAAAGACTGAAAACCTTGTAATCGTGATATCTCAAGGTTGGAATGACCGACACTTTTCATATTTGGTATATAGATTTGTCATGTTCAGAGGAAGAATGCTATTGTTTTTGGTAGAGGTCAAAGGTCATTTGACATCACTGGAGGTAAAAAAACCAAAAAGCATGTAATCACTATATATATCTCAAGAAAGGAATGAAGGACACTTTTCACATGTGGTATTAAGATTTGCCATGATGTAAGGAGAAACCCTATTGTTTTTGGTGGAGGCCAAAGGTCATCTTAGATCACCGGAGGCTAAACGACAAAAACCTTGTAAATGTCTGGTGAACATGATATCTCAAGGTAGCAATGACAGAAACCTCTCATATTTGGTATGTAGATTTGTCATGTTGAGAGGAAGAACCCTATTGTTTTTGGTGGAGGTCAAAGGTTATCTGGGGTCACCGGGGGTCAAACACTGACAACTTTGTTAACACAATATCTCAAGTTAGGAAGCTAGGCTAGATTACATACATAGTGTGTGGATGCATTATGGTGAGAAGAAGCCTATAGTTTTTGGTGGAAGTCAAAGGTCATCTGGGGTCACCTGGGGGTCAAACACTGAAAACCTTGTTAACATGATATCTCCAGATAGGAAACTTGGATAGATTTAATAAGTGGTATGTTGGTGCCTTATGGTCCAATGAAGACTCCTTTTGTTTTTTGGTGGAGGTCAAAGGTCACCTGGGGTCACCAGAGGTCAAAAAGCAAAATTTTCTAAGAAGTCCCAAGATTATCATATTGGGGTTATCAGAGGTCAAAAAGCAAAATTTCCCAAGAATTACCAAGATCTTCATCTGGGGTCAAAAAGCAAACTTTCCCAAGAATATTCAAGATCATTGGAGTTCGAATCCCTTTTAAGACACTTATGTTTTTCTTTTTTGTTATATTTGATGTGGTTAAAAGGTCATGAGAGGTTAGCCAGAGGTCAAATTGTTAAAACAAAATGATATGTCAAGAAAGATAAATTTGAGGGATAAACCTCAGTGCAACAAAGCATCCCCATTCGACAAGGAATCACTAAGCCTTTAGGCTTTCTGGTTAAATATTATAGCTTGACTATTTCAAGACCTTCGACGTCGTACTCATTGAAATCATCTCACTAGTATGGATTCCCATCGTGAAAGCCTTTCTACTTACTTTATTATAGCAGTGTCATGCTGTCATTCTTTGTTCCATCCATGCCCTTTATACTGATCTAATTTTACTTTCTGTGATCTGTCACAATTTGAACAAAAATTGTCACCCCTCATGAAGAATTGCACACCACAAAATCTGTTTGCTTGACAAATTGTTCATCTCTCTTGAATCATAATTTTAGTCATTGCAAGCAAATATGGGACTACAAGTTTTGGTCTGATCCTTCCTATATAATTGCACTAGGAAGAAAGGATGTATAGTTGAATCAATGAGATTGGTTCCATCAAAAAGTTTGTATTTCATTATCCTTGTCGGTAGAAAAGCTTTACTTGTATGTATTTGATGTAGCTCTACATTAAATGACTCTTCTGTTGTTTGAAGGGCATGTTTCATATTTTGCTATGTTAATGTTGGTAGGAAAGCAGAATAAATTAAAAGAAACCACCTATTAATTCAGAATAAGCAAGGAAAGACCAAAAATATTGCAGACTTTGTAGATTTCAAAGTCAGACATAGCCAATGGAATTGCTATGGAGTGATTTTTTTGAGGTGGGAAGGGGGGATTACTAGTCACTGTAAAGTTGTTTTGACACCAGATAGAATGTCTTCCACAAGTATCAAAGTATTTAGTAATTGAGAATATCATTAAATCTGAGGCATCATCCCATAACATATTTCATTTGAGGATATAGGCATACCAGCTCACCGAATAGTACAGCTGGCCAGTCAAATTATCGCCTCTTCTAGCCCTGATATTTGGTCTACGTGGCAAGTCCCTTTCCATTATATTGTAGGAACAGATGCTTGGAGTTGATGGTTTTAACTTTAATTAATATCTATGGGAAAGACTGCATTCCCTCCCACTGGTTCAGGTTCAGTACTAGACACCTTGATTCATGTACTTAACAAGTCAGACTTGAGTCAGTACCCTTCAAAATGACCTCGCTTGAGTAATTCCAGAGGACCCCAGTTGACATAGCACAGTGACTTGAGTCGATGACCTGACTCCTTTCACTATTAAAAGTTGGCTAAAACTGACTTGACTACCACACAGTTGAATGAATGAGTGAGTTGCTACTACCCTGTTTTGCCATTGAATATTTCTTGTAATGTTACTGTGACCACCTTTTCATCTTTCAGTTGTCAGTCAAGAATTGTTTCATCCGAGGTTCAGTGGTGAGATATGTTCAACTACCAGCTGACGAGTGCGATACTCAGCTCCTCCAAGATGCAGCCAGGAAAGAAGCTGCCCAGAGCAAACAGTGAATGGTTGGAAGATGCTTCTGAACATTATTCTATGATGGGCTTAGTGACTATGAAGGATGTGGTCAGCAAGCATGGACTTGGTACAACTGACTGTTTAGCAAACTGTTGGCTAAGACTGGGCAGCTTTTGTGTGACTCAGTGCAGGAGTTAAGAACTATGCTGTACTTGGTCAGAGTAGGAAATGATTCCTGCTACCATGTCACAGGTCATCTATATGGATACAGATCAGTCAACTGACCATGCAAGCCCAGAATGTTTGTACTTCAGAACGAATAGCCACAGTTGTCTGAATTTGAATTACTTTCAGACATGAAGGTTTCACTGTTGAGACATGCCTCGGTGGAGATTCCAGACAGGAGGCATGATCAATAGAAAACTGTGTTTTGCCAGTTCCATAGATATGTTAGTAAAGATCTTTAATGATTTGCCATTTTTTTTTTCTGTGAATGATTTTACTTTCGATGCTATAAAAGCAGTGAGAAGTCAAAAATAGTGGTGTGGCATTTTCATCAGTAGACATCTTTGCGAAGGTCAGAGCATGTTTTAAGAATATGTCCTTAAGCATGTGTCATGCTTTTAGGTGAGGAAGGAATGTCTTGGCAAGACTATCTCCCTCCCTGTTCTCAATTAGTTTTAGGTCTTTCTCATGTTATTTATGAATGTTTCAGCTGTTTTAAAACAGTCCGAGGTTCATTATCTAGCAAATTATGCTTGTATCTGCAAGAAAGGTACCATAAATTACTGATCAGTTTTAGGTATGGTTTAATATGGGTTTACAGTGAAGCTTCCTGTACATTTTCTTCATGATTTTAATTGCTCTTTAGGATTTATCTGCCACTAGTCCTGTTTAGTACTTGTAAAGGGTACAGAAAATAGTGGCACATCAAACCTATAATTAATATTTTGTCAACTAGAGGAAAAGTGTAGGAGGCCTAGGTGGAATTTTTCTGTTTTCATTTAGTCTCCATAGTTTTTATAATGTTGAAAACCATGAATTTCCAAGTTAAAGGTGGAGTTGTGTCATACATGTACAAAGATGCTCTTTGGGGTTGGCTGAAGGTTTTATACTGCTTAAATGATAAACTTTTTGGAATATTTTATAGGCCTAAAGGACCAAAGTGATATCATTTTTTTTACTGAATTAACTTTCAATAAATTTGTTTTAGGTTTGATTGCCAAATCAACCACATATTTGCTTTCTCACATCCAAGTATTTGCACAAAACAAGGGTGAAGTTAATCGATCAAGAAATCACTTAAGTGACATTATACCATGGTTGTCAAATGTGTGGCATGCATCCCAAGGGGTCACCATCAGGCAGGTTCCATACGTGTCGGGACCAAATCGGTCCCATGTACCTCTGACCTGGTGGACAACAGGCCTTAGCAGCTTCCCTTCACTGACAGTCAATATGGCCCAGCTGTTTGGACCACCTTTGTTGTGACCCTGCAATTATCCTTGATTCTTTCATCTTCTCTACAGCTGCCATTTCAAATGAAACTTTTTGTTACCATGCAACATCATATGCTGTTTAGTAGTGCCCAAGTTTTGACATTTTTCAGTAGATTAACCTGGTCATGCAACACCATGGAAGATAGTGTAGCACAGTAGTTTCCTATGAATGTTCAGATTTTCAGCTATTGAAATTGTCACTCCCTAGAGCAAGTAGCAATTGAACAAGCCTTCCATTATTGCTTTGGCAGTATTACTAGATACATATACTTTATATTGCTGAAGACAGGAAGTTGTTTGTAGAATGTAACTACTATGATCTGAATTATGGGATACACAATCCTTGGTGGAAAAAGTTGGGAAGCTGGGAGGCTCCTTCCCAGGAAATTTGGGTATTTGAAAGGGAAATTTTGGTCATTGGAGGGAAATTTACACCTTTTATGTACATGGAAATATGGGAGAAATTGTGGAAAATTTGACTCCCTTCCCAGGAAACAATTTTTCTAACCTTTCTAACCTTCTAACCTACACAGTTAACACTGATTGTGATTCAGTAGATTGTAGAGATGTATTAAGCTGCAATCTGAGTCAGAACCTCTCAAAACCACCATACTTTGCAAAGTCTAGAGAATATCCCTTATTGAAATACCACAGTAACTTGAGCCTACAGCATGACTCAGGTGCTAGCTGAATGAAGCAGCTTTAGTTGAGTTGTAGAAAAATGATTGTCTTGGTTATGACTCGGATACAATGAAGTATTTTAAGTATGAGAAAGTAAAATTTGATTTTTTCCTTTTTGGATTCCATTATGTCCTTTGGTATCTTGAGAAGGGATATCTTCATTATGTTGAATTTTATAATTGTTTTTACACACATTTATGCTGAGAATATGAGAGAAGATGTGACAAAACACACAAAAATAAATGATTTAACAGGAAATTGATTGTAGAGGTTTTCTTTGATGTTTATTCTCAGTTCTTGTTACACTGAAAGCCCAAGAAACTTATTTCTTGATAAAACAATTATTTTGACATCAATGAATCTTTAATTAGAACAGTATCTTCTAGAATTCTGCACTACAAATATGCTGATGCCCATGTTTTTGACTGGTCTTACAAAGTAATAAGGTTTTTTTCTATTATGTCGGTCTGTGTCTGATTGCCACTTTGGGTCACAGCATAGATGTAGAAGATACATGCATAGTGGGACAAAGATAAAATAGTAACCTGACGAATGGAAGATAGATACCCAAGAAACAGAGACACATGCCACAGTGATATCTCAAACCCATTCTGAAATATTTGCAAGATGGCCTTCATTTCATTTTCCAATGCAAATACTTCCATAGCATTACAATGATGACATTTAGGCACATGCATACCAGTCTGGGTCTGGGGAATTACAGACACCCTGCCTTTCCTTTCAGGCTGTTTTGGAGCAAACATGCAAGTACATTTCAGGCAATAGTACTGTACCCACATCACAGTTGGAAGTGGTCCAGTTTGCTTATGATGCTTATCTTCATAGAACACTAAAGAATATCTTATTCAAAAAGAATTTTTGAATTCCATTTCTTAAAAGTTGTTTTACAAATATACAACCAATGACATGTATTCACCTGAGATTTCTAAACCATTCTGACTGGAGAAGTTATCCTAAAACAATACCTGAGGAGGTGGAGGGGGATGCTGCTTAATCAATGTACCATACCATTATCTCACTCTTGTTTAAAATTACTGCAACAAAGATCAATATACATACAGTGTGGTGATAAAATAAATCCTCGAGATTTACATGTAACAAAACATGTTACATGTACATGGATTCCCAAGGAACTAGACTTTATTGTTCTTAAAGGAAAGTCCAGGAAGGCTATCCCACCTTCCTAGGATACAGTTAGCTGACCTTGGCCCTTGAGAACTGTATTCTCAACCATAACACTATTTCCTACTGTACCTATGGAGCAGTGGTCACTTGCAACAATTCAAGAACTTGAACATTATTGTAGAATTATTAAAACACATACACATGACCAGAAGCATATTTTTAGGGGTCACTGGGTCATGGTACCCCTCACCGATGCCAATTTCCTTTTTTTAAATTCATTTTAATTAGTGTCATGATACAAGATTTACCGTAGGCTACATACTACACAATGTTCTTTGACCTGGCTGGTACCATCTATTACATCTAGTTAGTTGAGGTTTAACAGCCCAGTTTCCAACCAATTGGTTCAAGTTGAGCCGGCCATGGCCTTTTTCCAGGTGTGGGTCACTGGCTTGTTTTCCCTTACTCCATTGCTTATGCGGACCATCATGCACATCTAGTTAAAGAATCATCTAGTTGAAGCGTGGTGTTTTTTCGAAGTTTAAAACCTAAAATACACAACTTTTGAACACTAATTTTACTTTATAAGACACATATGTAGCACCAGATTGTATGTTAGGACACCTAATAAGTAAAAAAATTGGCAATGTGGAGGGGATCATGCCCCCCATGGTGGCAATCATGATATTTTTCAAATGTAAGTACATAATATGGAGACAACCCATAGTTATGTATGTATGTATGTTTGTTTATGTGTTTTTGTGTCTTGTAGAAATTGCAGATATCTGTTCCCTTTTTCTCTCTTTCTTTGTAGGGAGTCATCCACCTTGTTAAGCCAGTCCTGGCTTTCTGGATGACTTCCTTTCACATCATATGTTTATATGTAATGTGATGAAACAAACAGATAAACAGATAAATCACAGAACATACAGACTGTAGTTCATTTCTATACAGGCAGATATGATACCTGATCTGCTGTGGTGCCTCACATATGTCCAAAAACAGAATTTTCAAGAAATTTTCAACCATCAAATGTACAGGGAATGATAATATCAAAATATTTTACAAAACAAAACTATATATTTTTATGTCTGTCATGTAATGAGCAACAACCTTCATGTATGAACAGGCATTAAAGGGGAATTTTCATGATCCCAGACAGTTCCAAATCCCCCAACTATGCAACTTCTAGCTCCTCCCATAAATGTATGAAGCTCTTCCTTGTGCAGGAACAAACCTGTTTTATTGCTTAAGGCCATGTCCTGGTGAGCATACAGGCTATAAAATGTAATAAAAGCACTCCCTTTGCCTTGTGTGGAATGTGAGCTACTCCGCATCTTTCAAATTTTCAAACTTTGATGTCAATCAAAGAGCAGTCACCAACTGAGAATTTTGATTCCCCCACACTAAAAATATACTTTGGGGTGATGACTGTCTGTCTTTAAGAGAACCTATACCCCAGTTACCAGAGCTTCATCTAAATTGCTTTCTGAAATCATTTAAATGAAAAAGAAAAGCTGAGCATGTTCTAATGTAAGAGGAGTTTCCGCCGGTTCTTACCCGGTTGCTAATTATGTTGTAAAGACCTCCCTGCTAGCTAGGTGTAAAGGTACCCTTGTGTGAGTCACTGGACATCCGCCAGTGCCTGGGGCGATAGTATCTCGCTGTCTCCCAGACCTCCCTACTGGTTGTTCAGAGGTATGCATTAATAGACACACGGAGAGCATTGTTTTACGTCAAATATATTCATTAAGTTAAGCCACGTGTTTTCCCTGGATAAGGCAGGAAGCGTGTGAAGTAGAGAGAAGTGGAGTTGCGTTTTAGTCTTCCTTCTGTGCAGAAGTCTTGTCCCTGCCAGCTAGCTATTGCTACTGCAGTGTAAACAGTAAACTAGGCCGTAACTTCATGTTGATGATCACCAGAGACTTTGTACCATGTTTCTATAGTAGTAGGACGAGTAATAGATTTAATGGACTGGAGTACTGTTTCCTTTATTCTTTCCATCAGTCTCGGCTTTAACTGTAACACTCAATAAAATAGTGTTACACTAATTCCGTGTTACTTTACATTTCATCTGTTAATTGGACTAAACTGTAGGTGCAGATGTTTAAGATGCATGGCAGTTAAGTCCAAGTAGAAGTTTCTAAATATCATATGACTCACAATGTTTACCTGTTAAAGAGGCCTTCACCTTGGTGGGTGGTATGACAAAAGATGTCACTCTAGGTAAAAAATGTTCAGAGAGGATACACCATGAGAGAAACCAGAAGTTTCAATGCAGCAAGAAGCACTGGCCCAAACACCATTCATGGGGAGGGGGGGCTTACAAGAAGTTTACAGTTTATGACCCACAGCACAGAAGATAACAAGCCTGTTTATACCCTTTACTGAGTTAAAAGAACATCCTGAAGAGGCCAGAAAGAGGGCAGTACATACTACCAAGGATATAACTGGGTGATAGAGGTCACTTTCACATAAGAGATACTGTTAGAACCCAATACTCCATCCAATCAGCATCAAACTTACAAAAAAACATTTGGCTGCACAACATGCTGCAATGCTATTGTGCTGTATGCTGTACTGTGTGCAGTGATCAATATGTGAACACACTGTAGTCACTGAATACACACTATGAAAGCTCAAAAGGATCAATTCATCCTTCATAAGAAGAAAGTACATCCTCACCTGAGTCTGATCTGCAATAGAAAGTAGAAGTTGGCCTCCAGAATCTCAACAAAAAGAAACGCAAGAAAAGCTTGACCAGCTTTTAAAGCCAAATGAGAGATGGTCAGTAGTGAGATTGAGAGTGATAGACCTAATAGTGCTGGTAATGATACTGTGCCAGAGCTGCCGACAGCCGACCCAGGCCCGGTACAAAATTTCAATGCGGGCCCCCTCTCACCAAAGCAAGTGTGGTGTTCACGAGGAAATAATATATTTTATGACCAATTTTCCCGGCCCCCACAAATTGCCCCAGGCCCTGGGACATTTGTTCCCCATGTCGGCGGCCCTGTACTGTGCAGTTAGCCTCTGCTAGCAGGGATACTTCTACTGCTGGGAGAATGAGTTTGGAACCCTTGAAATCACTGAACTTCCTACAAAAGAGGCAACTTATAAAGTGTCAGTGCAAGGAAAATAAAGGCCACTTCATAAAACAGTGATTGGTGATGAACACCCATCTGGAGGGTTCAGCATGGTGAACACTGGTATATTGAAATCTATTGCTGCAGAGGCTGTTTGTATGCCCTAAGGGCACGTAGCGGCTTCTTCCGGAAGTTTCACTTAGCCAAGCCCGCCCTCTTTTCCCGTGAAATTCTCAGAAAAGTAGTGGGCCAAGTTTTAAACAAAACCCTTTGTTACTGATGAATGGCTAATTCTCCATCTAAGAATTTCTACTCCACTTTATCGGAAGAACAAAGGGATCATTACACACTTGCTCTGGAATCCTCAACGACTAGGCACGAGCCTCTGTCCACTTTGGAGTAAAAATAATTTCCTTTGATTTAGACCAATTATTTAATTATTCAACATACCTGAAGTGCCTACGCACTTCCTATCAGAGTTAGCAAATATTTCATATCCCTGAGCGACTCCTTGAGTACTTCGCTTCAAGGAGAACTTGCTTGCAACTTTTCCTTTGTCAAAGCCCTGTGGTTCGCAACAGGAAAGCTAGAAAGTTTATATATGATTTGCTACCACTGGAATTCTCACTTGTCAAGTTAAACATATTTTATTATTTTGGAACATCGACCCCGACTGGAATTATTGACTACAGATTTAGCCAGAGTAACTATTTACTATTTGGTGGGTACATTTCTAGTTTCTTCATTTGGTCTGTAGTACTCTTCTCTCCTAAATTGGTGACCCAACATGATCAGAATCACAGATCAGAGTGATAGTTCCTTTTGGTAACTCTATATTAATTCTACTTTTCCACCAATGTTCAAATTAACTTTCAAGATGCCTACTGATAAACGCTGATCCTGGAAATGCTCACGAACCTACAATATCAATCCAAGCCGTTATTCTTAAATTGCTACCATACAGTATGTAAAGGCCATCTGAACCTCTGCTTTGATTCATGCAGGTTGAGGCCCAATTTAGCACTAGGAATATTTCTCCCCAGCAGACAAAGTACTTGTGTATATAGTGTCGTCCCTCAAGGCCTAAACTGTCCAAGAGGTGCACAGCCTGCCTCTTATAAACCGCCCTGATAATAGCCCATACGACCACCTCAAATCAAAAACAACACTCATGAAATGCACAGCCTTATCAGAATAGCAGCACTTGCAAAAATTATTAATGGATGTGGACATGGGGACCCTAAGCCCAAACAACTGCTGAGACACACGGACAACTCAGCGCAAGCAAATTAGAGGAGTCCATTTTTAAGCAGTACTGTTCCTTCAACGGCTTCCGGCCAAAGCACAAGTGGAGTGGAGACGATGTGAAGTTGCACACAACGGTGGTGAGACCGCAATGGCAGGACGCAAAGTCGACGGCTCGTGTGGTAATACCATCTACAAGTTTCAAGGCTATCTGTGGTACGGATGTCCCATGTGTCACCACGATCGCAAAAAACTCATTCCAGGCTCTACATTAACCATGGAAGATGCCTACCAGAAAACCTTGTGGAAGATCAGAGACTTACAACATTCCAGTATGAACATCATGGAGTTGTGGGAATGCGAATACGATCTAATGCTATGCGAGGACGAAAAGATTAAAGAATTCGTGGATGCTCTTGACTACAAGCCACCTCTCAATCCTAGAAATGCTTTCTTCGGAGGAAGAATCAATGTGACCTGTTTGTACAATGCCAAACCGGGAGAACAAATCAAGTGGTTGCGGTTGCAATTGGGGTGGGAAATGACAACTGCCTTATTGAAAGAGAAAATTGGGATACACTTAGCAATAGTTGCAGAAGGGTTTTGAAGCACTTAAAAGGGCACCAATTGTCTTTCAAAGGTAAACCTCTTGTTATTAATGGCCCTGCCATTTCATGTTTTATTTATTTGGCAACTGTTGCCCCAGTACCAGACTGGGTTTGTGACGCTTTATATTGTAAGAATGTTGTTGCTTTCTTCTGGGGTCAAGGCAAACCCCTTATTAGTTACGAGGTGCTAACACTCCCAGTTGAAAAAGGGGTACTCAATCGTTTTTTCAATCTTAAACTGAGACATGATGCACTCAGACTGAATATTATCAGTAAAATCCAGTGAAATGATATCAATGAAACATCGAGAGCATTATTTGTATATAGTTTTAACCAATATGAAACCAGCAACATGGGCTTCCAAGTTTTAAAACTGTTACTTGTTCCAAGGTCATTACATAAACTGCCAGATTATATTCAAGAATTGTCACTTGTTTGGCGAGGACTAACTGAAGGGAGACTCCGTCCTCAGCACTTGGGAGGAAATATTGTCCCATCCTCTTTTACACAATCACCTGCAGGATGAGAAAGGCAAAATGTTCTTGGATAAGTCATTCATTTCAGGTTAGAGATCTTATGTAGGAAATGTGACCAAAAAGAATGCCAAACGAGGCAATCCTTGAGCTTATTTTATTAAGTGGTCTGGATAACTCAAGGCCACTGTTGGAGTGGCAGAATTAATCCAAGAGCTGTGTAATGCATTCCCTGATCACTGGCTCCCAAAAATCCTAGAAGGGGACTCCCTTGTTCCCACTGATGATGAGGAGAGCTTTCACTTACACTTTCAAGGTGTGAGGAAAAATCATTGGGTCAGCTCTACCGCACTGAACACGAAAGTGCTGTTCAATTGTTTCATCAACAGGTTACTGTTAAACCCAAGGTGGAAATGTATTGGTCAGGAAAAGACCCTAATCTTAACATTGAGAAAAATTGGAAAAGTGTGTACTCTGATTTTAAGTCATTTCAGTGGTGCTGTGAGGTGAATCACTTCTTCCAAAGTGAAGAATGGTCAGAAACTATTTACTGTAATTTGATGTCCTACAGGGAAATGATTAGCTGTCTTGGTCCCAGACAAGAAACATCACAGGGAGTGTTCCACCATTTAACTAAAGATGACCGTTAACTTTCATGTTTCCTGGACTCAGAATATTTAAGAGTAAATGTAGGTATGCCTACAATCTATTTTCCAGGCTGAAAGTTTTACCACCCAATCTACTGGAGGTGTAAATATTTGTTCTTTATTCCCTTTAAGTGTAACAGCGCCATCATCTTTGCTTGGCAGACATGATCATTAAGAGCTGAGCCCACGAGCTCACATGGTTGTAAAAATGGCCCAGAAATAGCCATTTTCTGATAGTTTTGAACTCTGTTGTCCGGATAGAGATTATTTAAGTTGTACTGTAATGCTTACCAGTGGTGTGCCGCCAGCTGTCTGCTAACCTGTCAGCCCAAATTCGCTAACCTGTCAACCTTGTTGCTAACCTGTGCTTACAGTAGAATGCCCGGCATAAGTAATCGAATGAGAAGATCAGAATAAACTTCATAGATCTTATTTGACAGCGTTCTACTGCTGTATTTGCTAGACCTTTTCCTTCACAATTTGATTACTTTATAAGCTGCTGGAGGGATATCTGAAGAAGTCTGAGGAAGGAGAATTTGAAAAGGAACAGCAGTGGATAATGGAATGTCAGGACCAATTTATGGCAGAAACTGTGAAGTTTGAACAAATTGTTAATACAAATGACACTGTTTCAGAAGGTGTAACTAATATAACTGATAAAAATGAAACTGAAAATAAGACTGATGAGAGCGATGTCTCACCTGTGATAGAGGTCAGATGCAGATGTTAAGACAGAAGAAAAGTCTTCTGCAGACAAGAGTTTGGTAGGCCTTTTCAAAGCTTTCTCTCTGCCAAAGACACAGGTCAAACAGTATGATGGGGACCCACTCTTGTACCATACTTTCATGTCGTCCTTCAAGAGTATGGTTTCTGACATCCCTAATGAAAGCCTAAAACTGAGTACTTTAATTTTACTGTGCTCAAGGAGAGCATTGGAATCAATTCAGTACTGTGTGCTTAAGCCCCCAACTGAAGGTTTTGAGGCAGCAGTCGCAACCTTAAAGGAGAGGTTTGGAAATACTGCCGTGATTGTTCAGGCCTGGATAGGCAAGGTGATATCACGCCCGAGGGTAGATCCCGCAAAGCTAAAAGACTATGCTGATGATCTTTGCAATTGTTTTGAGGCCCTCATTCCTCTGGGGTGTATAAATGAGCTTAACAATCAAGGTAGTTTGAGACTGATAGTTGAAAACTCCCCAGGTTCCTACAAAATAGGTGGCAAAGGGAAAACTACAGGTTGAAAATGAAAGGTACAATGCCAAGTTTGGAAGATACATTGAAAAGTTTGTCAAGGCTTCTTCCATAGAAGTTAATGACCCAGTCTTTGGCAGAGTGGAAAGTGTCCCTAATACAGTTCAAAAGTCCAAACGAGGTCAAGTCAATGTTGCAAGCGTAGCTCTCCATGATTCTTTGCCTCATGGTGGCCATGTAAAGTGTTGGGTTTGTCAATCAGACAAACATTGGCCAGATCAATGCAAGAAATTGCTGGACTTGCCTGTTAAGGATAGATTTGATTTGGTAAAGGTCAATCATGTATGCTTTTCCTGTGTGAAGGTTATGGGCAGAAATCACCGTCTGCAAAACTGCTCTAGAAGGAAGGTATGTGGGGAAATGGTTGGTGATGAGCAGTGTAATAAATACCACCATAAGTTGCTACATTTTGCTGTGGATACTGGGATAAGAGTCAATTTAAGTACAGTAAAAGGTCCACAAGAACCTTTACTTAGTGTCTTGTCAGTTGATGTTCTGACACCCAAACATGGGTGAGAGTCTGCTAATGTAATGTTAGATTCAGGGTCCCAGGGTATGTTTGTGACAGATGAGTTTGCTGACAGGTTGAATGTCAAGGGAAAAGCAGTATCTGCCTGTATAACTAAAGTAGGAGGGACTGTGGAAACATTTGATTCAAAGATCTATGACCTCAAATTGCAGGGTAATCAGCCTAATGTAACCTACAATATCAAGGCTTTAGGAATGGCGGTTATCAGTGATGTAGAAGAGGCTAATGTGAATGATCAAGAAAGAGTATTCAAAATGAGGGAAAACACTATCAAAAGACGTGGTGGTCCCACTGATATTTTGATTGGGGTAGATAACGCTTATCTCCTTAATGGGGAGAATAGAGAGTCACGGGGTTTTAGTGGCCCGATTTACGCCTCTAGGTTGGACTGTCTTTGGTGGTGGGTCTCATGAGAAAGCAAACAAAGTAATGAATGTGAAAATAAGTAAGCCAGTAGATTTAACTGACTTCTGGTCTGTGGAGTCTATGCGGTTAGATACTAGATGTAACTGTGGGATAAATGAAGTAGATCAAAATTCGGAGACTAAGGTAATTGAAGCATCTGCTTCAAAGGTAGGTGAAAGATGGCTAATTCCCTACCCCTGGGTGAAGGACCCCACAAATTTAAGTAACAATAAGGAAAAGGCGGTAAAAATGTTAGTGGGTTTGGAAAAAAGGCTGAGAAAAAATGAGGAATATAGTACAGCATACAAGGCCCAGATGAAAGAAATGGTTGACCTCGGTTTCGCGAGAAAGTTGTCCCCCGCTGAGGAAGAAAACTACAAGGGGCCGGTCCATTACATTCCCCATCACCCAGTCATTCAACCTGAAAAAAAGAGCACACCGGTCAGGGTTGTATTTAATTCTTCCAACAAATTCAATGGTGAAGTCATCAATGGTTATTGGATGAAGGGACCGCGGACTTGCTAAACAATTTGCAAGGTGTATTTTGAGATTCCGCCTCAACTCTGTTGCCCTCTGTGGTGATATCAATAAGATTTATCACCAAATTATGATTCCAGAGTTAGACCAACAAGTACACCGATACTTATGGAAGGATCTAGATGAGGGCCGTGAGCCAGATACGTTTGTTAAGACAGTGTTGACGTTTATTGACCCAGCTCTTCAGAATAATCAAACCATGGCATTGCTTGCGATGACAGGAAGTCGGGTTAGGCTTGCAGTAACCGCACTTTTCTGGCAAAAAGTGCGGAGTCGGGCCAAGTCTTCATAGAGGAGGGTTTTTGCGTAATGCTTCCTCCCCGAGTCAGCAGAGTCAGCACGTCTTACAGTGTAGGTATAGGAGTTTAATGGTATCTATGCACAAATCTTTACGTTTTGTTCCGTGTTGTATCACATTCGTGTTTAGAGATTTGCAGGTCATGCATAATATAACTTTTTTTACATGATATACTGTCCGGATTGGGTGATCTTTGTTTGTAATATCTTTGTAGGAACTAGGGTTCCTATATGGTATATCGTATAAAGGGGCTCTAGTAGGAACCATATGAGAGCGCCCTCTGTCGGTAAGACGAAAACGCTGAGCAGCCCCATTCAAGCCACTTTTACAAAAGGATTGGACATACCTCGTGAGTGGACATAGTGGCATATATGTACAGTATTACTTTCCTATAATTTCATATATCATAGTAAGTCCCTATGGATCACCTACACCCCCAGCCCCCAAGTATAAACAGGAGGAAGGGGAGAGTAACCAGAAAGGTAAGTAATGTATTTCTTTAATTTATGTGGTGGTTATTCACTTTCTCTTTTTTTTATCAGTTTTTATTATTTTTTTCATTTATTTTTTATTTTTTTTATTTTTATGCTAATTTGCATAAAATTAGCATAAAACTTGCATGACGAAATTGCAAAAAAATATAACATTTGAAAGAACATATCTCGATCAATAAATTCTCTGAAAAACTTATTTTCATTTACTGCTTCTCAGATCCTGTAAAAAAAAATAAAAAAAATGTGTGTCATTTTGCAGTGTCATTCTGAAATATGCCCAGTTGCACACAGTATTCTGTGTATATGCATGCAGCATGATAAGAGTTAAGGAACATGCTAGGTGAGGGAACGACTGTACTAGTGGAGGTCCAGCCTTCCCTGGTTCATGAAGAACACACGTCAATGGTCAAGTAGGGTAAGTACAAGCTGTGCAGCCTGCAGGAGAGAACTTTTTTGCCTTCAGCTCTTTGCTATGAAAAGCCAATGGCAGCTGAAAGGGGTAGCAGCCACAGTGAGCTGCACAGGATATCAGCTGTGGGATAAAGGGCATGATGATGTAACAAAATATAATTATATGCTGGCTAGTCTAGAAATAAGCATCATCCCCCAATACACACTTCACAAGTATGCACACTGTTCTTCTCCTAGGCTCTCAATTAAAAGCTTGAGACCACTAGATTTTGGGATTGCCATGAGTAGGAATCTTGGTATGAGTAGGGGAAATTGTCTGAGGTGGAATTGTCCACGAGTAGATTTTCATGGGGGGGGGGGGGCTTGTCCATGGGGAATTGTCCAAGTGGGAATTGTCTGAGAGGCATTGACTGGCAAAAGATTTGGCATCCTAATGTAGCACCCCAACTGGAAGACAGTAGCTACACATTCTTTGCAAGGTACCTTTCTGAGAGGGGATACTGGTACCCGATTAAACATCCAACAAAAACTTGCTGTTGAAGCACCTTACAGAGAACATGATAAACACATACTTCTGTATAAGTATGAAAGCATGGATGCCCTATCGCACATCCAACAAAAAAGATACCAGTTGAAATATCTAACAAACGAGTCCAAGTACAACCTTGAAATGCTGCTGCAGCATCTCAAAGGGAAGACAATGATCCCATGTTTCTGGTTGAGCATGAGAACACAGGTACCCTATCACACATCCAACAAAGACACCAGTTGAAATATCCAACAAACATAAAAGGGAAGACGATGATCACATATTTCAGGTTGAGTATCAGAAAACAGATACCCTATCCGCACATCCAACAAAGAAGATGCCAGTTGAAATATCTAACAAACGACTCCAAGTACAACCTTGAAATGCTGCTGAAGCATCTCAAAGGGAAGACAATGATCCCATGTTTCTGGTTGAGCATGAGAACACGGGTACCCTATCGCACATCCAACAAAGATACCAGTTGAAATATCGAACAAACATAAAAGGGAAGACGATGATCATATATTTCAGGTTGAGTATCAGAAAACAGATACCCTATCGCACATCCAACAAAGAAGATGCCAGTTGAAATATCTAACAAACGAGTCTAAGTACAACCTTGAAATGCTGCTGCAGCACCTCAAAGGGAAGACGGTGATCACATATTTCTGGTTGAGTATCAGAAAACGGATACCCTATCACACATCCATGAAAGAAGATACCAGTTGAAATATCGAAGAAACCAGTCTACGTACAACCTTGAAATGCTACTGTAGCACCTCAAAGGGAAGACGATGATCGCATATTTCAGGCTGAGTATCAGAAAACGGATACCCTATCACACATCCAACAAAGAAGATACCAGTTTAAATATCGAACAAACGAGTCTAAGTACAACCTTGAAATGCTGCTGTAGCACCTCAAAGGGAAGACGATGATCACATATTTCAGGTTGAGTATCAGAAACGGATACCCTATCACACATGGGCGTCAATCTTTACTCGAATGTGGGGGGGACATGGCCACTGCTGTCAAAAATTTACTGTGTAAAAATCTTAAGTCAATGGGCATTTTTCCAAAATGTGGGGGGGACGTGTCCCCCTGTCCCCCCCAGGATTGACACCCATGCTATCACACATCCAACAAAGAAGATACCAGTTGAAATGTCGAAGAAACAAGTTTAACCCTTTGACTGCTAAGACCGTATATGTACGGTGTGACCATATGTCCGCTTTGTGCGGGGACCGTATATGTACGGTTTCTGGCACTTCATTTTCAATGATTTAGCACGCAGTCACCTTAAATCATATCCTCCCACAGCATATACTATTCGAAAGCTAAAATAACGGAGAAATAGAGGGCGATATTTTGATTTGAATTCACCAAGGTTATGTTGTCAATAAAGGGGTATTTCCGAAAGACGAGTGCTACCACAATCTTCTACTTCAACTCGCGAATAATCACCGAACCTCTTTACGATACGAAGCACGAAAATACAGAATAATGACACTTTTTTCACGATTTGTGATAAAAAACTCGCAGGACAGGTAAAGAAAATGTTTTTATGAACAAAGATATATGAAACTGGCTATTTTTCAAACTCAGAGGAGTGAATTTTGCAAACTATTTTTGGATTGTGTCTCGAGGCGATGTTAGTGTGTAAACGTCACATACCAGTTTTGCGAAAATTTTCGATAGGAATTTTGCATACACTATTGTAACATTACAGCATTACCTTTGACTTCTGACTTGAATGTAATGAAGAATTATGCTATATAATGGCAGATAGTGGGGGGAATAGCAATGACCCTCCGGAAAAAAGGAGGAAGACCGCGAGAGGAAACACATATTTTGATGATCATAGTGATGTCAGTGGAAGTGACAGTGGTGCTAGTGACTTTGAACCAACAATTTCTGGGGGTGATGGTACTAGTGATGATTATGATTCTGATGTTCCACTGGATCAGTTTGTTCCATTGAGTAATCTTGTGAGCAACAGAACACAGAGTAATGATCCTGGGGCAGGGCAGCCAGGGCCAAGTGGCGACGGCACTGGAGTGGTGGGCAGAGGAAGGGGTAGAGGACGGGGAAGAGAACATGGCAATGGGGCAATCAGGGCAAATACCACTGTGGGAGCAGGCACCAGTAACTGGACAAAAGTGAATGACTTCACCCCCCAAATAAATGCCTTTGTAGAACAGGTTGGCATCAAACCTACGGTACAATTTCCAGACAACCCAAACGTATCTGATTTTTTGGAATTGTTTGTGACTGATGAAATGCTGGAAAGAATGGTTTTGGAGACCAATAAATTTGCAGAACAAATAACAAATGAGAAAATAGCTGCTGGTACATTCAGTCCTCACTCCAGGCTACGTAAATGGCAGCCTGTTGACATCCGAGAAATGAAAACATTCTGGGGCCTTATGATTATGACTGGGCAAGTAAAAAAAGCCAAATTTGCCGACTATTGGAACAAAAATGTTCTTTTGGCTACACCTTCCTTTGGCCAAATCATGTCTCGGGATAGGTTTCTCTTGATCAAACGGTGCCTTCACTTCAATGACAATAATGATCCAGGCTATGACCCAACGGATGAAAATCGTGATCGGTTGCACAAGATAAGACCACTACTAGATGCCATCAATGCCCGGTGTGAACAAGTGTACACACCCCCTAAAAACTTGACAGTGGATGAATCCCTGCTCCTCTACAAGGGCCGACTTGTCTTCAAGCAAACCATACGCACAAAAAGAGCACGGTTTGGGGTGAAGCTGTATCCGCTGTGTACAGACACGGGGATCACCATGGCCATCAGAGTTTACTCTGCTCAGAACATCCCATTTGAAGATCCGAATGCCATGGAAGTGTTTTCAAAAACGGAGCAGATTGTGCTAAACTTGGTGAAGCCATACCTTGACAAGGGCTACCATTTGTATACAGATAATTTCTATACAAGCCCCAACCTTGCCAGCTACTTGATTCAACGCAACACACACCTTTGTGGAACAATTCGGCCCAACAGGAAAGGATACCCTACTCGGGAAATGGATGGAGAGAATCTAGAACCCGGAGGGATAGCGAATTATGAACACAAGGACAACCAAATGTTGGCTGTCAAGTACAGAGAGGCAAAGAACAGAGCATCTGGTGGTCCCAAAATTGTATGTATGCTGTCCACCATGCACAAAACTGACAAGGTGGACACTGGTAAAGAAACCAGAACCGGGATAAAAATCATCAAACCAGTCTGCGTCTCAGAGTACAACAAGTACATGGGTGGTGTAGACAATACCGACCAAATGCTACAGCCAGTTTTTCCCATGCGAAAAACACTGAAATGGTATAAGAAGGTGGCCTGTCGACTACTTATGCAGATGATACTGAACGCCTACAAAGTCTATCAACAGACGATGGGAAATATCCCCCGGTCCCACACCTTTCGCTGGTTCTTGGTTGAAATAGCAATCTTATGGACACGGTATGCAGTGGCAGAAGGGGCAGCCCCCTCTGCAAATAGACTGAGGCCTGGGCATATGCCTGTGGGTGTGCCCCAAACAGGGAAAAAGAGTAGATCCCAAAAGGACTGTAGAGTTTGTTCAGCCAAGGGATTCAAACACCGGTGTGTCACGACAATGTGTGAGACCTGCCCCGAAAAACCAGGTCTCTGCATCAAAAGTGAGAGAAACTGTTTCAAAATCTATCACACACACAAGGATTACTCAGCATAAAAGACATGGCAACGAAGGTATTCAGTTAGTTTCAGTTGTATTACATTCATTTACTACAAATATGTGTTGATCAGGTATATAAAGCATTGTAAAGTGTACAAAAACTTTGAACACTAGTAAAAAATGCTTCCAAATGGCGGCCATTTTGAATTTTCAAGGTCATTTGGGGTCAAATATGTATTTCAATTAAAGTGAAATTTGAGCTCCCCCAAGTGACAGGGGAACCTTCATAGTAACATTTAACTACTAGCATCTATAATAATTGTTTGTTACATGGTGCTTTTAAGGCTTGTTTTGCCTGAGTAGTCTCAGCACACAGTGTTACATATATATAGAACAGCACAGCAGTCAAAGGGTTAAGTACAACCTTGAAATGCTGCTGCAGCACCTCAAAGGGAAGATGATGATCAGATATTTCAGGTTGAGTATCACAAAACAGATACCCTATCGCACATCCAACAAAGAAGATACCAGTTGAAATGTCAAAGAAACATGTTTAAGTACTACCTTGAAATGCTGCTGTAGCACCTCAAAGGGAAGACGATCACATATTTCAGGTTGAGTATCACAAAACGGATACCATATCGCACATCCAAGAAAGAAGATACCAGTCGAAATATCGAACAAACGAGTCTAAGTACAACCTTGAAATGCTGCTGCAGCACCTCAAAGGGAAGACGGTGATCACATATTTCTGGTTGAGTATCAGAAAACGGATACCCTATCACACATCCAAGAAAGAAGATACCAGCTGAAATATCGAAGAAACCAGTCTACGTACAACCTTGAAATGCTACTGTAGCACCTAAAAGGGAAGACGATGATCATGTTTTCTGGCTGAGTATCAGAAAATGGATACCCTATCGCACATCCAACAAAGAAGATACCAGTTGAAATGTCGAAGAAACAAGTTTAAGTACAACCTTGAAATGCTGCTGTAGCACCTCAAAGGGAAGACGATGACCACAAATTTCAGGTTGAGTATCACAAAACAGATACCCTATTGCACATCCAACAAAGAAGATACCAGTTGAAATGTCGAAGAAACATGTTTAAGTACAACCTTGAAATGCTGCTGTAGCACCTCAAAGGGAAGACGGTGATCACATATTTCTGGTTGAGTATCAGAAAATCGACACCCTATCACACATCCAAGAAAGAAGATACCAGCTGAAATATCGAAGAAACCAGTCTACGTACAACCTTGAAATGCTACTGTAGCACCCAAAAGGGAAGACGATGATCACATGTTTTCTGGCTGAGTATCAGAAAGTGGATACCCTATTACACATCCAACAAAGAAGATACCTGTTGAAATTTTGAAGAAATGAGTCTAAGTACAACCTTGAAATGCTGCTGGAGCAACTCAAAGGGAATATGATGATCACATATTTCTGGCTGAGTATCAGAAAACGGATACCCTATCACACATCCAACAAATGAAGTACAAGAAGAAACTTCCAACAAAGGACACTTTCATTCAAACTTGACATGCTGTTGTAGTACCACATGGCAAAATCATGGTTCAGTATTTCTGGATCAGTATTGGAACACGCATGCCCCATTACACATCCAAAAGGATATACCAGATAAAACATCATAAAAAGGAGTCTTTACCATACCCATGGATTGCTGTTGTAGTCCCTCAAAGGATAGATGATGGTTCCATACTTCTGGTTGGGCATCAGAACACGAATATCCCATTGCACATCCAACAAAGGAGATACCAGATGAAACATCTAACAAAGAAGTCTTTCATAGGTGACTTGGCCACACATTGCAATCCACCTCTTTAAGCTAGTTTCTATTTATAGTGAGCCCTCTATAGACCACCCCAGACTCATGACTCACCCGATGTTTTTCAAAGCCTAAACTTACCTGTAAACACTTAGGGCTAAATATGGCAGTTACCATATTTCTGAAATGCCTTGTGCAGATTTGCCATTTTTTTGGTCAAAGTTCACAATGAAACGAAGTGGTATGTAAGGGTAAACCATTAGAGAGCATTTGGTTTATTTTAGAATTGTTCCACTAAGATGTGTAAATCTGTTTGAGAAGTGAAAGGATAATTCAGTTTTGTTATACTTTTATATAAATTGTATCACTCATTCTCAGCTTTTTGAAATGTATCAGTATGGTCAAATAAACAGAAGGGTACTTTTTTTCTTCTTCTCACTCTCACATATTTAACATGGCTAAAGACATGAAGATTCTCTGAAGGTTGTTATTCCCATATGTGACAGACAAAAAAGTACATACTACAGTATTCACTCTATGCTTTAAACCAGACCTGAAAACCATAATGCACAATAAACTATTATCACTCTTCAACTGACAAAAAGTTTGTTCTCTGCCATCCTTGTCAATCTATGCTAAAAAATTAGCATAAAATTATTACAAAACCACATAGTCATACAAGCCTGTGCTGTACATACACACTTTCTACAAATACTCCCCCTTCCTCACATCTTTGCAGTGCCATACATTTCCATGTTCAGTAATGCTAAGGCCAACTCTCTGACAAAGTATGCAATAGTCAAACCTACTGTACCATCAAAGGTATCATCTTGTCCCAAGTTCATTTTGATATATCATTGAACCAATTTATAATTTTCTTAACCCCCACCCTGTCAACTGTAGACTACTTTTTATTGCAAAGAATTCCTTAAATGCTACTTGACATACCCTATGCTCAAAGTCTGTTTCCATAGTATATGACTGACAGTACATAAGTTATCACCAGAGGAGGGGGACTGACACATAACTGGTACAGCTAAAAATCATCTGAGCTTTTCAAAAATAAAGTGATAAAATGAACCTTCTGGGAAAGTACACATCAAAATTCCTTTCATTTTTTTCCTCTTGGGGAGGCGGGGGGAGACAGGGACTTTGAGCATTAAGGTCCCTTTACACCAGGGACAGTACCATGCAAGAGTACACCATAGAAAAGGTTGAAAATGTTATCACTTACACCCTTTAACAAAAGGCATGATAAGACTCACCATAACTTGCTTTAATATTTTACCCCTTGTAACCAAAAGATATTTTCATGTGACCAATCATAAGTTACAACTGCCATGTTGTCAGATCACATGGCTTATCATGTTGCTGAATGATGAACAAAGTATGTCTACAGGGTGAAAAGCGTGGGAACAGTTTTATTCACATCGTGTGGTACTGGATCATATTGTGTTGTATAAGCTTACCCTACTGTTTCTGTTTACATATATGGTTTTACATATAAATAGTACAGGGAAGGGCAAAGCAGATTGATCTCAGCCGTCTCTCAAATTACACGAGTACCATGCTGATACTGAAGTGTGGATTCTCCCCACCTCCTTGTGGTACACTATGCTTGCATTCGTACAGTAAATTTTGAAATAATCAATACATAGTGCCTATTTGCACACTAATGAGATGGAAATCTTTCAAATGATGACTTACAACCAGCCATACACAGTCACAACTACCCTCAGTGTTGTACAACTGGGCCCATGCTAACTTCATGTGATAGAGTAGCAAAACTGAGTTTGCATTCACCGCATATACCTACACATACAGGCATTTGCTTCAATGGTCCTCTACCTTCTGCATGTGAACGAAGCATCACTAGACAGGTTTCACTCACAGCAATGGAATTGTGTACCTTTCAGCAACTATGAGAGGCTACATTTCATCAGGTGTAACTTCTAATGTGTCTTCTGAAATAGATTTCTTCACAGATTCACCTTTGGCAGCAAGAATTTCTTCAATGTTCCTGACAAAGAATGTATGCAAATCAAAACAAATAATGAGATGAAGAATGCATCAAACATATGGACAGGAAATTTCCAAACTGTCAAAGTGGAAGGAGTACAGACAGACAGCCATGAGCATGGGTTCTATCAAACTTTTCAGTTACAAAAGGTGTTATAGCTGTACACAATTGTATTTTCTTTGAGACGGCTTTGTAATAATTGTATTTTTAGGTCCAATACCTGGTCATCATGCATGAAAACTCAAAACTGAATGATCAAAGGCCCTATTTTTAACCAATTTTTCAGGGAGGGGTAGATAAAACCTAGCCAATCTGGAGGTACCTTTCCCTGGCCTATGGAATAACCCCAGGTTACAGGTATACTATACACTAGCAAACTGTTTTCATTCCATTTCCAGGTTGACAAGTCCATCTGCTTTGTGGTTGATTCACTTTACCTGGGAAATTCTCTAGAGTAACTCAAGCTAAGTAATTTTAAGGTGCTGGTGTACTTGAAGCCATGATTTGCTATATTCCACTGCTTCACTTCAACATTTGTATTGACCTTATGAATATCATTTTTCATCCCAGTGACTATTGGTCATTTCAATCAACCCAATAATGACCAACACATTCTTTACAGGGTCTCCAAATTTGACCAACATATGAAAAATGGTACAATGTAATATACTGGGTTACACTGTGTCCATCTTTGTCCATGTAAAAATAGTAAAATACTGTATGTAAGAACAGCAAATATCGGTGCATCCCTAACAGACCCTTTTCCAAATAGCGATTACAAAGGATTGTGGGACAGACTTTTGGTGTGCGACGTTCTTGTCAATGGCATTTCACTGTGGCCAAAAACAACATGTACCAAAACTCAGTCCCACAATCCTTTGTAATTGTGTTATAGTATTCACCATTACAAGTGATTGAGATGTGTTGATTTTGTTTTAGTTATGGGTATTCCGGGATACTGTAGATTTTCTTGGAGAAGTTTCTGGAATGGCCTGTCACGTGACCTTTTTTACCGCTTCGGACAGTTCGACTTACTTCAGTGGATGGGCACATATACTATTAGCGAAAGGTGCATATAGCTACGCAGAGGGAGCTCGAAAGGCGAACAACGAGGTCTGTTGATCAACATGTTGCAGTCGTCAGACTTTATAATTATCTGAATGATTCTGTCCAAGAATTCCATTGAAAGGGTGGACTACTTCAGCTCATGATGGCGAGCGACATTATTCCGTTCCTAATCATCCACAGAGTGACTTTGTGAGTATGTTATTGTGGCCATCGCCCCAACTCCTTTCTACTTTCTAGGCCTGGGGCCAAATCATCTAGTACGCATCCAGTACATCCTTAGTGCATGCAGCACATACCAAATCTTATTGTCATGTCTACAAATGGGACACAGACCACGCCTAGCCTTTGTAAGAGATTGCCGCACACCCATTACTATCCGGCCTATCCTAACGTTAGTCGTGCCATCATTCCATTCAGGCTCAGTGTATCGCTAATTAGCCTAATTTCCAATCGTTGTCCACAGACTCAGATTCCAGCATCTAATTAACTTCTACCAACTGTATCAACTTAATGATCATGCAATGGTTAGCCCGACGTTCGCGTTCTAATTAGCGTTTTCGAGCCCTTTCCAGTCAAGTGTTACCCAGCCTACCCAGGACCGCCTTTCCAGACAAGTGTGGAGTAACGCGTTTAGTAACCGTGCACTGAGGCCTAAGTTAATTACCAATCCATTGTATTAAGGGCCCTGCCAAGTTTTTTATTGTGATTATTGTGATGATAGCCTATCTTATGTAACAGTAAATATGTTGAAGACCTAAGTTATATTCTCAGCCTGAGGTTAAGAAGTGAAAATGATGTAATCCTAGCAGTTTGAATGATTATTGTAACTTGTCATTGACATATGGGTGATTATTTTAATTAGGGTACCAATGGTAAAATATGCTTTTAAAGGCAACTGTCTTGCTATTTTAATCCACATGGTCTTTGCTATGCTTTCATTTTGTCCTCACTATTTATGTAAGTGCATATCTTCCAAAAAATAAGTATCATTGTAGTGAATTCTCCCAATTTTGATGAAAAAATTGGCTAAAATTAGCAATTTTGGCGGCAAAAAGTGTGACATTTAAACTACCATAGCAGAAATTAGATTTTCCCTTATTTTTACACTTATCTTGCTCACTTATTTTAACTTAAATGGTTGATGAGGTATCAATTGTACCCTTGAAACTCATATTTTATGAGAAACTGACATTTTTCTCTTTCCTGGGATTCGACGAAAGAGAGGTTCCACGTGTAACATTTGGTGTTACCGTTACAGTGTGAAATTTCAGTATCTTATTTTCCAAAAATTACCTACAGTAAATACTAAATCTTTCTTGTTTTAGTGGTTGATTGAAGCCTGTGCAATTGTTTAGTGCATATATAGGTTTAGACAAAAGCAATTGTACAGAAAAGAAAAACATAGCCATTTTGCATTTTGACAGGCCACTTTGGTGTCACGGAAATATGTTACATAGTGAACCTTTGCAGTTAAAATACTACTACTTCCTAAACTTGATATGTTGTCATTTTAGCTGAACTATAGTATTTAACATAGCTTTTAACTTACAGGTAGTAAAACTGTGCCACCTTGTTTATGATTTGAAATATCATACAATATTACTTTGGTGTTCTCCCAATCTAGGTTACACGTGGAACGTATTGTTTGTACCACAGAATTGAGATGAAACCCTTGACTAAGTAATCACAAGAGGTTTTAGCTTCAGACTGCTCAGATTAACTATAGAAAACCCATAAATGATATAAAATAACTCAATAAGTAGTCTTAGTGGGACAAACATATTTTTGGTGTTCATGTTACACTGTGAAACCTATAATTTCTGTGCAATGGGGCTATTTTGAGGTCAAACGTCATCTGAACATTCATAAAACAACTTGTACAACATCATTTAGGCCTAAGCCTACAATGAACAAGTAAATATAACAATTCCACCCATGGTTTCACATCAAAAATTATGATACATGAAATTAGGGCTATAAATGTCATGTCACAGTCTGGTACCCTAATTAAAATAAACACCCATATAGAGAGAGAGAGATCAGAGTCTGATGGAAACAGTGAATCAGTTCAAATCAATATTGTTGGCTCAACTCCTCATCTTTCAATGTTGGTTTGGCAGTGTATAATAATTTATGTCCTTTCCTGTCGCTAGAGCGTAACAATTGCTATTTGGAAAAGGGTCTATGGGCAAGGTGGGAACTGACACAAACCCAGAGCAGTTTTAAGACAGTTCAGATCATCATTATAAAAGCAGCAACACTTAATGCATGAATAGATACAGAAAAATAATCAGCACTCATAGCAGAAATTGTCAAGAGCAATCAGTATATCTTTTGATGACTAATACTAGACAGTTTAACAGTATCCTACTTAAAGTTGATGCTACATCAACCCAAACATACCTCTCTAAATATAGTTTGGTGACGACACTTTGATTGATATAAATTCAAACAGAGTCCCTTTGACTGGTCAAAACTTGAATGCAGATAAGTAGTGTACAGAAACAAGTGCATACGTAGCAGACAGCTCAGCTCCAGATTGGAAAGTTTGCCCTGCGCGGGGGATTTATCCCCCACGCAAAAATATGAATTTCGAAGTTGCCAGCCACGCAATTTAACAACTGACAACTGCAACCACGCAAACTTGTTGGCAACAACCAAGCAAGTTGGCTGGGAAAGGCCATTTCCTGCAATGTAGGAGGTAGTTTTGGCTTAAATTTTCTTGCTAAATTCCGTGCCAACTCATGGTGGCGCTCCGCTTAGATAGTATCGGCCGCGCAATTCTCTTGGCCATTATTAATATCCCCTGTGCACGATTGCAAGCTTTCCAATCTGGGCTCAGCTCACACACAGTAAGGTGTGCATATGGCCTTGAGCAATACTCACTCAGTAAAGACTTACTGTAGCTTTATCTACAAGCTTTTTTTTTCTTTCTTTCCTTTTTTTTTGAATATGAGTAGGGCTACAAGTAAATTTAGTGGAGAGGATTTTTCGGTCAGGGATTGTGTGCCCTTTAAACCTAGACACAGTACACAACAGACAGACAACTTACTTGCCACCACCTTGAAACCATCCCAAATTATCAGCAATGAGGTGAAGATTGTTGCATCCAGTGCATCTCACTATAACTACTCCCTTGCTGTATGCAACTTTGGAAATAGTTCTGGACATCCTATTTTGACAAACTTTACAGGTAAATGCTAAGTAATATCTATCACTCTCATCAAGTTTTCCGACAGGTTGCTTGTCTTCTGCATTTGATTCACAGAATGCTGGTGAACAACTCAAGTTCCTTTGTTGCAGAATTTTCATGCTGGTACCAAAGGTCTGCACCTTAACTTGATGATTCCCAACTAGTTGGACTGGGGTGTTCTTTTCTTTACAAGTTCTGTACTGTTTTCTTTCATCCCGAATTCTCCATGTTATGCTACTGCTTCGGTGATACTGCTGTAGACATCTCCTTAGGCATGAAGATTGGGACCACCTCAATACAAGCTTGGTTGATAACATTCTGTCTGAAAACACAGGAAAGAAACAACTACAATAAAAAGCTGTGAAAAAAACCCAAATAAAGCTTACCATGAATACCCTGACTCAAGGCTTTAGCAGCCAGTCCAGAAGTAATCAAAGAACGAGTAGCTCCTCATTTGACAAATCCTGTGTAACGTGTCTTGTGATTGGCGTATAGGTAAGTCAAACTATTTCCATGCCAATCACAACACACGTTACCTGGATTTGTCAAATGAGGCACTACACGTATCAATCTCCATAGCGAACGTACGTTCTTTTGATTTGCTTTACCTTGCGCTGTAGGTTTTCACTTACGAGACGGCATAGATGGCTGCGCAGGTTATAATGGTACGTCATCTGTCTGTGTAACCACCAACGTGCGGAGAGTCCATTTTTTTACGAATAATTCTGATTAGAAGTGATTTTATGCCCGCAGTTGTGCCTGAAGGGATGTTAAATGTTCTTTCTCATCGAACGGCGTGATTGAAAGAAATCAGAGAGGTTCAGAGTGAGCGTAAGAGTGTAAAAATTGGCCAAGTTGTACGCTTTGTCCAGAAAATTGTCGTACCTTGTTAGTATATATATATGTATAGTAGAGACCCCGAAATTGGCGCACACCCAAAATTGGCGCACCTTCAAATATTACTAGCTATCACAGTAGCAACGTTACTGTAGCGAGCCTAACGTTTTTGAACATATGACAGTGAAGAAACTCCTGCATGCACAACATGACAACAACTCAAAGTCTGTCAAAAATAAGTATTTACTCCCATTTTTAGAAGAAATTTACCCAGCTTAGCCCTACATCTAGTGTTACCTAAAGGTGGCCTGAGACCTTCTTTAAATGGCCTAAAAAATTTTTAAAAAAATTCTCCAAACCACTGCGGATGGTCTCCTTCCATCATCTTATGATTTGTTTTTATAATGGTGATATCATTCATTGAATATATTTTGATATCACTCTTATCGGCTTTCATAATGTTTGGGTGACCGACTCAAGGTACCGTTCTTGAACCTAGCCTAAGGCATCTGAAACTTGTGATGGGAATTTCTCTGTCTCTTGAAAGTTTGCCAACGAAATTCACTCTTTCTGGGTTAAGAGAAAACATATTCATGAGAATAATGGATAAGTTTAAATTACATATTACTACCCTATATGTATGTTTTTAGTGAAAATTTCCTAAATTCACCGACTCATGGTACCCCCATGCTATATATATGTATAGTGTATTATATATATAAATCGGAACGCCTGTGGTCCGTAGGCTATGGACTACTGCTTACAGTAGGCTAGGCTAATTGTAAGGCGAAGTGGCGGAGGGTCTACCGAAGGTAATGGTGGAAATTCGGTCAATAACTCGTACCAGGTTGTTACCATATACCCTTAATGACACACTGAAGGTAAATGTTTCATCCGGTCTTTGGAAATGAGAACTGAGATATTCTTTTAGCGTATCTTCGGGCTCTCTGGTTGATCACCCGAGTCGACAGAGACCTTATCGCATGCGTATGGAACGCCAAACAGACAATCGGACTATTCGGAGACTTGTGCGGCTCACAAAATTACTTACCATATACTATGTATTATATAGACAGAAAGGTATGTCACAAATCTCCTAGCTCGCCAAATTTTTCTGTGTCGAGACTTTCGGTCATAAGGTACATCGATCAGGGCAGTCCTTTTCCCGAATAATTTCACGTGGCCTTGTCTGAAGGACGAAATTTCGATGGAGTAACAGTTTGAGGATGGTAGCTGCTGATAGGAAGGGCATCAGCACTTCAACACTATAATTAAATACTACGAAAAAAATATTGTCTAAAGTGGAAAAGCTTTGCATTTGTGGCAGTTGAAGACAGTTGAACAGCTACAGGTCAACTGCCACCGGAAATGCTAGCCTTTCCACTTTTCAAAAAGTTTTCAAATTTTATGAAATTCAATGTTCAAAAATCGTTCATAGGTACCTGTGAATTTTGTAATAATAAAAAGCGAACCATAATTGACAAATTTTGGAAGCAACCTTGAAAGTTAAGAGAACTTTAGACAATTATTTTCGGAGTATTTAATTATAGTGTGGAAGTGCTGAATGTTCTTCCTATCAGCAGCTCCATCGAAATTTCGTCCTTCAGACAACGCCACGTGAAATTATTCGGGAAAAAGAACTGCCTTGACGTATCTTATGACCGAAAGTCTCTACACAGAAAAATTTGGCGAGAAAAGTGCGGTAATTATGCCAGAAACTTAAGTTGTTTGTTCGAGCTAGGAGATTTGTGACATACATTTCCGTCTATATAATACATAGTATATGTATTATGTATTATAAGGTGTAAGGTGCCCTTACGTTGTACTATACAACGTAAGGGGCGCCTGAGGGAAAGACCATGAGTCAAACATGTCCCTCTTGCGGCTACTAGGGCCGTGGAGCTAATACCCTTTCAAAGGCATTCAGGGGCGGATCCAGGATTTCTGAAAAGGGGGCCGAAGTCGTTCGACCTGTGATGGACGGCACTATATCATCTAAGCGGAGCGCCACCATCAGTTGGCGCGGAGCGTACAAGAAAATTTTTGACAAAATAGACCTCCCAGATCGCCGAAAATAGCACTTTCCGTGTCTTATTTTTGCATTTTCTGCTTCCTATAATTTCATGTCTCAACCATCATCACATTAATTTTTCCACAAGTTATTAACAGAAGAAAGTTATCATAGGCACAGTGCCTTACTACAATGCATCCTGTTCAAGGCGTCTAATCAGATCTTTAGTAGTCATGTAACTTGGTGAATATTCAGGGACTTCCTTGAGAAATTTGTGACCCATATCTTAGTTCGACTAGATGACAGGACCCAGGTACCTTGCATTGACATGTGGGCGTAAATGTAGTTTTATCACGTGCATGTTCCCCTCTGCCTAAATTCTTGTTTTGTGTGGACTCAGTGAGAAAGTGAAAATGACCCAAAATGTACGAGACTTGCCAGCCCTGTCATTGTTTTTGGGGTACGTCCAGGCAGTGTAATCATGGTTTTATTGTAGGCCTTACATAGTATCAAGACTGAATGAGCGAATTGTAATGATTCCGACCACTATATTTCTAAATAAAAATTTTGTTGGTGACGTGCACTGTAGGCCACTCTTAACGTCTTTCAGACAAAAATCGAGGGATTGATTAACTGACAGAACAGCATTTGGCTTTTTAGTTTGTCATTGATTATGGTTATACTTGTTGATTGCTGATTTTTACTTAATTTACAATTCCTCATTTTTCTCCTTAGGAATTTATTTATGGAGGGACGTCCCCTTCACTGAAAATTTTAGGGAGGGACGTGTCCTCCCCCGTTCTCCCGCTACCGCCGCCTACGCGCAGCATACCAGAAAATTTGGGTAAAACACATCCCAGATAGCCGGAAAAGACACTTCTAAGGCCTTGTAATTCGCATGATTTTCCATTTTAATTCTCTAGCAGTGGCGTAGCTAGGATTTTTTTGTTTGGGAGGGGCGGGGCTTCCGTTTACTATCTGAGCGGAGCGCCACCATAGGTTGGCGAGGACCGTACCAAGAAAATTTGAGATTTAACTACATCCCAGGTGGCCGGAAATGGCACTTGCCAGGCTTGATAGCAGCCATCAAGAAGTGCAATTTTTGTGAACAAAATGTGTTTGATTTTATTTTATTACACATTTTTGTGAGGACAGGTTAGCTCAGCTGGTGGGACTTTTGGTCCAAGGTTTGCAAGTTTGAATCCTGTTTTACCCCCTGGGTCCTAGCGAACCCAGCATTTCTTTCAAGGGGGGGATGCAGTATGTTGTGTGATCGCCGGCCTGGGGAGAGGTCTAAGGGGAAGGGGTTCCCCCTCCCCTTTGAAAATTTTTGAAGAATTGGGTGTCCTTACATGCAATCTGGTGCCACATATGCGACCTTCTGAAGTAAAATTTGTGTTAAAAAATGGCCTCCCCCCTGTGTACGCCACTGCGTTTACTATCTAAGCGGAGCGCCACCATAGGTAGGCGCGGAGCCCATCCCAACTGATGCGCACTGTCTCGTAAGGTGTTTTTCGATTGGCTGATGGTATTTTATCGGTATTGTATCGTATTGATTGTATCCAATCATGTGTAGTAAGATAGCATGCGTGAGAACGTCCCAATCGACGTTCAAACTGATCTGCTGTGCGCTATGACTCCCATGCTTTGAGGTCGTCAATTGCAGCTTCATTCTCTATCACTCCACTCTCTGTCCTTCTCTCTATCTCTTCTCCTTTCCGTTTTTTTCTCTCTTTTTTCCCTTTCATTTTTTTTCACATTTTCAAAAAGGGGGGGCGGGGCCGGATCGCCCCCCTAGATCCGCCCCTTTAGCTCCAGGCATGTAGGGCCACATAAGCGTCCCATGCATGAGGTGTCACCGCAGTACGTTTACACGGCGGTAATTAGACATAACAATATGGCTGCATTCTTAGGTCTTAATTCTGTGTGAATTAAGTTTGGACTTGCTCAAATGGTTCAGCATCATCGACAACTTATGCAAGAAACTTCGGGAATTTTCGGAAACGTGCAAGTGGCTTATTTAAATCAATCAGCAACATGAAGCATGTTTGTTTTTGTTCATGCTTGCATCATGTCTGAAATCTTGCCGAATTCATCGTCAAATTACTCTAACGACAGTAGCGGCCGGTGGCCATTTTTGCAGTCCTAAACTTGTATCAACGGCAGCGACGCTTTTGGTCACATGACCCTCTGTCTATATGAATAGGATGTCTGTGGTAGTACTTTGTGCACCACCGATGATGTGGCCGACTGTGAATGAAGGTGGTGGCATGAAGCTCAGGCTGGGTTTGATTCCCAGCCGGATCAAGGTAAGGTGGGTTTTTATCCAAGAGCAATCTCAGGTTTTTCCATCTGTAATGGCCCTTCAAAAAGACACCAGATTTGATCTAAAATTTTTGATTTGATTTGCCACCCGACGTAAAGCTGTAATTTATAGGCTTGTTCCACTTTCGTGATGGCTTGGCGTCGTAATATAGCTGCCCTTAAAGGCCTAAGATTATAATCAAAGATCAATTCCCGCCCATTCCATACAGTTCCAATTCTCCCAACTAAGCAACTTGTAGCTCCGCCAGTAACTGTATAAATCTCCTTGTGCAGACACAAATGTATTTTATTGCTTCAGTTCATGTCTTGGTGCAGATAGCATACTAGGCTATAATGTGTAACCCAAACACTCTCTCTGCATCGTGTGGAATGTGAGGTACTCTGCATCATTTGAATTTTCAGTCAGACTTTGATGTCAATCAAAGAGCAGTAACCAACTGAGAATTTTGATACCCCCACACCATAAATGTACTTTGGGGTGATGGCTGCCTGTCTTTAAATTATAATGTCTCACATACCCTTCTCAACAGGCAGCGCAACCAGCACATACTATTGCTGAGCATTTAAAAGGACTGGAGCGATTGTCAGTGATCGTACACCAGGGTTAAGGTGACCTCCCGGTGGACGTGTATTACTCCTCAGGCTGCACCTTTATTGAATGCACTCGTAATGTACTTTAAAGAGGCGTTCATATTTGACACCTGCTACGAAGGTAAGGGCTGGGGACAAATCATAGTGTGCGGAAGGCTTTCTGAACTCACCCAGACAGTAAAAAAACATCTACCTACTTCTAGCCCCTCCTCCAGTTTAAACCATACACCTGTCTAGTACTTCTTCAAGACAGTTCCACCGTAGCCTGTACTGAGTTTCAATTGCTCGAAGTAATACATAGAAACATAAATGGCTGTGCAAGTCATCCTTGACGAACCAGAGTGGAGCTAGGCTATATTGTTTGAAAGAATGTCAAAGTGCAGTCATCAACTGTATTTAAAATTAGAACTATGGGGCTCTTCTGTTCCTAAATATTGTCATATAGTATGCCAGTGGAAGGTATTTTAGTAAAGATCAAAAGGGACGCCATTTTGTTGTTTACCTCTAAGACTGCAGCGTTATGGTGCAATGCTTCATTTGCATGTCTGGTTTCCCATTCTCTTCGTGCTTCGTGATTTGCTTATGGCACACCACTTCCAGCCAATCACCAGCCTATTCTCTAATAGTAATAGACTTTCTGCCTCAAGTGTGGAAGGCCCCAGTCCCACGCCACTCGTGATGTAGACCTCTCAGAAGAAGCATGTAGTCACTTTTGTAAATTGTACACAAATAAAATCCCTCCTTTTTGGCCGGCATGTATGATTCCAGTGTGATTGTTAATAATTCATCGTCGCACATCACCTGTACATATTTAATTACTGGACTGGAAAGAATCATCACCAGAATAAATTAACCTGTCATCCCCTTTACTTGGATTATCGTACCGAGCTTACCCCCAAGCCTTCGGAGGAACGATTGTTTGAGCAGTGAGTTGCTAGTAACCCTCTGGTTTGGGGTCTGCCATATCCCATTTAAGGTAGCCTAGGTTTTCGGCGGACTTGGAATCATGAAAGACCTTATAGACTATCACGATCCTCCCATGTGGAAACAGTTAAAATGCTCCCATCTAAGTTTATCTATTCCCTCCTCCAATGTGAAAAAACTCTGTTAACTGCACCTCCCAGACAAATCCATCAGCCAATGGTACCCTTTGCCTGTGCTTATTTAAAATTGCTCAAGGTCATATTTTGCCTAGTGTATTCAATGTGCTACACAACATCATTCTTCCCTTATCTACCCAAGTTATCACTGACCAGTCAGAGCTGGTTGAATATTTGAAGCTAATATTGTTTCAATTTATGTGTAAGTGCAGTTACCAATAGCGAATAGAGATATACAGGGATTCCCTAAAATGTTTGGGGTGATGGAACAGCCCATTCGAGTAAACAAGGGGTGGTGCCAGGTGGGGGAGGGGGGCATTCGTCCAGTCAGGGTAGGACCCCCGCCCTCGGTGGGGGAAAGTCTTTAATTTCGTCGCAGAACCTTAATGGTTGCAATAGTTTGAAATCCCGATGGCGATCAGTCTCCCCCCCCCCCCCAATTTACTTGTTTTTCTCTCAATAGGGGCATATTATCAATACAAATCCGACATTTTCAATTTTTTCTCCACAAAAGCTCAAAAATTTCGGTTTGCCACCCTTACGACAACTCGTCAACTTTGCTGGTGCTTCGAGTTGCCGACCTGCGCTGTCTGGGAGATCCCTCACTCACACACACACACTTACACACACACGTGGAAAAATCCTGACACCACCCGTGGAGTAAAATGGTGCAAGTATTATGGGACGTTAATTGCCCATGTGTTGACGTTAATTTTTGGCATGAATATGTTCAAAATTATCAGGTACTGCAGTGATAGAGCTCGAGGGTTGCCAGGTCCAAATTTCCTGACCGGACTTTTGTGTTCTTGTAGAGAGATACATTAATAAATGGCATCGTGAGCAATGGGGTCGGCAGGGAACTGCCGGGTTGTTCACTTTGTGATGTTATTACAGTACCTATACGTCAGTGCACTGGTGCAATTTTAATTACAGAGTCTGAAAGGATGCAGGACATTGAAAGACTGAAATTACTCAAAATCAAGTATTGAGTCTTGTAAACAAGGAACATCCTTTTCACTGAAAGAAGGAAACCTTAAAGGGAAAATGCAGTCCCCCCCCCCCCGCCCTCACACACACACTATGAATTAGTGTACCTGGCCCGTCATCCTTAATTCATGCAGAATAACTCCTTGGTTTAATTTTGATATTCAATGTTTTTATACTGAGACATAATAAAAGATACTTGTGAGCGAAATAAGAGGAAATCTGTAAGATTTACCAGATTTTGAAAATAAACTTGGGGCGACTGCTTTCTCCCTTTAACGTTAATTGAAACAAGTTCTGAATTGTTTTTGCATTGACATGTTGCTCTTATCCTTTGTAAATTTTTCAAGGGCTACCCGAAAGATGTATAATATTAGTAAAACTTAATAATTCCTTAAAGGTGGTATGAATGCACCAGAAAGAGCTGTTTCACTTGACAGCTAAAGAATTAAGTCTTCCAATGAAAGGTCTATTGGAATTATATCAAGAACCTCCTTGTGAAAATGTCTTCGGCCTTACATGACTTTGCTTCAAGTTTAAAAATTAAAGTCTACGCAGATAAGTGCAGTTCCAATGGCTACTCATAGGCCATGCTCAGTGCATGGAAGTACTACCTCCGAGATATAGTACTTCCATGCTCTGTGTGACGTGCTCAATGCTCATTAATACTTTCTACGCAGTTTTCCTGGTCAAAAAAAGACCTTGTTTGACTTCACGAAATAATATTTGAAAGTGTATCAGTGACATCGACGATGTAAGCTAATTACAGTTATTAAAGGTTGTGTGACATGCCACCAAAAAGAGCTGTTTCACTTGTCAGTTAAAGAATTAAGTCCTGCAATCAAAGATCCGTTAGAATTATTTCAATATCTTTTACCGTTCTCAAAATATAAGTCTTCAAAGTTTGGTGGTTTCTGAAGAAACTCATTGTCTATGCAAAAATAATGATGTGGAGTTCACAGTGCTAAGATTTCTTTTGTTAACCCTATACAAATTATCTCTTAATTCTTGATCAGATAGTTTACCCTTTGGTGAGTGATATCAATTTTTCTCAAGGAAACAATTTTAACTTTCATACTAAACCCCTCAGGGGATAACAATACTACCAGTGTCCTTGAAATTAAGGTTGAAAAAAAGGCTAACATGAGCCATATATGGTATGTTCATCTTTTGATGTCACATATTTGCATATGTTGCTCATGTTTATTCATGAACAAGTGTCAAATAGAATGTACCTCGTAAAATGGTCAATATTTGATGGATTTTAATGGGAATTGCGGCTATTTTCTGGATTTTTAATGCTTTTTACATCAAATATCCAACTATGTAATTTTCATGTCACCAGACCTTTAATTGAGATAACTATGAATAAGCTAATTTTGTCATCGTCGTCAGTTTTGCTAATGTTGGAAATGACGTAAAAGAGGGCGCTGGGGCTGAAGCCCCTCCTGTCAAAAAGGTGGGGCTAAAGTATGGTTCCTCCTCCTACCCCAACTTTTCATGGGCGAAAACCCCCTATTTGTCCACTCTGTAAAATGTTTCCATAAAATAGCAAACTTTTTAATAAATGTACTGCAAAAGTGCACAAAACCTTCACATACTGAAACATTTTTCCACACCCCTCAGGCTGGATCCACCAACGTTAAAGGTAGTAGAAAAGTAGCTTAAATTTGGCACAACGATGGTTGTGTTTGTAATTCAAGGTTATAAGAGTCAACCAATTATGTCGATTTCTTATTCTAAAGAGTACAGTGAACTCTGCAGAAGATATAATGGAGAATACGCATTTCTTGCCTGCCCGGCGGAAGGGAATTTCTCCTGCACCTATGTTGGCTGCACTCAGGCTCGTAACAGGGAGCTGCCACTGTTAGAGCGGCAGCTCCCTGCTCGTAATATCAACATCTACGTGAAAACGAGGCACATACACATTCGGCACCTCGGTGCTACAAAGGTAAACCCATTTCCAGTCAAAGTGGATTGAATAGGTTATATTTTTAATGATGGTCGCAAACTGAACAGCTGAGCGAGTGAGCGTCCATTTTATCAAAGCAAGTATAATTATTTCAAACACTGAAAGTCCTAACACAATAACTACGAAACAAGACAGAGTGAAAGCCTCTCCTCTCTAGAGTAGAATAAGGAGTTTTTGTAACAGAAATCAGTTTTAAGCCTTAACGGACTATGACTAACAGTTAAAATAAGTCTAAGGGAAAACTATTTTACATTAGTATGCACATCTAATTCCATTTGCAAAAAGGTAAATGTTTGCTCAAACTTTTCTAAATATACCTCAGAGTTTTCTGGGGCTTCATTCCTGTTCCCTCAGCGATGGCTTTAGGACGGGTTCCTCTACCCCATGCCCTCGGGGAGGGCTTCTTTTTTCAATGATAACCATTAAGACTAGAATTTCAACACAATTCTAAACATGAAAGCTTGCGCTTGTGTACCATCACACTTGATGGAATATGCCAAATAGGAAAAGTGGCCGATCCATTACCCTATCTTGCCTGGCCATTGTAAGGGAGTGGTTTGAATAAATGCGGACTTCTCGTTGGGTGGCCTTTCTATTTTTTGTACCCTGGACCCCGCGCACCCTTTAAATAAGCGAGTTCGATCATTCGACTGCACATGGACACATGTTCAGAAGAGTTGGAGTAAACATCACACGACCGTACACTACCTACAACACGTGTTCCAACTTGAGTTTACTTTAGAAAATTGTCAAATCATCCTTTTTAGACCCATAGCAAAGATAAGGGGGCTTCTTGTATGTGGTTTTGTGTTCTGGGCTGCCTATAGAGGGATTTCATGTGACGTCACGCGCAATAGATTCCCAGACACTGAAGGGCAAAACACACACACGCAGTAAGCGTATTTACACCACACGCGCACGACATAACCATAGATACTACTGTGACACAATGGACGCGTGCCCGTCAAAATAAAAAAGACACGCGATCTTGCCCTTCAAAATTGCGTCTAGTTGGTTAAAGTCACGTGACTGAAATCCCTCTATACTGATATAAGCTGCCTAATCTGCCACAAAGTATACGAGTATTTCCAGTCATATGTGCTGAGCTCGACGGAGGTTTATCCCCCTTGCATCCCACAATTCCATGCGGCATTCGGATTATCGAACTCGCTTATTACACCACTGCTAAAAGGCCTTTTAGATCACTGGTAATGACGCTTCTTAGGCCTTGTACAGTTTCTCATGTTTGATACGTAATTTGTAGGTCTTTGAAGAAGTAAGCTTGGCATAGTACACGAGGAGTATGTAATTTTCCATTTTTGGAATGGGATCGGGGTGACAACTCGTTGGGAGGGGGCATGGCAGTATTAAAGTTGCAAGACAAAAAATCCAAATTGTAGGTCTTGAATATAGTTCTGTCATTCACTTTATTCATTACATAAATGAAAGTTATTGAAAGACACACTTGTGCAAGCATTTCTCGCATGTTGAAAGTACTAGCACTACATCAAAATCCTTATTATTGAAAGTTAAATGAAAAGATAGATAGCTAGTATGAAAAGTGACACTCTCTCACCAACTTAACAACGGCGCACAAGTACAAATAAACATAAGCGAAAATTCCAGGCGATGGAAAAGAAATAAACCCCACTTCTTTGGAGATGCTCTCATTGACTTTCACATTTTTGCACAAGATAACTTCTTCAAGGGCCCTTTACCCCCCGTCCGCCCCCTCCCACTTTTCACATAAATCCCCGCTACCACAAACGAACTATTAGAATTAAGTCTTGTCATTTACATTTGTACTAGAAAGACTTGCAAGATTACGTTACTAATAGTTATGCAATAAACAAAAGACCAAGCCAAATATCGTTCAATTTATTAGGCTTAATTTGAAAAAATTAGGACTATGGTTTGATTCTCACATTTTGGTACGTTTTAAACCATATACACTGAACATAAAACAAAAATAAACACAAGAAAAATAATTTTGAAGGAAATAATTGAAGAAAAAGAGTTCATTAATTTGAGTACTATCAAAGTCGATGATCATGTCACAAAGCTTGTGGACGTCAGACGCACGGGACCACTGTCAATGGAGTAAGGATGAGCATATCAAGTTGTTGAAATTTTAAGCACGCTAGGCGGGGCCTGCAGCCCCATCCTAGCCTAAAGCCTTATGGAATTTGAGAGTTTCATTCTGGTTCTAAACATTGCGTGAAATTCTTTGTCATGATACAGGTGTTTCTCTTAAAACAACCTCAAGAAGATCAGGCGCGGATTCAGACATTTCGAAAGGGGGGGGGGGCTGAAAGCCCCTTGGATATTCTCCTAGATTAACATAATGTTAATTTTCGCGTATTTGTTATTGTTAATGTGACGAAAAAGGGGGGACTGAGGCCTGAAAAGCCCCGCCAGCCTTGGACCGCGCCTGAAGATGCATATTAAGTACACTGGAAAGGGCAGTTGATCAGTTGATACAATGGTTTATTATTCTAGATTTGCAATTGATGTTTCATTGCCCATATAACGGTCGTAGGTTCATAGTTTCTATGACAATTGTGTGTGGGGTGCATCTGAGTTCCAGTCACATTAAGAAGAGTGACACATCGGTTATGTGCAGTGGCGTAGCCAGGGGGGGGACAGGGGGGCAAGTTGCCCCCTCTGGAAAATCTTGGGGGAAATTTTGAAAGTGAATATATGGTGAAATTTGCGCATGATCTGGTAAAATTTTAAATTTCTCAACCAGTACACTTGACTTATTTAAAAGTATATGCCACACTGGCACAACCAGTCCTCATTAAGGCTTCCAGAGATGGAATGATGACACCATGCTTATAGTTGTACTAGTTATGTTTTACTATGTTTTATACAGCATGGGATCTCTGGACCTCTGACAAGTGACTCTGTCCTTTTACTGTATACTTCCAATGTTTCTTGATAATTAAAGCAGCAGCATTGTGGTATATGCAGTTTGTTAGAATGGGTCAGTGGTCAAGTGCTATACTCTGCTACAAGGGCAGTTCCTCTTAAAATTTGGACTGATTGTGGTGAATGTGGTGAACTAATGAAGGGAAAGGTGTACCAGGGTTCACTTAATTACTGTACTTAACCCGTTGTGATTCTGATCTACCAGTAGGACTCAAGAAAATTTCACCAAGACCTGAAGACAAGCAAGATAAAAAAAGATTTCTTTGTGATGTATTCAGTTTACATTTAGCACCAAATGTGGCACCATTTTGCATCTAGCCCACCTTATATGAGCAAAAATTTTCCAAAGGGGGAGGGGGCACCCCCTCCCCTTAGACCCCTCCCCCAGGACGGCGATCAGTCACATCAGCCAGGTCAGAGGAAAGCACCCGGACAAAATTTGGACCTGCGGAGAACACTGATTATTAGGAAGCAGATCACTAATTGGGGAAATCTTGGTGCTCTTGCCCCCGTGACAAAAAACCTGGCTACGCCACTGGTTATGTGTGGCACATGGAAAAAAATGTTTGCCAAAAGTACCATAGCTTGCAGGACAGGACACTTCATAGGTGTAGCACTGCATTTTGAAATCTCATGTTATAGGAATACACACTGATTCTCAAAAAAGTACTATTTTTATTCGGCATAGGGATTGGAAATTATCAGGAAGCTACAGCCCCTACCCCCAGCATCCATCCCCTGTTCTTACGGCCCTTTAAAAGAAACACCAGTGCTTTAAAATGGTGAAAACTACTTGGTTGTCGATAATAACAAATTTAATGCATTCGTACACGTCTAAAATGAAAGTTATTTT